>OZ005654.1:257977412-258577412 GCA_963930645.1 Salticus scenicus | reverse complement strand
TCGGGGCTGTTTTGTCCTGGAGCTATTTTGTCGGAGGGCTATTTTGTCGGGAGCTATTTTGTCGGGGCTGTTTTATCGGGAGCTATTTTGTCCTGGGGCTATTTTGTCGGGGCTATTTTGTCGGGGCTATTTTGTCTGGGGCTATTTTGTCTGGGGCTGTTTTGTCGGGGCTATTTTGTCTGGGGCTATTTTGTCCTGGGGCTGTTTTGTCGGGGCTATTTTGTCGGGGGCTATTTTGTCGGGGCTCTTTTGTCGGGGCCGTTTTGTCGAGGCTATTTTGTCGGGGCTGTTTTGTTGTCAAGGCTCTTTTGTCGGGGTTCTTTTGTCGGGGCTATTTTGTCTTGGGCTATTTTGACGGGGTACCATTTTTAGCTTTAACGGATAGTGTGGCTTTCTTTCATCTGTCTTCTTACATTCTATAATCATTGTAACTATGTATTAATATAGGTTTTGGTATAATTTTTAAAACGAAAAGTTTATTTATCGTTATTAAAATTATATATAAAGAAAGAAAGAAAATATTATAAAAGATTTTTTTCTCCTCGTTCATTTTACCAAACTTTTTTAAGATAAAAATTCAATAAGAGTTTTTTTTTACGAATATATTACGAATAATCTTATATATGGTAACTGAGTAATAAATTTCAGGGAAACAAATGATGAAATCCCATTCAAATAAGCAAGAACAAAAATGATATAATAAACACTAGATTAAAAGTAACTAGTTACAGCTTTAAAAATTTATTTTTTATTGTTTTAATTTTTATCCGGTATCAAAAATTATTCTAGCAACAATTTTACTGTTCTTTAATATTTCTTTGTTTTATTTACTTGAAAATAAATATTATAACTCTCTAAACCGTACACTTAAAAAAAAAAGTATGATAAAAGCAGGTTTTTAATTAATTTATTTATTTATTATGTTAACGAGATGTTTAAAATATTACTTTACGTTTCCTTTAAACAAGTTTTTAAAAAATGTACACATTTTCTAGTTGCGCATGTACTTTACTTAATTTGAAGGTTTTGCCTACTTTTGAGAAATTTTAAAATTTAATTCTGAATAAGTTATTCATTTATTAAAATATTCCATCTGATTTATAAAAAAGTATTAATTCAGTTTTAATTTTTCTAATTTTGAATATTTCAATTATATAAATTTTTATTTTGCCCCTATAGTTATAAAATATATACATAGTATTATAAGTAAGCGCGATCTAAAACTACACAATTAGATAACTTCAGACACCATAAACATATTTTTATTTAAAATGATCAATTAGACATCCGATACTAAAACATTTTTTTTAAAAAAGATTCAGTAAATATAATAATAAATATCGAAATGAATAATACATTGTTTTAATAATGGTATGGCAGTCGCATATGACAATCAATATCACGGTGTCTGTTTTGCATAATAAAACATATCTGTGCAATTATGTTTCTATGGTGATAAAACTTTAGAAAAGAAAAAAAGAATATTCAACACTTATTTTTCTAGATTGTTATTGATTATTTTTTTTCAATGAATGCTCTGAAATTTTTATCGGTGTTACAGAAATTCCTCATTTAATGTTAATCTATGTTGGGAGTCGTAAAAATGTTTCGATATAATGTTGTTTAGTAATTCGTTTTGTCATATTGCTTGTCTGCCTGTCCCTTTGTCCATCCACACTATCATTGTTTGGTAAAAGTTTAAAATAAATGTAAGCGTATTTACTGTGGTACAATAAATCACTATTTTTCGTCAAAGAAGAAAAACTATTAAATTAACAAAATAATAAAAAGTGACATATATTAACAGATTTGTCTAATGAGGATAATTCGACCCTTTCAGTTACGTTTTAACTGCAGTAAGAAATATCTTAATCAGGGAAATAATAGATTTTTTTAATAGGTCACGTAAAAGTACTTTTCAAAGGAAAGTATAGGGTAAATTTAAAAGCATACTGTTAAACTTTTTTTTGCTATTTATATGTGCTTACTTATTATTAGTAAAATTAAAATACATCAGTTTTCAACACAACAAATTAATGCATATATACGTTGATGTTTAAACTATATAAATTTAATTACTGAAATAGGAAAAGTGTGTACAAATATTTTTAATATGATATTGTGCTGTTAAGGGGCAGTGGAAATAATAGCGTTGTGGAGTTCCCTCCTCGCCGCAAGAACACAGGGGAGAGCGTCGGCAATGAAATTTGTAAAGGTAAGATGGGAAGGGGCCATGACCTGTTAAAAAAGCCGTGATAGGTGGGGTTAGGTTCCAGGAATTAATACGAGCCTATGGGATCAGCGAAAAGGTGTGCCTACCCTTTTCTGAACTGTCCCACAGGTTTTGTCATTTGAGATTGATAATTTCTTTGATTCTATTTTTGACATAGGAGGGTGGGGCAGGGATTGTGGAACACTTGGTGGGGAAATCAGTTGCTTCTTTTGCAAGGGAGTCAGCGAGTTCATTGCCAGCGACGCCCCTGTGGGCAGAAACAAGTGCCAGGGAGCAAGTTAAGTCTGGGTTCATTAAAAGTTTTTTATTATGCAAAATTTGCGGATGTCTGCTCCGATGCCGAGCAATAGCCTGAAGGCCCGAGAGACTATCGCTATAGTTGTTAAAGTGCTGATTAGTGTACGAAACACTGGCCCATTGTATGCCTTCAGCGATTGCATGGATTTCTGCTTGGAAAACCGTGTTATAGTCTTCGAGCCTGCAGGCCCACTGGTGGCCCACGGAACCCCGGTCCAGCACGCAAAAAGCTGGTGCAACCTCGGTGTCCGTTTTGGAACCGTCCGTGTAGATAGCCACCGGAACAGAGGGAGAGAAGCTGTTTTTGAGGCAATTTGATATGATTGGGGCAACATCATTGCCTGGGTGAATTTCCCAGCTGCAGGTCAGAGTTTGTATGGGGGTTTGTGGAAAGACGATGTTTGTTAAGTCAGTATTCTTGAGTTGCAAAATTTGGGTTTTTATGTAGGTTTGGGAGACCTGCAGATGGGCATGAGGAATCCCTGTGATTACGGTGAGGGCATCAGTTGAAATGGTTTTGTATCCTCTTGCAATTTGCAAGAGGAAGGGTCTTTGGGCCGAATTTAAGCCTGCGATGGCGTCAGTTCTAAGGTGACCACCCCAAATGGCGGCTCCGTAGGTTAGGATTTTCTCTATAATGGTTTTATACCATGTTTTGAGAAGAGAGGTGGAGATACCCCACCTCTTTCCCACCATTTTTGCAGAGTTGTGGTAAATACTTAAGTCTGAGTTCTTTAACGTGTGCCAGCCAGTTGAGGTGCCTATCAAAGGTTATACCTAGTAGCTTCATATGGTCTACATGGTTAACACTGATGCCATCTATCCGCATCTTGGGATTCCGATTCCTTTTGAGGGTTTATGGGAAGGCTAGGGTTAGAGCATTGGTTTTAGATGGGGATAATTTTAGGTCAAATACTTTTAGAAGTGCGCTAAATAGGGATAGATCTTCCTGGTCCTGGTCCTCCAGGTTTCTTCTTGTGCGACCCGAGAGAATCAAGGAGAAATGACCCGCATAGGCATACGTGGTGAAACCCGCAGAGTTCATGCGCTTGAGAATGCTATCTGCGATTAGAATCCATAAGACAGGGCCAAGGCATGAACCCTGGGGACAGCCTTCAGATTGGGAGTGCTCTGTGGTGCTATCACCCCAGTTGATTAGGATTTTCCAATGGGATAGGTAGGAGCGGATGATTCCTGCCAAATTACCCGGGCAGATGAGTTCTTGAAGGGCGCGAAGGATGTGTGGCCACTCCACATTGTCGAAGGCTCCCTGTATGTCTAGTGAGACGATGGTGGTATAATTTGAGGCGTTACAGCTGACGGCACAGGAACTTTTAATGGCTTGCAATGCTAGGTCACAAGATCTGCCCTCTCTGAACCCAAATTGGTTGGGGTGTAGGAGGTTGTTTGCTTCGAGTTAAAAATTTAAACGGAACAATTAGTTTTTCGAGTAGTTTGTCTAAGGTGGGGAGGAGGCAGATCGGTCTGTAGGATGAGGGTTCAGAGGGAAGCCATAACATTTTTTTTATTAGTAGTAACAGTGCATTACTATAATATTTGACCATGTCCAGGAAAGCTGCTCAAGAATTGAAATTAATTCCTAATAGCCATACGGTAAATAATGTATTAAAGCTAACTATTCATAATTTGTTAAAGCTAAATATTCGTAATTTTTTTTTATTATTCACACGTTTTGAGGCTTCCTGAATACCAAAAGTTTTTAACGTTTAATCTTTATCTTATGTCTTAGAGTAAATTAAAAACAAATAATTTCAGTCGATCCAAATGTTGTACTTTGACGTTAATACGTTAGTTACTAGGAAAGTTTGATCAAGATTGATAAGTTTCAAGGTATGTTGCACGTGAAAGTTGTTTGGATAATTTTAAAGGAACATTTGAATTTGATAACAGATTCCAATCCCCTATAAATGTGGATACAATAATGAAACGGGGGTTTCACACAAAATTGTTTGTCGAAATAAATGAGAATAGAAGAGACGAGTTTCAGGAACTATAATCGTGGTTTATGACCCAATTCTTGAAAGTCAAGCGAGAATTTCTCGCAATACAAAAGATTCAGAATATTCATAATAATCAGAATATTCTTTCACAATTTAGAAATGTGTAGACTAGAAATATTCTCGTTCATTTCGTCTGTTCAGTTTATTATGCGCACAGCTCGGAAATCTATATTTCTAGTTAAGGATTTATAAAATAGACATTTATTCATTCTAGATGAATACGGTATATTTCTTTTCTCAGTGTCACAGTAGTCGTTATTTTACCCCTTAATCTGAAATCTCTATTTATGGTATTAAATTTCAGGGTGAGAAAGTCGTGTGAGTGACACACCAGAATATTTTTCTTTTAAAACCTTTTTACGCTGTCCTATCACGTTCCCTGTTATTTAAGCATAGATTTCATTTAGGACTGTGCGATGTTGAAAACTCAACATCCCAATATATAGCCAGATTTTTATCGCGATTTAACGATATATCTTCAACAGAAAGTTTTTTAACATTTTAGGATTTTTTTATTTTAATGCATATAAGATTATATAGTATATTTAAAAAAAATTCAGAAAAATACTTTATAAAAAAGTTTTACTTCGGTTTATATATATATATATATATATATATATATCTTCTAAAAAATTATTAAAAACTACTTAAATGAAAAGTCACCACGGGGGTAAGATCCTACCCCCAACCAACGGTGCAGTCTTTGTCATACTAACACCAAACATACAAACATACTCCAAGTTTCAAATTTTGTAATGTTAGGACCGTTACCTGGGGAGTAAGACCATCCCCCTTTCAACGATGCAATCTTTGTCATACTAGCACCCATTTAACTCCAAATTTGAAATTTCGTGAAAATTGGACCATAAATTTTAATTTCCTCAGTTTTAAATATTGAATTCTTTGTCATACTAACACCAATTGAACTCCAAATTAAAATTTTGCGAAGTTCAGACCATAATTTTTCGAGATAATGTACAGTGAGAGTTAATACCCTCCCTCCTTTCAACGGTGCAGCCTTTGTCATACTAACACCCAAGTAAGTCTTAATTAAAAATTTCGTAAGGAACGGATCATAATCTGTAGTCAGAACATCAGCAATCAAGATAAAACGATGTCCATATTTGTACAAGTCACAGTTTGTTTCGATATGATGCATAGCATTAATGTTACCTCCACAACCAATGAAGTACACCTGTACATCAGAAACTGGCTAAACAAAAACCGATTTAGTGATATAAGTATTAAATCAATATTTCTCGATATATCGATACTTCGCCTAGCCCTAACTTTGTTCATTGTTTTCACAAACACCAGTTTTGCTTGCTGGCCTGGTGGTTCGGTCTTTAGGGTCCTTAATCCTACATTTTTAGGTCCGAGGTTCGAATCCTGGTGCGGGCATGAATGTTTATGATGTCCTATGTCTTTAAAATATCGTGCACTTGTCTCTGTCAATTTCTGTAATATGCATCAATCGAGACGAAAGTCATTGTAACTATAGGTCTGAAAGCTAATAAATGTCAAATGTCAAACCAGTTTTGTTTAAATTATAGAACTCAGTGTAGCCTGTTTATGTACCATTCTTCTATACTTAGAATTCAGCGGAAAAAAAATGTTCGTCTTTGATTAGAAATGAGTTAAACTCTCAGCCGCAATTACATAACACAGAAATCTCATTAAAACACGCTGTTTCTTTATTTGCGACATTTTGAAGGTTAAACGATGATATTATTAAGGAATTATAGTTGTTAAATGTAATATTTTAATTCACACTGTTTATAAGCAGTCAAATTTAAAAATATATATTCGTGTTTACTTTACGTGAAAGTACCCGTATCTTATATAAATAAGTGAGTTTATAAATTAAATACAAACACTGTAAAAACTGAGAAAAAATTCAATTCCAAGCATAAGCTACTTTACATTTGTTAGATTATTTTCTATAGATATCAATTTTGCTAAAAATACCGTTAAATTTCTTCCATACATAATTACCTTACGTTCATGGTTATACACTATTATATACTCAATCAGAATGCATATCCTAACAACAAATATTCTCACCAAGACATCTTCAGGATATCCGGCGGCTGAGAGGAATCCATATCGCTCTTTCATACCACTTTCTCAGAAGGGTAATTTGTTTTTTACTTATCCTCAATTACATATTACACAAAATTACTATACAAAGAAAGTGCTGTGTAAAAAAGTGGGTACTAACAATGTTACGGAATAAATTAAATCCCGCTGCTTTGCAATTGTTGCAGCTGTATAAAAAGTACTTGAACTTTTGTTTTCTCTAAACATTTTATGTAACAAACAAAAATTGCATTTTTATAATAACTTATTTAATACATTACAATTAAGCTTAAAGTATCTTCTTTTCTATTTCCAAACCAATTACACAAAACCATTTACTTTATATTTATTTTTTTAATATTTTAAAAATACTATTCTCTAATGCACGACGCAAAACTTTCTTTACATAAACTACTCGTATAAGTACTCGTATTTTCAGAACAACTTACGTAACCGAGCAATTTTTATTGATACTTTTAAGTAACTATTTGCACAGTTTCGTAAAATACAGTTTTTCATTTCTTTAAAACCTTTCCCACTTTCTAACGTTTTCATCGATTCGTTTCCAAGTAAACGCTTATGTTTCTGTCATCATAGTTTTGGGAAACACCCTGGGGTAACATCTTTATAGTTTTGGAAAGAGTTCCGCTCCATTAGTAGCGTTGTTAAAATGATTTCCGACGAAGAGCTGTTTTTCTTTTCCCATTACAGTTATGTTTTTGATATTTAAAAGCGTATTTAAGCTAACGTATATTGCATTTGAACTGCCCATAACGTTTAAGTATAGGGTTAGTGGAAGAAGGGTTGGACATAAAAAGAAATTTGTACTTTGTTTATATAAAAATTATTAAGTCAGCTAAATATATATATTTTTTTTATTTTGAAGAGGTTACAAAAGGTTTTTCACTGAACTCACTTCTTCTTTCTTTTATATACGAATAGTGTTTATGTTTATAAAATATAGTGTTTATGTATACATAACAGTGTTTTGTATAGAATTTATTTAAAATCTTACATATATATGAAATGGAAGTTATGTATTTAATATTTTAATTAATTTTTACTTCTAAATTTTAATTTTTAAATATATATATATATTAATAATGTATGTCTAAATAAAAAAGTTCATGAAAACCTTTGTAATATTGTAATTTTCTAAATATATAAATAACGTAACCAATTTTTCACTGTTCAGACTTATTTGCAACGCTATAACAACGTTATGTGCTACCTGGGTATATATATACCCAGGTAGCACATAGCGTTGTAAAGCTCAAAGCCCTTAAAAGCTCAAAGTTATAATATTCTTTGGTTTTGGGTTTGTTTACCAGCTAGCATAATATTAAAAATTAATGAGTTCTCGTCTAATTGTGGATGCTGTATATTTATTTAAACAAGATTTTTCAAAGAATGAAGTGAGTGTTTCTTTTTCCCTTCTTTAAAAGAATGTTCCAAAACTTTTTTAATATGTGGATTTTTTCTTTTTTAAATTATTAGCAATATTTTAGAAACGAAAGTTCAATGGATATATAGAGCTAGCTATTTTTCTTGGATTTCAACGTTTATAAGACATAAGAAAAACCGTTGAAAACTGATATAAAAAGCACGACAGTATTGCGATTCTGAACAATCATTTTACAACTGTTTTTTTTTTAGGTTATAAAATAAACGACATTATTGCGATTTCGTACAACCCTTTTACAACGGTTTTTTTTTTACGTTATAAAATGTATTAAAACAACCGTTGAAATATGAGGAAATCAACGAGACATATTTTCAGATTATTAACGTTACGGAAAAACGATCATTCAACGGAATGCATTGCCGTTTGTTCAACGTTGAAAATACCATACTGTGCTACCTGGGTATATATATATATATATATATTTACATAAAAGTAGTAGTATTAAAGATTTTTAATATATCTACGTGGTAAAGTTTTTCTATTAAAATTTAATTGCAAATTATTTTACAAAATTATTTATTATTGATCGTAATTCCAACTTGTACAGCAAAGCACATTTTGGCAAACTTTTTTCAAACTTATAAAAACTTTTTAAAAACTTATTTAAGAATTGATTCTTAATATTGACTCTTAATATTGAATCAATTCTTAAATTAGTTTTTTCTGCTTATCTTGTAATTGCTTCAAGTTTAATGATTTCTACTATAAACAAATTAGTGGCACGCCTATGGGCTCACCTGCTAGTGTTTGCATAGCAGAAATTGTTATGCAGTTTTTGGAAAATAAAATAAATGATAGATTAAGAGAAAAAATTCCTTTTTGGCGGAGATACGTAGATGACGTTTTCTTATTAATTGAAGAAAAACATATGAATAAAGTCGTTACTTTTTCTATATCGTTATGCCCAGAAATTCAATTTATTTTGGAAATAGAACAAAATAACAGTTTGTCTTTTCTTGATGTTCTTGTTGAACGCATTTCGAAATCACCTAGCATTTTTCAAACTTCTGTTTATCGTAAGGCCACTTTTACAGGTCAATATCTAAATTTTCATTCTGCTAATACTAATTCTCATAAAATGTGATTACAATTAAATCATAAGAAAAATATTCTAAAGAAATCAGGTTGAAAAAAAGACGTGTACTAAGAATAGTACGAAATTTTATTTTAAATGTTGGTAGATATGCATTTTGTTAAGCAATTATTTTAGCACTTTTCTTTAAATAAAGAATATAAATTTTCAGGTTTTGAAATTAACATTCAAAACCAAACCGTTAAAAAATTGTTTATTGATTTTTTTACGGCATATTGCTTATTTTGTGATAAAGATTCTTATTGAGAGTCTGCAGAATTATTCATTCTGATTGGATACTAAAAGCTTTATGTTTTGGTGATGTTAAATGCTAGATTCAAAAGATTCGTATAGTAAAACTGTTGAGATGTTGTAATGAGAATAAAATATGCCTGTAGATTAGTATATAAATAAAACAAACGCATTTAAATCACTTCCGTAGAACCAACTAAAATGTCAATGTTTTTAATATCACTGTTTTTTTTTTTTTTTTTTTTTTTTTCAGGACTGAAGACTCGGAAGTCGGATTTTTACGATAGCAGTTTTACGATAGTTGGACATTTATCGAAATCGAAAATTTATCAAAAATATAATAGAATAATTTGAAAGCGGCGTTACAATTATAAAAAAAAAAAAAAAAAAAAAAAAAAAAAGAAAAACTGATAGTCCTCCGTAATAAACTAAATTCTGCTTTTGCCAGAACTTCATCATTTTTTTTAATGATTTTGAATTAGGAAATAAAAAGAGCGCGTGCAAAATGAAACAAATAAAATAAAATTTATAAATGGACAATATTTAAGCTCTTAGACTCAGTTCAATGACATAATAAGAAAAAATGTCATCATCAGTGAAGGAAAAAGTGTTGTTAAAATTTTTGTCAACGATTATTGAGACAAATAGCTATATATATATATTTTTTTTTAACATTTTTCCTTCTACATTTGCTGTGATGCAGTTAATTTTTATTTAACACATTGCTTGCAGGTCATCAAAAAGTGCGTTCTTTAAGAAAATCGAATCTGTCTTTAGGCGTTCCCCTAAAGCAATTCTTTACTTTAAAATAAAGATCCCGCGTACTTGTATTAAATAATTTATGTGCTTCCGGAGTATGTACACGCCAGGGAAATTTACCACATTGATTGCTGGGGATTAAATTTTAGTCATCTAAACACAAATTCTTAAAATATTTTTTTTTTTTTTTTAATAATGTAACGTTTCAGAGATATGCCAGAAAGCGAGATTTACGGTTCAACATTGGAAAATATCCCGACAAAATTGTGTTAAAATAATTTTCAGGAAATAAGAGTTTAATTTAACATTTGTACATACGTAAACATTTACAGATCAGTAACAAATAGTATAAAATTGCGAAATTTGTAAGCTTACTTTTATTTAAGAAGAATTTCTATGCTGGTAGAACACAGTTAAATTTAATACTGAGAAGAAAATGTACTATTCGACAAATTGTTTTCTAATGCGTGTGCACATCTTCACTTTCGATGTAAATAATCAATATTAAGCGGGATTTTCATTGTATTTTATGTAAGCAAACAACCCGTTTTGCTACTTACATATAACGATTTGCACATTTTTTTTTTCTTTCAATTATTTTCAGTTTCCTAACTTTTTTATTGACTCGTTTCCAAGCAAATGCTTATGTTTCTGTCATCATAGTTTTGGGAAACACCCTGGGGTATTATCTTTATAGTTTTGGAAAACATTCCGCTCCATTAGTAGGTTGTTAAAATAATTTTCTGGCGAAGAGCTGTTTTTTACCTGCTATTAAAGTTATATTTTTATTTTTATTTTTAACTTAAGTTGGTATTTCGCTTAAATTTATTACATTAAAACTGTCCATTCTTTACAATTTAATATTAGTTAATTTTTTTTAACATAATTAAGTCTGTATTTTGTTTATAAAACATATAACTTTGTTTTTACAAAGAAAAAGACGGCTAAAACAAAATATCTTATTAATTGCATTTGTACTTTTGAAAGCAGTTCTTTTTTTATATGTAAAGAATAAAAGAATTTCGCTCACTTTATTTTACTTGTTCAAAATAATTAATATAACATTCTTTGCTGGAAATGATAGGCATCTGTGTTACTGTAAATTATATTAGAATCGCTTTAAATTGTATAAAAGCGAAAGAGTTTAAAATAAAAATTCTCAATAAAACTTTTTTTTTTCACATTTAGAGTAATTTTTTGTTTTTAACACGCTTTTATTAGCTTCACCTGCATGTATGTTTGTATGTATAATGTATGTTTGTTTTCGCTCTGGGAGCAAACAAAAAATCTATATCGTAAAAAAAGACTTTCCCTACGGGAACGCTGTGGCTGTGAGGTAAAGCTCCGCGCTACGAAGCTAAAGGTCCACCGTTCGAGCCCAGTCAGGGGAGATTTTTTAAAAATGTTTTTTGTTTAATTCTAAATTACTTTAATTAAAGATTTAAATGTATGTAAATATTATGGTGTGTCACTCACACGATTTTCTCTTACACTGCATTTTAATACTAAGTCAGATATTTTGTGCTTTTTAGTTCACATTTCTATAAAAGCATGTTCTTTAATTTTTTAAAACTATAATAGTATTTATAATTGGATTTCTGATTTGACCAAATATCTTTTCATCTTTTTCTTAGAATTATCATAAATTGTGCGTTATTTAGATTATTTATATTAAAAAAACATACAAATAAAACAAATATGTAAATTATCAGTCTCGCTTCTGATAATTCGATAAGACGATACATTTCAAGTAGTAATTGGGATATACGGAGAGTTTAAAAATAATTGATCATTTTACTCAAATAGTGATTTTAGCCATGCATAACAAGAACTGTTAAATTTCTAATTAATTTCGCAACAGTAATAGGACCTACCTGTTTTTCCCAGAAGAGTAATTTTCTTGTTATATAACCGTAATCACCTATTGAAAAAAGTTATTGTACTGAAAAAGTGGTTTGAAAAAAACAACAACAACAAAAAAAAAAAAACGGCACTTATAATTTTACTGTAAAAATTAAAAGTTATCATCTATGCGTAGCAAACCATAGAGATCCTAAAAACATTTACATATAATTTTATATGTACAGTATTTCCAGTTTTATTTTACAGTATTAAAAAGCATCTTTAAAGAAACTTGTTGATGGAATAGTAACAAATAAAAAAGTAAATGGGTTATTTGTTTAAGGATAATTTTTTGCAGACGTTATTTGTGTATGATCTGTTAAACGTAATTTGCTAGTATCCAGTTTTTTATTTTTTTTTTTTTTTCTACAGAAAACTTATGTCGTGACACTGAAAAATAATAGAAGTCAGTTCTTTTGTCTTCATTGTTGAAAATTTCTTACGATATTGAAAATTTGTATAAGACTGTACTAAAACAGACTCATAAAAATGTATACAGATGGTTATAAGAATACTCATAATCACATACTACAGCCAAAACCCAATTCAAGCATAACTTTTTATAAATTGATCCAAAAAATTTTGACTTTTGTTTAATTTTTTTACTGAACCCTATTCCTTTCCAGGACAAAACTTTTGCTGAAATATATGAGGTATAACATGTTCTTTACACTACCAGAATTTCAAGATGATTCTGAATTAAGTTTTCTAGATATTTGACTAAGCATCTAAATTCAAAAGTGTCCAAATACGTATTCGTAGATAATGCAGACGAAAGTAATAAATCACCAAGAAAACTTTTTGTTCAAATGCCCTTTTGTTAAAGATCTCCAAAAATTTTTGAAAGTAAAAATTTTAAGGACTTTTACAATTTGAGAGCTTTTAGGTTCGGATCTATTATGCCTAATGGAGAATCTGAATCTTTGTTTAATGATTTAGTTTATGAATAAAAACGAACTAGTTGAAATACGCAATTAATATGTTAATTGAATCTAACGAGGTTTCATGTAATCTTTTTTATTAAATAATATTAGTAAAGTATAATGAGAATTTTACGAATTCTTTGACAATGAATTTTAATAAGTATTGCTTAATGGTAACATGATTATGTCAAATTGTATCACCTCTATGGATTAAGATTCAGTTACCCCCTCCCCCACACACATGGCACCCCATTCCAAGTCTGTGTTCTTTAAAGACATAAGACTGGAAGGCCTGTTTACTCAATAATATTAAACCTATGGGATAAGCTAAGTTCTTATTTGATATGTTCTTATTCCTGATATCTCAAGAGAAAATCAAAATTTTCAATTTCTGTCTTTTACGTTTTCTTCCTATAGTTTGTCTTCATTTACGTTTTTCTTAAACGTGTGATGGTATACGTACTTTTTATACAAAACTTTATATTTCTCTGTAAAACTTTATCACTTAAAACATTACAAGGTGTAGAAAACAGAAAACGATCTAGGAAATAAACGTTTATTTCTTAATAGTCATTTTTCCCTCATGTATATCAATACATATTTAAATATATATATATATATAAGAAGGTAAACGAAGACAAGTCGTAAGAAGAATGTGCGAAACTCATATAATTTAACATTTTGATTTTGTTCGTAAGATATCTTTAAAGAATGGTCGTATCATAAGCCCATAGTTTTAATATTATGGGACAAAATCTCGATACTGACCAATGAGGTCTCTTAACCTATGCAAACACAAACTAACCTTAAATTTATCTTTTCTAATTTAATTATTTTCGTTATGCAAAAACTTTTTAGAACTGAAATTACACATATTAAAAGGTCTTTTTGTGTTTACTACTTCCTGTCGATAAATATGCCGCAATTGATGGAATATGCTTTAATTAAAGGTTGAAAATAAATCATACATTAAAAAATATTTCTTCTTAGTCTGAAACGGATATTTTCCGTTAATACATGTCTTTAATTAAAAAGTTTTCCAACTGATTTATCTTTTGTAGAATATTGAGTTACTACCCCCCCCCCCCTTCCTCATATTTCCGATTGTTCATCCGTATAATAAATGTGTTATTTGTTGATTCCCTTTTCTACATTTTTTTTTTTTTTTTTAACTAAAGGTTTTCGAATTTTTTTTCTTCTTCTTAGAACGAAAGTATTTTTTTTCTGTAATTATTTTCAGACTGTCATTTTCAAATTAATTATAAACGTAACAAATAACTTAAGAAAAATAAAAATTACCGGTATAAGTCATTAAATACATTATCGCTTATACGCAATTTCATTTATTTATTTATTTATTTCGATTTTTTTTTTACTTGTTTGTTTCGTTATTATTATTTTTTTCAGCTGCTCAATATTGCATAATTTTCTTATAAATAAATATTTGGGAAATAAATATATGTTCAGCTTTCATTTTTGTCCTATCACCTTATTCAGAATTTCGGAGACTGAAGTTTTCTAAAATCTCATGTAATGGTAAGAATAAGTACTTACCATTTAGCTGAATTTCACATCATTATTTTTCCCTTCTACTTTTGGCAACATCGATACTGTGAAAATCTTTATCAGATTTGCCAAATTTCTTTGAAATTTCCATGACCCAAACCTCACGATGGTTTCTTTTGATGTTAAATCACTTTTGTCTAATGTCCCGAATAGAGGCGTCTTTTAATGCATCGAAAATAAATCAAAAGAATTTCACTACACAATTTTTAAAATTCAAAAATTGCTTTACCTTACCCGCGCTTGTTTATCTTAATCTACTTTTACTTTTTAAGTTACATTTTACTAACAATTAATAAGTTTAGCCATCGGCTCTCCTCTCTCCCTGACTCTTCCTGATATTTGCTGAATCATTTCGAAAATTCTCTCATTGAAAAAATATCTTTTCCATTTTGGACCCGCTATGTGGATGATATTTTCACTTATCGGTACATCTTATCGGTACAATACTAATGATGCATTACACATAAAAAATATCGTGATAATAGTATTCAATTTATGTATGAAATTGAAAACATCGGTTCATCCTCTTTTCTCGATACGTTGTCTCTAGCATTGAAAAAGTCTTCTGCCCTAATGTTTACCGTAAAACTTTTAGTTTATGCCATCCACCTACTTGTAAAATCGCCGCTTTTTTATACTTTTGCTAATCGTGCCTTTGACATTTGTTCTGATCCTGAATCCCTCAAATATGAAATCAAATATTTAAGCAGTTTCTGTTGACGGAAGATACAATCTTTCCATAATTGATAAAGGTATTTTTAAATTACAACGTCCCCATACATCACGTCCGTCTAGGTCTAAGTCTACTTCCAATAGTTTGACATTTCTCCCGAATTCTAGATTTACCATAGCTAGTAAAATAATTTTCTCACCTACAAAAAATTAGCCCTTTCTATGTTAAAAACCCCTTTTGATATTCATAACTTTTGGGTATTTAGAGTATTCCATGTCAATGTGGGCAATCATATATTAGTCAAACAAAACGTAAACTCAAGTTTCGTCTTAATGAACACATTGGTTATATATTCAGAAACAAGAAATAAACAAATTAGACTTTGCTAAGCAATAGTGGTAGAATAACCATACTTTTAACTTTAATTCAGCTAAAATAATCTGTCGACCTGAACATTTACATGGACTCGATTTTCTAGAAGATTTCCATATTTATAAAAATTAGAAAATTCTTACTGATATTTTGTTGTACCCCTATCTCTGCTAGTTGAAATATTTCGTAAAATCTACATATTCTTGATTTTCACCTATCACTATATCCCAATTTTCTATTGGCTAACACATCCAGTTTCTTAAATTCCTATTGGCTACTACTCCGCCTCCAGAATCCGCTTCCCTATCTATATGTAGGCGCATTAATCCATCTTGTCATTCTTCAGTGATGACGGTACGCTTAACTCCACCAAAACTGCAGTTTCTTTACTTAATAATTTTTACTATTTTCAACGTTGTGAGAAAATTTATTTTATATTTCTGTTCACCGTTAAATCTGGTTATATATAATATACAAAATATTTTTATTATTATTTTTATTCTTACGTATTGTTTTAAAGGAACATTATTATTTTTTTATTATTCTTATTGTTATGTATTTTTTTAAAGGAACGCCTAGAGGCGGAAATTTTAGTCTTTTTTGCCTGATTTTTGTAGGCACTCGTTTGCAAAGGATTAAAAATAATACCGTAATTTCTAGTAGATAACCGCAGATAAGATGTGTCACTTCTCCACCAGAAATTTTATTTAATAAAGAAATCTATACTTTTTCGAAGGAAGAGCTCGTACAAAAATTAATTTATTTATCAATTGGAATTTCTGGCGCAAAACTGGATTATATAACCTGCGGGGTATCTACCAGAAATTACGGTTGTTTAATGTTTGAAAATAAAAAAAAAGAATCGAGCTAAACAAATTTATTTGCATCTGATATTTTGGTCTGAATTTCACCCATTTAATGTTTTTTAATACCACAATAGTACAGCTAAATCAGCGAAACTTTGCTCACCGAATTTCTGAAAAGATTTACTGTACCTAGCTTATATATATAGAGAGAGAGAGAAAGAGATTTTTTTTTCCAGTACAACATGGGATTTTTTAAACCGTGTTTATAATTTATTTTCAAAACCTTTGAAATTTTGCAGTTGAAAATAGTTTGGAACCATTCCTTAATTACAAACAAGAATGGCGTACGTATCATTTTAATAGAAATAATTGCTTTAACACATTAATAATCACATTCAATTAGATAGCTTCTAAAATCTTTGTAATCAGACATTAAGCTATGTTAACTTACTTACAGTACTAAAATTTTATCTTATTTTTGTAATTAACACAAAGTCATTTTTCATCTAATTAAAGTGTAACACGAAATTCCTATTTGCGACTACATCTATTTAAAATCGAATTCTCGAAATTCACTTATCTCGGATTAACTGCTACTTCATTTGCTATTTGTCTTTATTAAGATTTGTCTGGCATTCTTAGAAAGGATGAATTAATTCTAAGATATGCATCGTTCAACCCCTGCTCTAATTATATTGATAACGAATGCTAATTGAGTAGATAAATAAAATTTATTCAAATGGCAATTATTTATCCGTAATAAAAAGGGAAAAAGTAAAAGCCTAAATAAATACAAAATAATTAAATTTATTAACTCAGATCTCGCTTTGTTACTTTTAATTTATATAAATTAAGATGTATTTTAATGAAAGATTTATGTATATGTATCCAATTCGTAAATTAATCCAAAATTACCTTTTTTGAATATATATATATATATATATATATATATTACTTTAACTTCTCGACTTTTTCTATCTTTTTCTTTCTACATTCTAGCATCTATATACAAGGTAGAAAGTATTGTTTTGAGATCAAATCTTCCCAATTCAGTTATTGTTATATTTACACGTTTTGAAGTCTTCTCAGCCCGAAAACAGGTTTTAAGTGTTTGGTTTGTGTGTATGTGTGTATGTGTGTCTGTCTATGTGTCTTCAGTGTATTTGAAGAACAAATAACAGTAGGAAGTCTCAACTCAGTATTCTAAATCTGTATCACATAGGGATGCTAAACTAAAATTTTCGTTGAGATCAAGCAACTGGTTTGTGTATGCCGACATCCAAAAGAATTCAAATACATTACGTCTAGAAGCGAAATTGCAGGTAAGTAGAGTTTAACGGTTGTAGGTTGAACTAAAAAAATGCAATTAATATAGATATTTCATATGCATAAAAGCATGATTCATGTAGGTATTTTAATAATATAGGATTATAATTTTCTGCACAATGTGGTGTGCAATTAATTTTTAGAAGATATATAAAGCTGACAAGAAGTAAGCGAAAACGTTATTATTTTAATGAATATAATTAATGGAAGTGTTTTTTACTATATTATTTTATCGTGTCCATAAATATTGCGCAAGAATTAAAATGATTTCCTCGTACCCATATCCTGAATAAAGTATTTTTTTTACCATGTTTTTATTAACTTCTATTCCTGTTTGCGTGTTTGTATGTATGTTTGTTTGTTTGTTTGTTTGTCCGGTACAAATCTTGCAATCGAATTTTAACTAACTTCCCTACTAGCTAGACATTTGAAACTTTCACAGTAGCTCAAAACCCGGTGACAATACAATACTGCGAAGTCCGATTTTCGAATTTTCGAATAGTTTTCTTATAATTAATTAAAATATGAAAATAATAACCTCCTAATACCTTATAAATAGCCATTAAAATATTAGCTATAACTTAATTGTTTCCAAAAAAATTTAGCAGTTAATTTTCTTTCGACATAAAAATAAATAAACGTGATTAATTAAATAATTTAATTAAACGTGAGCCTTAAAAAGTTAAATTATGTATCTCACAAAAGTTGACGTCACTATCGGTTTAAAGATTTCATACGCATTGATAAAGTGATAATGTAGTTAGTTCTATAACTATGATTCAACAGAAAATTTAAAAACATGGTTTATAAAAAGTTTTTTATCTTATAATTATTTAAGCTAAATATTGGCATTTGCTTTTTGTATATTTACACATTTTACGTTCCCTGAATACCGAAGGTACGTTTTTAATGTTTGATCTTTATGTCTTTTATCAGAGTAACTAAAAAACATATAATTTCAAATTCAAATGTCATATTTTGAAATTGGTATAATGTTGTTTCTTGAAAAGTTTGACAAAAAGGAATTGTGTGCTAGAAATTTGTAAGAATAATTTGAAATGGGCGTTGAAATTTTATATCAGCTTTGTATTCTATATAAATGTAGGTACAATATTAAAACGGATGATTGATGAGGCCATAGTCCCCTCCTCCCCTCCCCTCACGCAGCATTATTTGTTAAATATTTGTCAAAGCTGTTTCGAAACATAGTTTGGAATATTTTTAACGTTGATTCATATAACAGTACTCGTTATCTTAAACTTTAATCACCAATTCATCTTTATAAAATTGAATTTAATGTTAAGAGAAAGTCTTGTGAATGCCAAATCATATTTATTATTATTATTATTATTATTATTATTTACGAAGCTCCTTTCGATACGTAATTAGTACCTAATAATTTTTTAATTTAATTACTAATAAATTTAATTCGCAATAATTATAAATTTAATTTGTATGTTTTTTTTTATTAGAAAAAAATGAACATGTATGTAAATGAATGATCCACTAATTTATAACATGATTCCATTACATAAAATTAATTACTTTTTAAAAACGTATAAATATTTTGAAAAAAAAAAAAAAAAAAAAAAAAAAAACGTTCTATAATACGTTACTCAAAACGAAAACTGGTGAATATTTAAAAGCACGATTCCAAAACTTTCAAAATTAAAATAAAATAAAAATCATATTCAAGTTTTAACAGTTCATGTATATTTTATAATAATAATAGTAAGAAGAAATAATTTATAAAATGCAATGCAAGCTAAATACAACCAGTATCGCCCAGTGATAGGAACTCGACCAATTTTTTTAAGTAAGTATTTAAATAATAAATATAGAAATTCACAACTTCCATGTAAACAAAGTTCTTAGTAATTGTTCGATTCCCCAAAGGCGGAAAAAAAATATCATAAGCGTTGTTATTTACATGACGATACATTCCTCTGTGAGCTAATCTTGGAAAATATAACAGCACCAAAATAGTAACTGTAACCGAAAAATTTTGATATTCTATTTATCTAGCAAAGGAGAAAAAAAATATATTTTAGTATTAAAATAATATGTTATTACTACATATTCAGTTTAATGAGTTCTATATTTGCTTATCTAGTTTGAGTTCAAAATTACTCAATGATGAAATAAAAGTGTTTATTTTTTTATCTTAATATTCGCGAAATAAGCTTGCTATATTGTCTCAGAAAGTTATAAAAGAAAAATTCAATATAAAATTTATATTTTTTAAATAATATCTAAAAATATTAGAAAATAATATCCTTTACTTTACTTTTTTTTTTTTTTTAAACTTTCCTTAATAAATCACATAACTTAGTAATTCATGATGTTTCAATTAACCTGAGACTACAAAAAATGTATTATTGCAGTCTCATGAATGCATTTTTTGTTAAGTTAAAGGTAAACATAGTAGTTTATTCTACCCGTTGAAGTATAATGATTTAATTAACTTTTTTCTTTTTCTATAAAGGAAACCTTCCTTTATTTAAAAATTTTTATGTTTCGCCTTATCCTTTGATAATTATCCAAAAAGCTCAAAAAAAGTAAGTTCAATCGATAACAGATGTAAAGATAATGCATTCCATTTTATTTACCTTCATTTTCATTCATTCGCTCCTTTTTTCTTTTAAGACATATCTTCATTTTGTAATTTTTATTTATTATTATTATTATTTTAACTTTATCAATGAATCCCACAATCAAATTGTGCTAATAAGGATTGCTAATTTGGTCTTTAGGCGAAAATAACTTATAATGCTAAAAATAAAAATAATGAAATACTTTCCGAATTGCTAAAGAGAAAGCAACAATATGTTACGAAATTGCTAATTTTATGGGCTGCTGAGTCTCCGGCAAAAGAGAAACGGCTTACAAAGTTACCCAGCCTTCGATTGTTGTTTGAGAAATAAAGTATTGGAATTAAATCGAGTAAACGAAGCAGAAAGTAGAATATTGATAGTGTTTCCGCATATAGTGGAAGGTAATAAGAGTGTTTTCAGGAGAAAGGTTAAAAAAAAAAAATATATTTAAAAAAATACTTTGAAATTATTTGTTTTGGAATATTATCTTATCAAATAATATCTAGATTTCTTGCTCACTAAAAAACGCATATTTATATCTTATTATTATTTTTTTTTCGTCGTATATATATTCATTTGAAATATTCAGGAAGGAGTTTTGATAAATTTGTAAAAAGAATAATTAGTAATTTTGTTTTACATTTTTTATGTTTCTTTAGATAAACTGTGGTTTTGTTTTTGTATCGACTTTTTATGAAACAATTAGAATGTATAAACCAAAAAAGAAAAAAAAAGAAAGAAAGAAAAGAAAAGACAAAAATTCTTCAACATCTAGAATGCCAAAAGGAAAAGATGAAACATGCAAATATTGTGAAGAAATTTTCCAGTAGATTCATGACATGAAATAAAGTTATTTTGAAAAATACATCTTAAAACCGGGTCGTATAGAAAACTAAAATTATCTTTCAAAGAGTAATATCGGATGGAAAATTAGGCACTTGAAGATGTGAACTTATCTTATTTTTCTATCTCAAATGGTATACGACATTCGTTGCAAAATGATTTAAGTTCGGGTTGAGTACCTGAAGATAACAAAGTCAGAAGAAGTAAAAATATAGGTCCGAACATACCAAAAATCGAATAAAAGGCGAGTAACATTGCTTGGCGATAAGGCCGTCACAATATCCATATCGCCGGACGTTTATGCCAGTTTAAATCAGGCAACATCTGTTTATCTATCTATTTATTTATTTTAATCGTTATATGTATTTACGCGCTATAATTCGTAATGATGGTCATATAATATCAACTTGCGACCATTAAACTATTGTGGAATCGACTGAGTTTTCTTAAAACAGTCTGAAACGAATATATATATATATATATATATATATATATATATATGTATATTAGTTGTATGGTAAAGAGGAATGGTAATTACTTTAATGAACAATTGAGGTTTATAATTTTTTTTATCTTCTTTTATGACCAAGAAGCCTTTAATTTTTTTAATATAGTAGAATCGGTGAACGAAGCAATCTGGATTTCGACGTAAAAAGTTTAATTTTATGAGTAACTTGATAGAATACTTTACCAGAAGACTTCTATGTTTAATTATCACCGAATGAACAAGACTGATTTCAATTAATTGATAAAAAGAATACTTTTTTCATTAATTTAAGTAAAGTATATTATATGCGATATTCCATATGAAATCAAAATTTTTTTCGGTATCATAAGTACATCACTGACTATGCACTGATGATGATACGCTCAAAGTTACCGAAACAGTTTTCTGCGTTCTTCATTATTCCGTTTGGCGTTCAATACGTTGAAAACTTTTTTGGTGTTTATCTATCTAGCTGAAAGTTTCTTTTTAAGATTAGATTTTATTTTATACATTTTTCATTATTATTAGGGTTCACACCAGCAATGAAAATTAAGTTGCTTAAAATTATTACCTTGGCTAGGATTTAGCGGTTTAAAAATATAAAACGATAAATAAACGTACACTAGTGCAGCATTTTATACAGACTTATATTTATGTGTTTATCTTTTATAAAAACCAATTTACACAAAAGTAGAGAAAAGGTATATGTAATGTAAGACAATTTTTAAGAAAGTTCAGTAAAATTTACACACTGACATCTAGAAACTAAATTATGGCTCTATTAAATATAGTTCCATATCATCCTTATAAATTCTAGTTACCTTTGCTTGTGAGTTCTATAAACCCCTATTAGAATTCAAGCGCGTTTTCCTGTATTGTTATAGCCAATCTCATTTAAAAATCTCTGAAAATAAATGCGTACAGTAGCCGAATTATAGTAACTATAATTTTGTTTTATGATCCAATTCTAAAATATTAAGCGAGAATTTCCCGGAATACGAAGGAATGATAATATTTATAATATCCATAATATTGTTTCACCATCTAGAAAAATGTAGACTAGAAATTATCGACCATTTCGTCTTTCCATGTTATTTACTTACTTTATACTCATAACTCAAAAGTCTACATTTCCAGTTTAGGAAATCAGAAAATGACTACTTATTAGCTCTAGATGAAAAAGGTGCATATACATATATATATATATATATATTTTTTTTTTTTTTTCAGTGCAATAAATAAATAAATTGTGTTGAAAGAGAAGAAATGTGAGAGAATACTATAAATTAAGAAAACAAATCACAAAATAATTGTTACAGATCGAAATAATAATGCACCACCCTTCATCAGGAGAAAGAAAGCAGTTCGAATGCTTTGTGAAAGTAATAATGCAGTATAGCAGACTAAATGAACAGAAATTTGAAGGTAGAAAAACTTGAGATTTGAACGTTAAGCTGTTAACAATATTTGACAAATTAATGTCAAAACTTGAAGCTAGAAGCATTCATTAAATACGACGATTTAATTTTCTAAGTGTATGTTGCTGGCAGCTAGCTTAGCTTGGTACAACACGTAAAATAAACATAAGATGAACTATTTTTGACTTTCCATAAAACCAATTTAATCTGAGGCGTCGAATAAGAATAAAAAGAATCAGAAATTATGCAGACATTTTAGCACATGACAAAATTTAATGAAGATATATACAGAATAGAAAGATTACATTTTAAATAAAAGCATGAACTGCGCTGTCAAAGCGGCGCTACATTTTATACTTTAGAAAATTACAAAAGAAATATACATGCAGACGAATCTCTGCTAACCTTTCTGGATGAAAGACGGCTACAGACTGACAAAGTTTATTACTAAATTTTCATTGGGTGCGAGGCCACATGAGTTTTGATGACGATCGCTTCTACGTAAGCGTTTCGTCAATGGCCTTCGCTGGGAAAACAGCCTCACAGGGTGATCTGAGCTAGGAGAGGAAGTTTTGAGTATTACAAAAGGATTTTTTAACTTAAATTTTGTAAATGTCTAAATTTACTCTTTAAAACTATAAATAGAAAAAAATATGCTTATAAAGTATTTAAAGCGGCAAATCTTTCGTTTGTGTATGAGAATTCAGCGGCAATTGTTGCTTTCCACCATGATAGCGTGAATGTTATTCATTATAGTTAATTATTTTTTCTTTTTAACTTTTTGAAGATTAATGTAATTACGCTCGTTTAATATGATAAGTTACAGAAGTTATGATCAAAATAAAGGGAGGAGAAATGAATGACATTTTCAGCTAAGTAATAAAAGTAAAATTTTACTGATTATTTCCTGAATGAATTTGCTGTTGGAGATTTGCAATTGTGGGGTAAACAAACAATTCCTTTGTGATCTATTGAAGAATCGACAATCCCGCATCGGTGGGAAATAGACGTTACCAGATTACCGAATTTTTCGAATAATAGTTGTTTAAAAAATGTATCAAAATCGGCGATTAATCACAATATCGAAAGAAATATTTCATTATAAAATGATTTTTAAAATGTATACCGGCTTAATGTATACCTAATGCATCAAAAATGTAAGTAATAAAAAAAAAAAAAAAATGTTTAAAATAAGTTAAAAATTTTTACTTACGAACGATATATATATATATATATATATATATATATAATAACTTTTAGATTTGCGATTGCGAGACAAAAAATTCGTTGTTCTTTTTCGGAATTTCAACGTCATCTTGGTTAATCCGTAAAAAATTCGAAATTCCCGTCAATCCACAAATCAGTAAATTGAATTGAAAATTCGTTTACTTTACTGACGATCTGTAAAACTTGGTAAGTATGTATTCCATGGTTCTCTGCGAGGAACACGATGAGTATAATGATTGGAGTCCGTTGAATGATATGACTTACGGGCAGAGAAAAAGAAATCCTCAGTGCCTAGTTATAAGTGCTGCCGGATTTTATGTTTCCGGATTATCGATGCTTCACTGTATATTTAAAATTCTTTGTCCACTCGTTTTGCCTATGAGACACTTTTTTTTATTACTCACCCTCTAATCACCCTTTTGCTTTCTCCTTTCTTCCATTCTTCCCCCCATTGTCCCTATACTTTCTATTTTCAGATTTGTAATATTTTTTTATATTCATTCTTTTCAAAATTGTTTTAAAGGGAGAAATAATTATTGAATATGCTTTTTTAAAATCAACAATATGATACTTGGTTTCAAGTTTTCGGGCAAATATAAGCCGAATTTATTAAGTTTAAAAAAAAAAATAATTAGCGTGATACAATATTTTTCAAATTTATTGTTTAAAATTCGAGTATATGTATGAAACAGTAAAGAATTCTCAGTATTTTTATTTATTTATTTTTTTTTTCCCTTAAGACTTGATTAAGTGTATAAAAAATGCAATTTGATAAAATTTTGAAATACTGTTAATGCATAATAATTTATTATTTTGACCTCTTAACTGTCGGTGATGCATATTATTCATCACTTAATTTTATTTCCTAACCGAAAATTTTCATTTCAGATATTTTCACCAAAGTTATATTTCTGTAACTTAACGTAAAAAAAATTCATTTACTTCTAATCTTGTTTTGCAAACTATCGTAACTTGTAATGTAAATTGTACGTAATTACCTTGTCCCTCTAAAGATTAATTAATATATACTGCATAATAAGATAACAGTCATTTATTTAATAGTGAAATAAATTTATATAAAGAATATTGCGTAAAAAGAATATTGTTATAATTTATATAAATTTATATTACTGAATATTTTTATTATATAAAAATATCTTATATAAATCTTATTATTTTATATAAAGTATTTATTACTGATCCAAATACGTTATTTTCCATTCCCAAACTTGCAACGATGTAATAAAAATCGTGTAAATAAATCTGAAACGCAGCAGCCGCAGGAATTCTTTCGAGGTTGAAGTATGCATTGAAACATAATATTCAGTTATGCAAATGTCTCTGCAGTCACATTGCATTAGTCACTCAAAGTTCCGTTTTGATATTCAATATTTTCGGTAATGTTAGTTTCCATAAGATCACAGGTATGCATGCAAAAGCAGAGAGACAGAAGATATCATTAGTTATTGAATTTCTAATGAAGAGAAGTATTTTCTAATATAAACTTGTATTTTCGAAACATAATATTTATACATTAGGTTATTCTAACTCACCGTAAGTGCTAAGGTGAATTAAAAATTTAATTCAGATGGTAATGTCATTAAAAATTTAATTTAATATGCGCATTAATTAATATTTCCTGATAGCGTGCATGTTTCATACTAAATGAGAGAGTGCTGGTAAATATTAAATGTTACAACTATTTAAATAATAGTTTGTAATAGCTAAAATAAGATATATAATAATTCATTTTTAAATAGGGATTTTGTAAATGTTTTTCCTAAAAATTAAAATTGATAATATGGAATATATATATACATAGTAATATATAAACAAATGAATGAAATTAAACCCCAAAATAACATTGAGGTCTTCATCAGGGGGCCTCTCAGTGTAGGTCCTTCAGAATGAATGAAATTAATCCCCAAAATAACACTGAGGTCATCAAGCTAAAGTGATTTAAATAAGCGGCTGATTTTTATATCCGGCGAACGTTCCATCACATAAAACAAATGTATTATTTCCCTGAATTTTGAAAGAAATTTTAAAACGTAACGATTAATGTGATTAAAAAACAATATTAATAAACTTTTGATTGATAAGTGATTAATTTTTCCTTGAAGATAAGTAAATTAAACACATATTCCATATAAAACTAATAAACACATACTGCTTAAAAAATTAGTCAGTATTTATACATTAATAAAATATTAGGCATTTTGAAAAAAATATTGATAGTTCTTTGTTATGATGGGCACGGAGCAATTGGATAGTTCGATGTTTCTAACAAAAATGTAATACTGGCCGCATTTTTGGAATTTCCATCCAGATTCTCCAATGTCCTTCGATTATATGAAATACTTGATTTGCACCAGTTGTTCCAGATGAAAATCCAGCTTCTTGTCTAAATCAGAGTTTTCATTTTTACGCGAAGTCTCACTTGAAAGTTGTAACGTTTCAACTGCTTTAAGCAGCTTGAACTATTTTATATTTTCAGTGCCAGATGGTTTCAACCAAAGTTTTCACCAATCTCAACATTTTAAAACAACTCTTCGTTAAATTGATTTTAGCCTTCGAATCCTGTTCTTAGTCTAAAAACAGGATTCGACAAGGATTTATTTAACAAAACTGTATTAAGCGTATTTTTTTATACAGGAATTTTTGCTAGTGTTCGGAGAGTTTTGCTATCGACTGTATATATATATATATTCGTAAATGTTTTAATACTAAAAGTTAACTTGTTGATTCGCATAAAATAAATTACACTCAGGTTTTTAAAATATTCCTGTTTATTAATTTTATGTTTTAAGATAATTTTTTTTTTTTTAATAATACTAAGTTATTTCCAGAATATATATTAAATTGTAGAAATTGTTGCAAATAACTTGAAGTTTTTCTCATTTACTGAAAATATACATAATTTAGTACTTCATTATCGTGTTCAAACACTTCAATTTAAAACTTTTACCAATTTCTTAATAAGAAATCCATGCAGAACTATTTTTTGCTTCAACTTTAAATCAATCTTTAAAAAAAATAAAAAAATAAATAAAAATTGGCAAATATAAAAATAATTTTTATAGTTTTTTATTACGATATTTCAAAACTCAATAGGATAAAATGATCTATATTATACGTCCGTCAATGAATGATAAAAAAATCTAATGTATAAATTTAACATAGCCATCACATTTTTGAAATGATATTTTTATTTTATTTTGGACATATTTGATGGATGCTTGAATCTTTTTTGAATGAGAAATACTCTAAACAGATTTTAAAACATTGATTTTCATAAATTGTGATTTAATATTAGTACGGTTAATTATGTTTTAAATTGTTGAATATTTTGTAAATTTTGAAATGTACATACATTTTACTTTAAAACATTTACAAATATGGAAAATCCCTAATAATATTTGAAAATCGGCTTATTTTTTTTAATGAAAATTCTAATGTACATTCAACATATTAGAGATCGCGATTATTTTCCTTTAAGGAAACTATTTATATTTTCATATTTATATTTTCAACTATTTATATTTTCATACGATATTAAGAATTTCATTTTTTTTTAAACCCTTATATTACCTGCTTTGAACTTTGCGTCTGAAAAGGTTGAGCTTAATGGCATTTTTTAAAATAAATAAATAAATACAGAATCATAAAAATAACTATTAATCCTATATTAAATAAATCCTCATACGCGTTTAAATTGTTACCTTTGTTAGAAAAATTTTGTCGCAGACGATTTTTTTTCTCTACATATTTCAGAATTATGTTTTATACTTTTATGCGTGTAGAATTGCAACAGCTATATTATGTTCCATAAGTTTTTTAGTTTAGAAATAAACTTGAATCTTGAATAAAATATATGTGAATCCTGAAAACTTGATATTTACTTTATAATCATGAAAATATTTCTTAATTAATCCTATTTTAATATTCTTTTATTTCAATCTTATATTAGATTTTTAAAATGCATATTTAACCTATTTATACCTTAAAAGTTTACTGAAACCATAGAATATAAGTGCAGAAAACAAACTAGTGTGTCAATTATTTAAGCACAATAGTTATTTACTTTTTACTGGTTTAAAAATAATAATAATAATAATAGTTTAACACTTGAGTTGTATTACGATGGATGAATTGATAAACGCAATGTTCTTTACATAAAATCATGGTTATGAATTGTTTTCGGCTTGATTTAAAAATGAGATATCTCAATGGCGGATTTAAACTTACGAATACTGTGAGGTCGAGGCTATAGACCATCACCAAAGTTGGGACTGTCAAATCACTTCGTCGCCAGTGACTCGGCGAAAGTCGTGGTCGGATAAGTTTTATGTCGACATGGTGCTGCAATGAAAGAATTGGGTGCTGAGAGTTAGATGAATGAGAAGTGATTTTAAAAGGTTTTGATTGAAATGAAAGGAAAGGAAGTTGTAGAATGCAGTATAAGATGGAGATTGTTTGGATAGTGAAGGGCTAGTAAGAATGGTAGTGGTAAAGAATTGTAGTGGATTAGTGTGTGAGGAGGTGAAGTTAAGTGATGGTAGAGAGGTGTAGTGCCGTAGCATAAAGTAAGAGAAGTATCTGTCGCGCCTCGGGAATCCAGCCGACAAGATCAGTATAAGTGAAATAAATTACCTTTTATTTTATGCTCTGTTGAAGTTATTTCTTGAGGTCATTTATTTAAAATTGATTTAGCCCAACACCCTCCTTGATATTGAATGTTAAATAAACTCTGTTATTTATTGTTTAACTTTGTTTCGAGCTCTTATTACTATCTAATTAAGTAATTAAGTTAATCTTTAAGATCTACGATTGAGATATGGCGACCACGTATTTCTCACAATACAGCTTACTGATTCGTGAAATGCATATCTGAAGATTGCAAATAGGTATTCGATTCGTTCAGGAGTGTTCAAAACCGATACTGTAGTTTACTCAAACCATTATGACATTAAAGGTATCAGTAAAGGTATTGTTCAGTTAAAATTTCTATCTTAAAATTTTCGTAAAAGTAAGTAAATTATTGAAAAGCATACTTTGATCTTGATAGATTTTTTTCTTTTTTTTAATTTCCTCCTTATTTAAACGTAAAAAAACTAAAACAAAATTTTATAAAAAAAAAAAGTACTGTGTAAAAAAAAAAAAAAAAAAAAAAGGTATTAAAACATTGGAACGGATTGCAGCTATGCGGTAATATGTGAACGAACTAGGACTGTCTAAATTAATTATTTTCATTGCTGAATGTAACATTCATCTACTTATCATCAAGTAACTTGAACTATTTGACCCACTGCAATCAGCTTTATTCATATTGTAATTTCAAGTACTATAAATGAGCGACCTCGTTGTTTTTCAGGTCATTATAATTTTTAATTCAGGTAAATACTTCATATTATTGATGGATTTACATGTTTTGAGAGATGTAGAACACGATATGACCATTTTTAGAAAATGTCTGTCTATCTATATGTGTTTGTGTGTTAAAAATTTGTAGCGACTGTATATCAGGAACTACCTTAGAGAATTTCATGAGAATTGACATGTAGTTCTCCTTGACATAAATAAATGTCTATCAACTTTCCTGAAAATCATTCAACAGGTGGCGGGGCCCTCTCCAAAATTTTGGATATATGTGCATGAATAGAGTTAGTTTTTAATATGCATTATGAAATTAAAAATAATTTTTACTTTCTTCTATATTCAATAAAAGAAAGTGTTGGATTCGTAAAAATTTTCGACCTCGGGTTTTTGACGGATTTACTCGTTTTGAGTGCTGTAAAACACGATTTGACCATTTTTAGAAAACGTCTGTCTGTCTGTGTAGGGGCAAAATTTTGTGGTAACTGTATCTCAGGGACAACTGCACAGAATTTTATACAAATTGGTATGTAGTGACACATTGACATAAATTAGTGCCTATCAACTTCTGGTAAAAATTGTCTAACAGCTTGCGTTGCCATCTCGCTTTTTCTAAATTTTTAACATGGTGTATAGGACAAAATTTTGTATAAATGTGCATAAAGAAAATTTTTTTTAAGAATCATTTCGAAATTTAAAATAATTATTTATAAATGTGACAGTCAACTGGAAAAAAAATGTATATGTTGGAACCTCGTGTCCCTCTAGGAGGGGAAGTCCTCCCTCGAGGGGAGTATATCTTTATGATGGGTATCTTTAAAAGTAGCTCGCCAATAACTTTAAAACGAATGGATGAACTATCGATCTGGTATAATATTAAATAAAATTATCAATTTTTTTTCATACAAAAATAAAAATAAATAAATAAATGTAATATTGAGAATAAAATTGACTTTTTAGTGTTATACTACTTGTCTAATATGGAAAACGTCTGCATTATTATGGAAGATTTTTTTTAATAATAATTTTAATAAATTATTTTTACTGAATGATTTTTAATAAGAAAAAATAGAATAATGTCATTTGGTGGCCACAACATACTAGTTTATAATTGTGGTAGTGAATCAATTATTATTATTATTATTATTATTTTATGTTGGAACATCGCTTTTCTCACAAGGTATTCCCTCCTTCCCTTCGAAGTGAGCAAAATTTCACTGCGGTTCCTTTTAAAAGAGCTCTTCATTACCTTTAAAACGAATGGTTAAAACATTGATCAATGGTATTTTTTTTTTCTTTTCACTTAATATATATATAAATATATATATATATATATATATATATATATATATATATATATATATATATATATATATATAAACAAATAAACGTTCTTTTTAAGATGTCATGAATGTAATGTCAGACTTTCGTTAGATATTTAATGTTATACTTTTTAAGAATGAAAATCGTCGGCATTCACCATAAAAGCTAATTTTAATAAATAATATATAATTTTTTCTGTTTCATCTTTTTCAATGTTTCTTGTTTTCATCTATTTAATGTTTAAAAAGGTTTTCAATATATATATATATAATATATGTACTGAGGTGTTTTTTTTTTTATGTATATAGAGAAAAATATAGAAGATAACCATGTGGTCACCACAACACACTAGAAATTTAAATTAAAAAAAAATAATTTTTCAGCGTTACAGTTGAAAATTACCTTTATGTTACATTGTAGTAAACAGCACTGTCAGATGGAAATTAAGAATTACTTTTTACGAAAGCGAAAATTGATTAAAATTCTAAATATCTCCCTATACTTTTAATGTGAATTCTAGACTCTTATTCTTATTATACATATAAAAAAAAAAAAAAAAAAAAAAAAAAAAGACTCGCGTCATCTATTTAAAATGCAAAATAATGCATTTATTTTAAGTTCAAGCTATTTCGAATTTATAAAATTTTGTCTAAGAGAAAAAATATATATATAAAATGAAGATTCAGTTTATTTTGTTATTATAGTACGGTATTCTGTATAACTTATCATTAGATCACAAGTCTAGTAATTCTTATGCGTTTTAATCCTTTAATTATTTCATTTTGTTTCGAAAAACCTTTTCTGAACACTCAATTATTTCAGGGATATAAATTTGACGCAAATTTCATACCACTATTTATGAGGAAAGAATTTCTTTTTAATATTTCACAGATTTAACAAAATGAAAATCTATTTTTGTAAATATGGTGTCAATTCCGCACCAAATTCTTTTCCTTGCTATTTTTGAACGAAAACAAATATACTTGATATAGTTAAACAGTTAATGGTAGTATGGCAATATTTCGGCGATTGTAATGAAAGAAAAATGAGTAATCTGATGCGTCACTCCCACGACTTTCTCTTACCCTGAAATTTAATACTATAAATACAGGTTGAAGATTAAGAGGTAAGATAACGAGTACTGTTATGTAAACCTATGTTAAACAATTCAAATTAGGCTTCGGAAGAGTTTTATATGATAATTAGTTCTGTGCTAGGGGGCTGCCTCCCCCCTCAACCCCCACGTTTTATTAATGCACCTACATTTATATAGAATTCAATTCGGATATAAAAAAAAATTATTCTGTTTCTAAAAAATAATTTATTAAAATTATTATTTAAAAAAATTATCTTTTATGATAATGTAGACGAATTCCATATTAGAGAAGTAGTATAACACTACTTCTCTAATATGGTAATATATGGTATTATTCTAATTAAAAAAAAAAAATAAAAAAAAAAAAAAACGATGAATTTATTCTCAATATTACAAGTAAAAAAAATTAAATGAAAAAAAAAATGATAACTTTATTTTATATTATCGCAGATCGATGGTTCAACATACGTTTTAAAGGTACTGGCGAGCACTTTTGAAATATACCCATCATGAAAATTTACTCCCCTCGAGGGGGGGGGGAGGCGAGGCTCCTACATACACAATTTTTTTCCCAGTTGACTATCTCTATTACAAAAATTATATATTCGTTTAATTTGTAACTGTACTTACCTTCAACTTTCCCCATAGACGTAATGTATTTGAATACTTTTGAATGTCCCTGTACACGAACCATTTGCTTTATCTCAACGAAAAGCTTACTGTAGCATCCCTATATGATACACATTTAGAATACCGAGTTTGGAAATTCTGCTACTTTTTGCTCTTGAGATATGCTGATAACAGATACGCAGACCATTCCCTAAAAACATGATTTTCGTATTCAGGGGACCTCAGAACATGTAAATATAACAAAACTCACGTTCGAAAATTTGACCCTAAAACAATACTTTCTCGACACTATGGATAAGAGAAAGTAAAAAATAATGATATATATTAAAAAAATATGTGAATTTAAAATAAATATAGCCATCAACTAACAGTTCTAAAACCCCGTACCATTGATCCCTCGTTTAGAAAACTTTAAAATACATCAGTTGTTTCATTTATTCTTTTCATATATCTCCGCATTAAAAAAAAAAAAACTACCATACTTTTAATTTTCGTGAACTGCATTTTTATTTCACAATTTCAATTATCCTTTTCAATTCAAATTTATCTTCAGTATCATCATTTCATTCATTCAAAATGCATCAATTAAACTTCTCTGCGACAGATATTCATTACTATTCTGTTAAAAAACAATGAAAATACGCGGAACAGAGCGAGAAAGTGTGTCTGGAAGCGTAATACAGATCCGGTTTCATTTTTAATGGTTTTCCTCTGCTTTTGTTAAAGTATATTTGCAAAAATATTAATGTTTCAGGATGCCAGGTTCATCAAATATCCGGCTCAAACGACTTTAGCTTAAAATGTCAGTGAATATTAATCATCGCTTGTTTTCAGGGAAATGTGTAGGAGATGAAAATGTGTTCAGGATTTTTTTTTTTTTTTTTTCATTATGGATTAAAGTAGAAACGTCTGCGTCATGTCGTTATATATTATTTTGATAGAACGACCATTTGTTATATATGACAATTAAAAAGAAATGTTAAATCTGTGCAATAATTTGATTCTAGTTGTTTTAGCAGCTGATTTTTGTCGTGTCAGATTTTTTTATTGCCATACTTAACGCTAGGTTACTTACTTATTTTTAAACGTTTATCTTATTTTTTTTTTTCTTTTATGTGGAACTATCATTTCAAAATTTAATTATTATTTTTTTTTTTTTCTAAATGATATATTAAACTATTTTTATTTTCTTCTGTTTTATTTATAAAGATAGAAAAATTCTTTGAGTTTTACCTGTCTATTTTAAAAGTAAAATATATGAAACGCAAACATGGAACAATAGAATCTAACATGATTACAAGTAAACTGAACATATTTAGGGTATAAAAACAAGCTAAACCACAACGTCTAAAATGCCAAATTGAAATAATAAAAAAGCAGACAGCTGTTTCGGCAGCATTTAGCGTACCGTCTTCAGTGCATAAAGAAATGAGAGAAAAGTGCTCCTATATATATGAAAGGGATCGAATTCAGCTTAGGATGATCAGCCAATAAGAGTACGCGGAATGTGGGTCATTGACCAATAGAAAATTACAAAGCACTAGTTGTGAAAAATATGGAAGAAATTAAGAAAATGTGTACTGAATGTAAAATTTCCAACAATCAGACAAATGGGGTACAACGAAATCACAATTGACAATATTTTTAAGATTTTTATAACTATAAAAAGTTTCAAAGAAATCGACTTCATGGGTGGATTTAGGCTTGCAAATTATTTTAGCTGAATCAATTTTAAAAATATGGTTTTCCTGCTAGCAATTTTTAGAAACATCCGATTTATTGGTTTCTTGCTTACAGACGCAATTAATATCTTCTTTAAAGCGAAATTTAAGACTGCGTTTAGTTTGACCAATATATGATAAACCACACTGGCAGGAAATGCTATTAGATGCCCTAAGAATTATACCTATCTATAGAATCTTTTAGCTGAGAAAATGTGAATTTATTGGAAGGTGAAAAAATTATTTTAAAATCCTGTTGTTTGAGAGTTTTATTTATGGCATGACTGGGTTTAGGAAAATAGGATAAAACAATACTGATATTAGAAGTGGTTGATTTAGTAGAGGAAGTACGAGGAATTTGTAACTTTTGGATAGCTTTATTTATAATAGAAGGATTATAACCTCTGTCAATTACTTATGGCTTTCAGATATTTGATTTCAGAGCTTAATAAAACAGGATCGGAACAAATATTAAGGGCACGGTTAACAAAAGTATAGAAAGCTGCTACTTTTTGGGTAGGAAGGTGACATGAACGTTCATGTCACCCACCTATGATTGAGATGGATAAAATTATTTAATTTCAAAAATTGCCAGTTTCATACATGTATTAATTTCAAATAAGGGATAAGTTAAAGTTTTTTTTTTTCTCAATTATTTTTATGTTTATTACTTCTGTTACCCGACTACATTGGTAGTTTCACTTGATTTCCAGTTTTAAGGACTCCCGAGTCCGAAATTTTGGTTCTTGACAATTGGTCAGTGCATATGTACGCACGTAAGTGTGCGTGCGTATGTGGGGAATCTTTCGACTATCATATTTCCAAAACTAATAAAAATAGAGCGGCAAAACTTCAGAATTTACACAGGTCAAATGCACACATTATTTTTCAAACGTTTAGTGGGAATTGAAAAACCGGAAGTAAGGCGTAGGTCGGTATCTCGAAAAGGACTTCCTCACATATACCTTATATAAAACCTTTCAGATGTCCTATAGTATTAGTTAATTTGTTAAGGAAAGCTAATAGACACCTATATAAAAAAGGCAATTTTAGATCTCCTAAAGTCATTTAAAAACAGCTCTACGGATTTTTTTTCAAACTTGCCACATTAAATACCCTTTAGATATCCTTTCGTACATATTTGTTAGTTTCTCGTGAACAGATAAGTTTGCCTATATTTGTTGAAAATTGTCAGTGGAAAAGAAAGTCCATTTCTGTAAAATGGCGCTAACGACTTTCTGCAAATTTACTACCTAAAACCTTTCTTAGATGTTTTGTAGCATGTATTACTGGGTTATTAGAAGAAAATTTTCAGGCGTGTTGACATGGTAGGTCAGTTGTAGATCTCGGAAATAGTTTTCAAAAAACGGCTCTAACAATTAATATATATATATGTATAAATTATTTTTATAAGTCTTCACATCGCATGTATCAGTTCGCTTTTAGAGAAAAAATGTTAAAAATTGTTAGGTGTCTATTTTTTTTTTTTTTATTTAAAAAAAAAAAAAAAAAAAAAAAAAAAAAAAAAAGAAAAGGTTATATTTCGAGTAATGTTAGATAATGGAAGTCATGTGGTTGTTACTTTTTTTTTTTTTTTTAACATTCTATTCGAACCCAAAAAATCGTTTAAAATTTTACGATGATATAATTTTTTCAATTTTAGTCGCACAAAGATATATATATATGCATTTCATATTGGAGTATAAAGACTTGTTTTACAATGAATTGGGTAGCATATAAAGATTTAAGTTTTGCAATTTCTGCAAATTTCATTTTAAGTTTCTTTCCGTAGCAAAATATCGTTATACAATTCATTTAAAACATATTTTTCAATTGGAAATATGTCTTATTGATGACATGCTGAAAAAAAAATCGTCTAATGATAAGTTTTTGCACGCTGTATAATAAATTTAGATATTTTAACATACGATAAATTTATAACAGTATAAAATAAGTTAAAATATCATTTATTTTAGCTATTTAAAGTACAAAAGAAGATCATCGTTTCATAGAGAGATTACTTTAGAGAACTTCAAATAAATTATTCTTTCATGATACATATTAAAAACCTAAATCATTAAACTTAATTAATATCTTAATAACAAGCCGTAATTGCCTCGATACATTTAAAATAAAGTTTCTATAAATAGACATATAATGACGTGATATTTTAAATTCGGGTTTACGCCAAATTTTAAAGGAACGTGCGGACAAAAATGAGTCTGATTTCGTGATATCAAGCCATTAGGCACGTTCTTAAAGAAAAAAAAAATCACTTTGATGCTTGGCTTAAAGAGATTCATTTTCGAATCATGGAGATGGAAAATCAAGTAAGTAAAGTTGGTTAAGTACTTAAAAGCAGATAAGAAAAGTAAGGGAGTTACTAAACCCATAATTTGAGGTGGAGAGTGGAATTCATTTTTTTTTTTTTTTTTTTTTTTTTTTTTTTTTGTGATCTAAATTAATTTCGGTGTATTTGCCCGAGCATATTTAATACATTCCAATATATTTTGCTTTTAATAAATAAATTTCTAAATGTAACTATTACAAAATATTCGCTCGACATTAAAATGTCTTATTAGGATAGATTACCCAAGTGAAATAATAAATTACAATTATTCATCATTTGAATTTTTAAATCTTTTTGACGTAATTTGACGCATTGAAAAGTATTCCTAAACACAATTATTAATGTAATTTGACTTATCCAACATGTACTTTTTCATTAACAAAATTTTCAGCTTTTTTAACAATTAATCGTAAACATTTTAAATAAAGAAAAAAAAAATAGTAAAACAAATTTTAAGTGTATTTTTGTGTAAGGATGATTATCTAAAATCTATATTAATTATTCGATAATTCATAACTACGCTGATAAATTTCAGTATATAAATTAAACTTTTGTTCTGGTCATTAAACCTAATTAAAATTTTAAAAGCAACGATAAATTTAATTAAAATATAGGTTTAAAAGCAGAAAAGAAAATTATCCAGCATTAGTTTATTACAATCACTGTAATTCCTGGCGTATAAGCCCCAAAACCAGAAATTCACGCCAGAAATTTTTCTTAATAAAAAATAATATTAAGGCTTTCTATTTAACTATTTTTTATCTTGTTAATTTCGTGTAAAAATTACTAAACTTTTAATTGATTTTATATTAAAATGTTATACCTTACCAGTAGCCTGTATATTTAGAGAATTATTTAGAACATAATTTTAATTTAGACTATGATTATATGTTTATTGTTTGATATTTAATTTTTGGGTGGGAAAATTTAAAATATATTTAAATAAAATAAAAAGCACGACGCATTTCTTAATTTCTAAAATTTTAAAAATGTCATTAGTGGCAAAGTAAGTAAGTTCTTCAATAAGTAATACCTTAATAGTGTAACCTTAATAGTGTTATAAATGATATTACATTTCAAATTTTACTTGGAGTCTGTTCTATTAGCTTTAAAATGTGTTTGTTTTCTCTAAAAGAATTGATGATTTTTCCAAAATGTGACATTTTCTAAAGGAGAATTTGTTGAAAGATATTTTCCCATATGTTCGTATGTATGAGTTGATAGTTATTTTAAATTTAGTAACCTAACTTTAAGAATCTGAAAAAGTTCTGTAGAAGCAGAGTGCTCCGATATAATCACTCGTGAGAAAGTAACTGAAATAACGATTATTTTCCATAGTTCAACAAAAAAATTATACCTTTTTTTTTTTTTTTTTTTTCAAATAGATAGATTAAATAGGTAATGGGCTTAATCAGAGCTGCCATCATTTCTAATATATTCCATAGCATTGTTAGTTCTCGTCTTTCTTTCACTACACTTTCTTTGTAGACTAATGTTTCACAAATGTAATTTCGATTAGGAAGAAAATCACTCTTTAAAACCTGGGATGTTAAAAAAGTAGTGGGTGATAACAATGCTACAGGATAAACTGGAGATATTTTTTAACCCTAACCTAAAGCAAAATATCAAGAATCTAATTTAAAAGATCTGCATTTTCTCTTCTTTTCTTTTTTTCTTTCTTTCTTTTTTTTTTTTTTTTTAAGAAAATTGTCTGATTCCAAAATTATAATGCAATGAAGTTTAACATGTAGTACGTTAAGCTTTAAGAGTCCCCAGTAGTCAGGTGCCTTCCTTTCTCCTTCCCCATGTAATCCAATGGGATTTTTATTGCTTTGTATTTTTCGGATATCTCTTTCAAAAATAAAGTTTTTCAAATTCTGTTTTTTGAATTCCACTCTTTAAACATGCCACATTTTTTCTTACTAAGCAATTTTTTTAAAAATACAATTTAAACATTTCTTTTTAAGATTGAAAATTATATCCTTAAGTTTGCTTAATGAAATAAAATATTGAAATTTACTTTTTAAAAAAATTGCTTAGTAAGAAAAGAAGTGGCATGTTCAAAGAATGGAATTAAAAAAACAGAATTCGAAAAACTTTATTTTTGAGCGAGATATCCGGAAAATACAAAGCAACAAAAATCCCATTGGATTACATGGGGAAGGAGAAATAAAGGTATCTGACTACTGGGGACTCTTAAGAATTATTCATTAACTGATTGAAGTAATGTACAAAATTACAATTATTTTCATACAAAATATGTCAAATATTTTTCAAAAGATTAAAAGTAAATTCCATTTTAGGTAGAGAGGACTGTTTTTATAAATATAAATTTTATTTTACAAAAAAATATTTTTTATTTAAGCACAGAGGAAAGACAATTTTTCACTAAATTATTCTATCTTTTAAACAATATTTATGTATTTCTACCGCAAATAAAGGCCAAAACTAGGTCACATTATTATTTATCGTTAGTTTATGATTCTTTACAAAATTTTCTACTAATGCATATTATTTTCAACGAAATTTATCATTGGTGAAAAACTGTATATAAATCTACCATTTATTTTTTTATATTAGATAAATTCAGGCTAAATTTTGATTTAATAGTCAGCATTTGTATACTGCAAACATGAATTTGACCTTTATAAACAAGAAATTTATTTGTTGAACAAGTATTTATAAAGACTGTCACTTTGAGGAGAATATAGTTTATGCTTTTCTTGAAATTGTGGATTGTCATCAAATTCAAAAACCGAATATTATGAAAATAGTTTAATGTTAGATATCTTGTCTCCAATTTATTAATAATATATAATACTATTAAATATAATATTATTACTATTTATAATACTTTTGTTTTTATTTAAAAAGAAAACCAGTATGCTCTCCGAGTTTAAAACAGTTTATTACCTTGAGACAAAATTTTTCAATAAGAAGAATCCGAAGCATTATTTTTTTTTTTCTTAAACAGACAATATTTAATCGAATATAAAATCAACAAACATATTTTCTTAAATTTAATAAAACAAATTTATCTAAATCACTTATTTTTCTTCCAAATAAACAAACGATTATTTAAAGATTGTAATAGTTGAAATTTTGAACGGGAAAAAAAAAGTTATGAAACATTATAGGAAGCTACGCCTATAACTGATTGTATGGAAACGCAAATGAACTTCAGATTAATAAATGGAAATAATTGGGTGTTGATAAACTGAAACTGAAATTTATCAGAAAGCAACATTTTTACTAAATTGATAATATAATCAACATTTTTCAACAAATCAAAAATTTATATGGAGTGTCGCCTCTTACATAGCATATAAAATATTTAGCAAAACTTACATATGAAAAAAAAAAAAAAAAAAAAAAAATCATTGGCTTTTGTAAAAAAAACTGCTGAAGCGCAAATGTTTTTTCCTGATAAAAAAATTGAGGGTTTACCTTACAAATTTGTTCTTCTTATTTGGTTTCGTGTGGAGTTTTTATTTGTTTGTTTGTTTTGAAAAATATTGTAGTACATTTTTCAAAATGATTTTGAACAGATGAAAGCATTTGTTTATATATTTAGAAGAGCAAATATATTTTGTAAAATAAACATCGCAAGACGTTAAAAATGGTTTAATATAAAGTCAGTAATTTGTAAGAATGCAAAATCATTTTCAAAAACTAAAAAAACATTTCTGTAGTAAAAAGCGAAAAAGAAAACTAATGATGATGGATTATTGGTATTTAATGATGTTTGTTTACGAATTTACATTTCAATATTCATCATTGTTTTCCAGAGTAGTGAATGTTTTAAAAGAACTAGATGTTTTATGAAAATAAAATGTTTAAATACTTTGAAAATATATGCTTTGAAAAGTAAATTTAATAACAACTAAATAAATGGTTCCATACTTTTTGTCTAACAAATTTTTATTATATGTAATTTACATTCTAAGGATATAAATCCATTTAACATAAAACTCTTTTTCAATTGTTTCTTTCTTTTCTTTTCTTTTTTCTTTTTTCTTATATATATATATATATATATATATATAAACATAAAAAAAATATGTTGAAACATGACTTGTGTTTAATGGTGTTTATATAAAAACTTTTTTTACAAAATAATTCTTTTCCAAAAAAAAAAAAAAATAAGGAATGTTTTTTATCAGATATTGGTATTTTATGTGAAATAAAAGTTCAAATAATTTGGAAAGATATCTTTTGAAAAGAATGCAATTATTTTTTAAAATCAACTAAATAATTGTTTCCTTAGATCTTGCATGACAAAGATTTATTAGTAGTTATTTTCTAAGACTCCTAGCCCCGAGCCCTCCCTGTGATGTAAAAATCACATATGTTTTTAATATTTTCTATTTAATTTTAATTCAAATCTAATTTTACGCTTTATACAAGAATTTATTCGTGTATACAATATAAGTCTTTAATAACCGCTGATTTGTTTCTTCATAAATAAAATAATAATAATAATAATAAAAGAAATGCAAAAGAAAATCACTCTGCAAAGAATATCTCATGATACCATTTCGTCCTATAAAGAATAGCAAATCCCATTTATGTTCATCCTAAATCATCGTCTAATTTCTAACATAATTTTATTCAGTTAGTCAAAATTATCCTTGAACAGAATTAAATTATAGCTATATTTTATGTATCTGCCCATTGTGGTTTATAATTTCTCATCACAAAAGTTTGACGAAATTTAAGTGTTATCGTATGTGGCAATCCTGCTCCGTGCATTCAAAATTATTTGCTTTATTAGAGTGTAACGTGTCTTAAAAAAAAAAAAAAAAAAAAAAAAAAAAACTTTTACTTTTTTCTATATGTAATATAGAGAAAGTATTGGATTCACGAAAATTTTCGACCTCCGTTTTTTGACGGATCTACACGTTTTGGGATGTCCTGAACACGAATTGATAGTTTTTAGAAAATGTCTGTCTGTCTGTCTGTCTGTCTGTCTGTCTGTGTGTCTGTCTGTATCATTTTTTTGTGGACGCTGTATCTCACGAACCAATGAATGAAATTTTACCAATCTTAGTATTTAGTTGCACCCTGACATGAACTGGTGCTGATTAGATTTGGGGATCAATAGCTCAACAGGTGGCGTTGTGATCGCATTTTATGCAAATTTTTAACATGGCAGCATAGGACAAAATTCCGTATAAATGGGCATAATGAGAGTTATTTTAAACTTGTGATTGTAAAATTAATATGAATTATTGATAATAGTAGTAGTTAACTAGGAAAAAAAAATGTGCATGTGGGGGCATCTCTTCCCCCCCTGAGGGGGAAGTACCCCCCGGGGGGGGGGGTAAATTTTCAAGATGGGTATCATTCAAAAGATCTCGTCAATACCTTTAAAACGAATGGTTGAACTATAAATCTGTGATAATTTAAAACAAAGTTATCGATTTTTTTACTTTTAACGAAAAAAATGAAACTTAGAAAAAAAATCGTATTTTTTTTTTAACGAAATTTAACCAAACTTGGTATTTAGTTGGTCCCCGACATAAAGTGCTGCTGATTACATTTGGGGATCAATAGCTCAACAGGTGGCGCTGTGATCGCATTTTTTCTAAATTTTTAACATGGCAGTATAGGACAAAATTTCGTATAAATGTACATAATGAGAGTTATTTTTAACTTGTGATTGTAAAATTAATATGAGTTATTGATAATAGTAATAGTTAACTAGGAAAATATTTCTGTGTATGTGGGGGCATCGCTTCCCCCCCCCCCGGGTAGGGGGTAAATTTTCAAGATGGGTATCTTTCGAAAGATCTCGTCAATACCTTTAAAACGAATGGTTGAACTATAAATCTGTGATAATTTAAAACAAAGTTATTGATTTTTTTTACTTTTAACAAAAAAAAAAAAAAATCGTTTTTTTTTTTTTTTTTAATATTGTTACTGGTTGAATATGTATTACTTTTAACAAAAAAAACTTAGAAAAAAATCGTTTTTTTTTTTTTTTTTTTTTTTTTTTTTTTATATTGTTACTGATTGAATATGTATATAGGAAAATATAGAAGAAAGTCTTGTGGTGGCCACAACACACTAGTTTTATGTGTTCTTGCCGGTGAAGAAATTAAATGTCAATATGTAATGATAATTTGAATTTGACTGGAACTTTATCATTCTTTTTTGATTGCTCCTGCGTAAAGCACCAACGAATGTAGGCCTTAAAAATTTATCCGTTAGGGGTATCTTCACTTCTTATTTTATGCTGCAAGTCAATAAAAAACTATGTGGACATTTTTGTGTCGATCTTTATTGATTTCTGGAATTTGCCTTTTTAACACCTCTAGATCGAAACTTGGATATTTTAATAAAAGCTATATAAATCAAATGTCTGGTATCGAACAACGCAAGATAAAGAAACCTTCTCACTTTACGGTAATATGACGGCGTAGTGGACACTGTCGAATGGAAACTTCACTATTTACGTATTGTTTACCTGGATAACTACACTACATTCCTGGAAAAGTTATTCTTTAAGTAAAAGGACGGGGACTCGGGGAGGATGTAGCAAATACAACGAAGTCTTTACATGTTAAGAGTCAACGAAAAAGTGATCAAAGTTTGGCTCAGTTACTTCTCATCAAAAAACACAATATGATCGCCAAACCTAAATCTCAAAGTAACCAAGAGCAACACTCATTTTTTCAGTTACACTGTAATCAGTATAATTTTTTTAAATATACTGTCGACCCTAATTTTAGCCAAAAATATCGTTGAAAGATCCTGGGAAAACGAAATATGTTCGTTAGAAATCTAACCTCAGGAATTTTATTCCGATAGAAACTGCATAATTTCCTTTTAAAGAGTACTTTTTTTTTTTTTTTTTTTTTTTTTTTTGTTGCCAAAAGTGACAACGCCATCGAAAACTTGTTCTATTTTATTTTACTGAGATGAAAGTAGAGCTATCCCAGCTAAAAATTTGACTCTAATCACTTTATTATTATTATTATTATTATTGCAAGAAATAGAAAGAGATACAATTAGATATTTCCCCAGCTGAGAAACCGCAAGACTTGATTTTAAATGCTTTAAATGTTTTAGAATTTCTCTTTATAAAGATGAGAATTGAATTAAATTTTGAGAGATAGTGCGTGATTTTGAATATGTGATTTTCGACATCACACTCCCTTCCCGATCTTTGGCTTCTTATTCTTGACTGTTTTTCCTACCCTGGTGTTAGTTGTTTTTATTTCGTTTGTTTGTTTTTTCACACAATTGTGATTTCTTTTCTTTTTTTTTACGTATTTTCTTTGGTGCTTTTACATTCTTTTTTTTTTACTTATTATATATTTATTTATTTTTGTATTTTCCATTCTAAAGTTCGGTATTAAATGATATGGTATTACTTTTTAAGCCGTTTGAAATAAAAACTAGCCTGTTAGCGCCATCACAAAACTTTCTACTGAATTTGTTTTTATGCAAATTCGCGCAGACACTTTTACATTTTACATTGTGAAAACGACAAAAAAAAAAAAAAAAAAAAAAAAAAGTAAAAAAAAAAAAAACTGAATCATTTTTTTTTAATGACATACAACGATGGCTTTGTTTTAGAATATTACAGATGCATGGTTCAACCATTCGATTTAAAGGTATGGAGGAGTTCTCTTAAAAAATATTCAAATTAATCACCTATATTTTGGAGGATGGGATGCTCATAATTATGACGGAAATTTTCAGTTTCGCAATGGTTGATTAACAATAGTTCTCAATGTATACATTTGTGACAAAATTCGTCCTATGTGGCCATATTAAAGATTCTGCAAAAAACCGGAGAACAGCATCACCTGTTGAACATCAAGCACTATAAGTTATGGTCAAACGTTTATGTCAAGGGGAAACAAAGCATAACTTTTCATGAAGTACTGTTCATTTTATCTTGATGTACAGTTGCTGCAAGTTTTTGTCACAAGAATCCAGACACTTTCGAAAAAGGGTTTAATCATATTGAGGACATCCCAAATTGTTCAAATATTTTGAAAACAGGAAGTCTAAAATTTTTTGCAAATCCAATACTTTCTTCTATTTTACATATAAGAAACAAAGAAATATGTAAGATGTTTCAGAAAATTGTTAAAAGATTACTCGAATTGAATGATGTTTCTTGATCAAATCCATTTTGTAAATTTACTCTTACTTTTCTAAAGTAGCAATTTTTCTTATTTTTCAAAAGTTATTTCTTTATTTCTCTTTTCACATATTTTATTTGTTTCTTTATTTCTTTATTTATTTTACACAATAGTATTTTATGAGAAGTAAAAAGTGTAAATAATTTCGAAAGATATGCTTTGAAAAAGGACATCAATACTTTCAAAAGCCAACTAAATAATTTGTTCATTTTACCTTTTCTTCAAGAAAGAATACAAATATTCTTTAAATATATATATTTTTTTTTTTCAAAAGAGTAAGGATGCTTTAATAATGCCCAAATACATATTCATTCCATTAAAAATCTATTTTTTAAAAATACGTACGCAATTTCAAAAATCATACTTGTTTTTCTGTGTTTAAAAAAAAAAAGGTATTTGCTTGAAATCATTTGGAAAATTAAGATTAGGTTTATTGCAAAAGCAAATCGATCATGAAAACACATGTATTCAATTATGGAAAACAGTACAAAAACTAGAATGTTGTGGCCACCACATGACATTCTTCTAAATTTTTCTATGCAATTTCACTCAGTAAATTTATTGATTAAAATCATTATTAAATAAAATCATCTTCCATGATAACGCAATACGATTTCTATATTAGAGAAGTAGTATAACACTAGATATCTAAAAAAAATTCATATATTACATTAATAATAATAATAATAATAACTCGACAACTTTATTTTAAATTATCGCAGATCGATGGTTCAACCATTCATTTTAAAGGTATTGGCGAGCTCCTTTGAAAGATACCCATCATGAAAATTTATTCCACTCGAGCCCAGGGGGAGAGACGGTGCTCCTACATATACAATTTTATTTTCTCAGTTCACTATCTCTATTATAAATAATTATTGTAAATTTCATAATAGTTATGAAAGAATAATTCTCTTTATACACATTTATACAAAATTTTGTCCTGTACCACCATGTTAAAATTTTAGAAAAAGCGGGATGGCAACGCAACCTGTTAGACAATTCTTACCAAAAGTTGACAGGCACTAATTTATGTCAAGGTGTAACTACATACCTATTCGTATGAAATTCTGTGCAGTAGTTTCTGAGATACAGTTGCCACAAAATTTTGTCACACACACATATAGACAGACAGACACACATTTTCTAAAAATGCTCAAATCGTGTTCTACAGCTCTCAAAACGTGTAAATCCATCAAAACCCTGAGGCTGAAAATTTTTACGAATTCAATACTTTCTTCAATTGAATATAGAAGAAAGTAATATAGTACAAAATCACAGCAAAATATTTCATAAAAACACCGAACATTTGTCCCGTCTACAAATTTAATTAATGGATATTCGGGCAAAATAAAGTGTATAAAATGTATTTATCTTAACCGCTCTGATGCAAAATACAATCTGCCAAAATCCAGTTTTCTTATTATGAATTCACATGTAATTACTTTTAGTTTAATGTTATAATTTAAAAAGAGAATACAACAATCCTTTATCGAATGTAATTTATATTTTGATGAATTCCTGGTTAAAAAGGAATATTAACTTACAGTTAAAATGTTTGATATAATGAAATTTCGTCGTAAAGTCTCGATTTTAATTATATTGTTAATGTCATTGTACTTTTTCTTTGTGGTAAACTAAATATTGCGGAATATTTTATGAAAAATTTTATTTAAATATATACATTGTTAATAATTTACTAGCTGTGATATATGGATGTAACATATTAAATGTGTATGTTTTGTCCAGGTACGAAGCAAATATTAAAAGTGACAAGTTACTATTGCGATAAAAATTGATTGAAATGTATTCAAATAAATTTAAACCAGTTTTATTGGTTAATAAAATTTATTTAATATAATTATAAGGATTGAATATATAAAGAATCATTTATTACACGATAAATGAAAATATTGTTGTATAATTTATACTGATGTCTAATTAAAATATACACACACACATATATATATATATATATATATATATATATATATATATTATACATAAAATTCTAATTACCATTTTCTATTTTTTAGGTAAGTGAATTAATATGCTGTGAAGAACAGTCCTTTTTTCAAAAATTGTATTTAAATTAAAATGTAAGTAGAGTATATATTTTTGTTTAAAAACATTAACTCAAAAATTATCCTATATATTACAACAAGTGCTACTTAGAGAAGATATTTAATAATAAAAAATAAAAATAGAAGAAAAAATGCAGGCATTTTGTAGTCTTTTTCACTATTATACTGTTTATTTATTTATTTATTTATTTTTATTGTAATATTTTTAACCCACAAATGCTATTGTTTCCAAGCTCCAATAATAGCTTTATCATCTGTGATATGAAAATTACCCAAGTTATTTGTAATTTCTAAGGTGAAAACGTAGGATGAAACACTTCCTATGTTATTTGGCATAGTTATAGTTGGGCAAGCACGCACACACACCCAGCATGCATACTTGCCTGCATGCACATGTATACTCGTACATGAACAACCGGAATGCATGTATACACACAAACATACAAATGTCCACACACACACACACGCCTACTGATACTCATGCACGAGCCCACATATTAACATTCATTCATCCGCATGCACATAAGCACACATCTCGCACGCACATGCATGCTGGCTCGTGCATAAGCATGCATTTTAATTTCCAACTGTTTTAGTTTTTTATCAGTAAACTTTCTATTACAAATTATATTTTATGCTTATGTTAATCGACATAATTTATCAATATAATTTAACTATCCTTTTTATTCTGTACGATATATTTGGGATAAATTCATAATCCATGGATTGTCAATAGTACTATTATCTGCTAGTTAAGAACGAAAAATATTATTTAAATCATTTTGAATGAAAAATCATCGTTTAAATAAATGCTTTTATATTCTTCAGAAAATAATTTAAAAGTAGTTCATTATTTCAAAAGAGTTTTCTTTGTTTTAAATTAATTTCTTTTTCATAAAATAGCTTAATTTAATATAATATGTGTAAAAAAATATATTATAGAACATTTTTATATAAGTTTTAGCATTACTTTTGTGTATCACATAAATTAAATGTTGAGAAAATTACGATTTACTTAGTATATTCTTTTTTTTATTTAAACGTTATTTTTTAATTTATAAATATTTTCACAAAATATTTATATTTTAATTCTATTTGTTAAATTCTATTTTTCCATTTTTAATTTTCATTCAAGTTTAATTCTTGCAAATCATAAAGTAATTCATAATTTCAAAAACCATAATCACCAATTTATAATTTAATAACTATAAATTGCCTCTTTTACTAAATATTCTCACGTGTATTGTTAGATTTCTTAATTAGTTGCGTACTTTATTTTCCAATTTACAGCCTTTAATTTATTTTTCTAGATATTAGTGCAACAAACTCTTAGCGTAAAACTGACAAATGGGAATTCTTTCTCTAAATTATTAGACTCATTAACTGCAGTTCTTTTTGGAAACTAAAGAATGCCGCTAATTTCCGTGTGAATTATAACAGATTTAAAGAAATTAACTTGTCATGTGTGCAAAACATAATAATATTTTTATTTTTGTTATGGTATATACCAAATACAATCGATGTTCGTGGAAGTTGAATATTAGATTGAATTACAAGATGTCAGATTGTGTTTTTGAAAATATATTTTTGGAATTAAAATGAAAATTTGTTCTTTTTATTAAATGTTTATAAATATTTAGTGATAGAAAGAGGCTGTTTTAATTTTAAACTTATTGCAGGCGGAATATTTTGATTACACTTCGAATGAAAAACAAGTACCGCCTTTAGGTGTTCTTAAAAAACACTTTACTTAAAAAAAAATATTTTACATATTCGTCTTTAGCACTTTATGTGTTGCCTGTGCATATATATATATATCTATATATATATCAGTGACATTAACAGCATCAGCTTCTCAGGATAAAAGTTAAATAATTTATTTAGGAATATGTAAATAAATTTTTAAAATAATATATATTAGAGGAACACCAAAAAGCGGATCTTATTATAAAAATAATAAAATATCCAACAACTATCTGTTAATTTTTACGATAATTAAAAAAAATATTTATAATAATATAACATAAGTGTGTGTATAAGAGAGAGAGAGAGAGAGAGAGAGAGAAAATTTTCTCGATCTAAAAATGTGCAATCCACTACCAGAAACAGAGATATCTAGAACTATCATAAATTTTTAATTATTACCAAGAAACAACCAAAATACCATGATAAAAGCTATTCTACAATTTAACTGATTTTCAGTTTATATGTTGTACACTTACTAAAGTTAATGTATTTGATTCAAAGAAGTCATAGATTGCAGTAACCCACATTCGGCCTTTCCTACAATGACTGTTTTCTAAAGGTCAAAAATATTGGGAGACGGGTGTTACGTCGCATGGTAACTATGTTCCATAAAATTCTTAAAAATGATGAATAAATATTAAGTTTCGATTGTGTATATTTTTAATCATAATTTGCAAAAAACGAAATTTTAGTTAAGTAACACATCTTTTTTTTTCAGTTCAATAAAGGTAGAGATGATCGATTGTATAATCATTCCAATGTATGCTTAAGACAAGTGTTTTATGAGATGTTTGTTATGGAACTTCGGTGGTTTTAGATGCTTTAACAAAAACTAATGAGCATTGCAAAAGTCATTCTGACAAAGATGTTTGTTCGCTTTTTGCGAACGTTTTTGCGTCTAGCCACCAATGTAAATTTTGCTTTAGTGAGAATTTTTATATTTATTAGTTAATAAACATTCAGTCAGATCTCGACCTTAATTAAGGGATATCCATGATTTTAAATTCATGCAATAGTTATAGGTCTAGTGAGACTTACGGTGCAAAGAACTTTACCTTAGATCAACAACCCGAACCAAACCGGATGTTAATGGATTTGAAAGTATGAAACAATTGTCTACACCAAACAGATCTGCACTCCTGCTGCATTCTTCTGTCAGAATTCCATTCCAGTTCAAAGTATTCAACAATGAAAAAATATTAAAAATTAACCTATTATTTCAATTTGTAATGAGAAAGAAAAAAAGCTTTTATTATTATTATTTATTTATTTACATTATATTTTCGTTTTCAGTACTATATAATTGTTACTTCTTGCACAGAATTTAACAGGAAATGATAATAGTAACAATACAACTGAACACAGCATCTTTTACATTAGCCTTCTTGTTTTTAGTTTATAAGCTATTAGAATTAACTGTTACATGTAGCATTAACTATTTTCATTTAATTTGCCTAAGACTAAATTTATTCTTAATTACTACATTTCATGATATAAAGAAAGTCCAATCAAATGAGTTTCTTAAAATAAAGTAAATATCAATGAATAAGATTATTAAGGTAAAATGAATTTATTTCTCGTAAAATTATTATTAAGCAACATTCACTCTTTTTGCTCAATACCATAAGATTACCTTTTTAGTTCGATTCTAGTTTTCCGTAAAGTGCCTGGAGAATAATATTGTGAATAAAAAACAATAACAGACTGCGAAAAAATTATTTTTAATACTATTAGATATACAGTTATTTGGTTTTTTGTTAAATGGAATCTGAAAAATAAAACCTTTTTCAGTTCTCAATTGATCATACATGTATATCTATGTGCATAATAGCAGGTCTTCAGTTAATGACTGCCACATCTTAAAATCCTAGGTAAAAATAGTTTAAACGGTATCTGTTACGTTCTGTAGTGAATTCTTTAACACCTAAAAAAAAAAAAAAATCATGATTAGAATGCACAACAGAAAGTAAATATAAGACAATTATATCATTACTTCAGCAGCATCTAGAGTTTTATTTTACATGACATCAAAAGGAAAATGAACGGATCACAAGAAATATTCAAAATACAAAAAAATATGAATTACTTCATGCAAACTTATAAAGAAGAATCTAAAATTACTATAAAATAGTATTCTTCATAAAAATGATTTAAAAAATTTTAGTTTCGTATTACTTCAAGTGCACTATTCGAGCTCGTTTTCATATGTAAGAAAAAAAAAAATCCGTTAAACCAGTAGTGCAGCTTAAACTTTCTATTATAGTTTGAAATCTTTTAAACTGGAGAATATAACTAAATTTTACATTATAGGAAGTGCTGCGATTTCGCATTTGAAAGCACGACAAAAACTTTCCGGTGTAAGTGAACTTTGTTTTCTTTTTTTTTAATTGTAATAGAAATGATTTTGAAAATTATAATTTGGAAAGTTTTCTCTATCAATCGAAAAAGAAAACAACATAATGTACTTTCATTCAGGAGAATTGTGGATATCTTTAATATTTTTTGACAAAGGATTATTATTCTTATTCCCATATTAAACGCTGAAATTCTAATAATAACTTGAATTTTAAGAAGCAAATCTTCTCAACTGCATGTAATGTGTATCAAAGCACAAGTTTGGAACATTTTTATCGAATCATTATCGAATTTCGATCAAGTTTATATTTACAATTTTAAAATGAAGTAAAATTGTATGTTTTATACACTGCATATTATATAATCTGTTTATTTTAGGTAGACATATTTACCTAAACAATCCATCGTATCCAAAATATTATTTTATTACATTTATTTCGTTGTAAAATAGATTTAATTATGCATTAAGAATGTACTTTAAAGTATTCGCTTAAAAATATTTTTTTCTTGAGCTAAAGAACAATAGCATTTTATGTAACTGGAATTCACGTTTTATTATTTTAAAATACAGAGTGTTTCAAAAGTAACAACCTATTTATAGGAAAAATAACTTTATACCAACACAACCAAAGATCAAACGCCATGGTTAACCTGCATGCCAGCACATAGAAGCCACCGTTTAAAAGAATTGCGTAACACACATTTCAGTATATAGCCTGTGATTGTATTCACAGCAGCAATGATCCGTGCCTAAATTTATTCAAAAGAAGATATATCCACTTTGTACACACAGGATTTTATTCAAAGTACGTCATAGTTCCTGGATTACAGCGCAGCCAGAGAAGCCACCGTTGAACACAGTCATTGAAAACGCGTTCGAACATCTTGTTTGAGAATGTATTCACAACAGTCCGTGCCTAGAGCTATTCAACAGAAGTAAGCTCGATCTTGTATACATGGGTTATACTGTAGCATCATACAAAAAAGTTCAAAGGCAAGAGGTCAGTGGATCGGCGTACCCAAATCCGTGTTGATCCATGCCCAATCCAGCGATTAGAAAATGTCTGATGAAGGTAGTCGTGTACGATGCAAATGATATGTGGACGCACTCCGACTAATTGGAAGATCTGTCTGACAACAATTAATTAATAACAATTTAATAACAATTGATAACCTTTAAATATGTATATACAAAACGTTTACACGTGTTATTGTTAAAACAAATTTGTCTAATGAAAGGTACGACATTACATTAAAAAATATTAATAACTACTTTAAAAATAAGAGAAATAACTAACATTATGCAAAGTCGAAAGACTCTATAGTAATCTGTAAAAATGTATAAATATACTGAGTGTTTCAAAATTAACAAATCATATGTAGGAAGAAGCTAATAAACTTTTTTTTAAAAGTGAAACAGGCAAATGCTGATAATAGAACAAAAAATCGGTGGTGTTACTTGTTGGAGACATAAATGTAAAGTCTTTTGCAGCCATTCAGGAAAGGTTTCGTCAACGGTACCACTCAGATGCACGGACGAGGGAGAATATTCGTAAGTTCATAAATTCAAATGAATAGGGAGCATTCAAGATCATCAACATTGAGGTCGTTCGCCAATTGCAAAGGATCATGGAGATAATGTAGGAAAATCTACTGTGAGGAGCCCAAAATTTTCAACACGTTGCCTGAGTTGGATACACCTTGAGATATCTCACAGCAAAGTGTAGCTCATCCTGGGTTATACCCTAAAAGAGAAGTCTATCCCTTCCAGATAATAAATATAAAACTTTGAATAAACACCATAAAATGCAATAAACTAAGTGTTTATTCAAAGTTTTGTACTTATTACTATAAAACGTCAGTTCTGTGGTGCTTTCTAATTATCCTTCCAGATGTCATTTCACCTGAAAGACGCAGATGGCACGGTAGGAGATGTGTGCTGATCCCATGAACAGATATTATCGGATATTCTCATGCAGTGTTTAGCTACAAATCGGTATTTTATAACTATGGTATGGTGAATTATCAGAACAATTGTATCTGGGAAAGCATGCAAACACGTGGGAAATTAAATATTAAAGAACAACGCCTAAAGTGAATGTGTAGTTAGGTTTCATGAAATGGCGTGTGCTTTGCCTGTACTTTTGAGAGGAAAAGAGAGTAACATCAACGATTTTTATGGATATACAGCATATTATTTTTAACCTATTTTGTTGTCAGACTGGATCCAATTAGTTAATGTAATGTACTAGCATACTATATATTGTCATTTATTCTAAGTCTATAAATAAAGATTTATTAATGAGTTAGGCTTAGTGTTTTTTATGGATTAAAGTTTTATTGTCAATGTCCGAACTTGCCTCACACGATGGGGCAGGTTGGGACATTGCAAGGATTATTAAATTGGAATAAATTTTAAATGAAACAGAAATGCATAAACTTTATGTCAAACTGAGTTTGGTGAAAACTGAATAAAAAATGAATTTTCTAAAATAAATTACGTAAAAAGTGTCCCAAGATGCCCCACTTTCTCCTACTATAATTCTTTCTTTTTTTTCTTTTTTATTATTTACTTTTATATATTTTTACTTTTATATATTTTTCAAAAAGTATATAATACTTCACAACGCATTACTAAAACTGATGTGTTGCATGGAATTTTCAATCTAAATTAAATAAAGAAATAAATAAAACGTTTCATAAAACTGCCTACTTTCATTTAATTCAAAGATGTAAGAACAAGCTTTAAACATTATCGGAAAATCTGACTTTTTTATTAAAATAAATTTAATGTCAATGAAAAAAAAAAAGTCATTAAAATCTTAATTAATAAATGGAATTAACCTCGCGTTTTATACTGCTTTAGAGCGATTTCTTTCTCGAGATACTATTCATTCCTTCCTCAGAAAATAATGGAGTCACTTCATTTGAAATAATTGCCCGCGCAACATCCTTATATGTTGTTATTATTATTATTATTATTATTATTTTGTTAATAAATCCCTAAGTTCATTTACATGTAACATACAAAAAAAGGATAGAACCAATGCCAATTTCATCCAAAACATTAGTATAAATAAAACCATGAACTGTAAAAGATGAACAAATAAAAAGTAGTCAGACCACAATACTCATGCTGCAATGAAAGAAAAAATCCACTCACAGCATTAATTAAATGTAGTAGAACTATTAACATCAATAATAAAATACAATTCACCGTATATAAAAATTACTTTAATATGGCTTTATTTTTACTTTTTCTTACCCATAGGGTCGAGAAAGTATTGTTTTGGGGTCAAATTTTCGAACGTGAGTTTTTCTTATATTTACATGTCCTGAGGTCCAAGGAATACGAAAATCAAGTTTTTAGCGAATGGTCTGTGTGTCTGTTATCAGCATATCTCAAGAAATATAGTAGCAGAAATTTCAAACTCGGTATTCTAAATATGTATCATATAGAGATGCTACAGTAAGCTTTTCGTTGAGATGAAGCAAATGGTTCTTGTACAGGGATACTCAAAAGTATTCAAATACATTACGTCTATGGGGGAAATTCCAGTAAGTAGAGTTTAACATCTATAGACTGCACTAAACAAAATGAAACGAATATATATTTTTTGAAATAGAAATAGTCAACTGGGAAAAAAATTGTGTATGTAGGAGCCTTGCATCCCCCTGGGGGGAAGTCCCCCTTCGAGGGGAGTAAATTTTCATGATGGGTATCTTTCTAAAGAGCTCGCCAATATTTTTAAAACGAATGGTTGAACCATCGATCTGCGATAATTTAAAAAAAAGTTATCGATTTTTTTTTTTTCATTTTTAACATTTTTTTTTAAAGTGTTATACTACTTCTCTAATATGGAAATCGTCTGCATTATCATAAACGATAATTTTTTTAAATAAAAATTTTAATAAATTATTTTTTAAAAACAAAATTATTTTTTAATAACCAAATTAAATTATATATAAATGTAGGTGCATTAATGAAACGGGGGGTTACAGAACTAATTATCATATAAAACTCTTCCGAAGCCTAATTTGAATTGTTTAACACAGGTTTACAAAACAGTACTCCTTATCTTACCTTTTAATCTGCAACCTGTATCTATAGTATTAAATTTCAGGGTAAAAGAAAGTCGTGTGTGTGACACACCAGATTATTTCAATTATTTTACATTTTCCTAAAAAAATATAATTCTTCATACACATTATGGAAAACGATATGTTGCATGAAAATTTCAATCCAAATTACATAAGAAAGGAAAGAAAACTTTTCATTTAACTGCCGCTTTTCATTTAATTCAAAAATGTTACGAAAAGCTTTTAAACGTTGTCGCAACATATAGCCTTTTTATTAAAAATTAATGTCAACGAAAACATCAAACAATGTCTTTAAGTTGTAAATTAATCAATGTTTTTCAGTCGCGAGATGTCACGTTCTATAGTGCTTTAGAGCGTTTCTTTTCCGGACATTCCATTTACTCATTATCCTGAAAGTAATGTAGTCATATGTTCTATATTTGTCCACGCAACATCGCTATAACATGCCATTATTTTCTTAATAAAGCCCTAAATTCATTTACTGATAATTTCATCACAGTATTTTGAACAGGTTTTTTGCATAACTGAAAAGCTATTAAATTTAGAGCTAAGAAAAACGCAAAAGATATATATACTTTTTTATCTCAATTTTCTTTTATATTTTTGTATATTCAATTAAAAATTATGACAAAAAAAAAAAAAAAAAAAAAAAAAAAAAAAGATTTAATTTTACAGTATTTATGTATATACACATACTTAAATGCTTTATTGTTTTTAGTTTAAAATGTGTTACAATATCTGTACGAGAAATGTAAAAAAAATTAATTAGGATATTAAAATTAACTATAACATGCTTTGTTTTCAATAGAAATAAAAATTCAGCAAGATATTTTGGTTTAAATTAAAATATTTATTATAATTCTGGTTCGAATTATGTGTGTATGCTCGTTTGAATATCTTACACAATATAGAAAATTTCACCAATTGTTAAAATATATACGTAGCTAATATTTTTATATTGTTTTTGAAGTAAATTATTGTCCTTATTTCTATTTTTTTCTAATCAATATACATATATATATATATTTTAACCTTAAATTATATGAAACATGAAATAATGTATTAAAATAAGATACATTTAACTGAGGTTTTAAATTGTCTTTATATATATATCTATATATGCATATATATATATATATATATAAATGCTGAAATATGCATTAATATATACATATGTTGAAAGTAATCTAAAAGATATTATACATTATAATAAATAATAAAATATATATACTGTTTGGTTTTAAAAAAGAATTATATAAATTATCATGGAAAATTTTATGTAAAAAAAAGTAGTATTCCTCAGGGATCAGTACCTAGTAACAAGTTTAGCAAATATGTATTTCCATACTTATGAAAATAATTGTAAACCTAATGAGGGTATTTTAATTTACAGATATATTGATGATCTGATCACATTTACTAGTACTAATAATAATACTGAGGTAAAAAAAAAATATGTATATGTATATCATTATTATTTAAAACTAATTAGTGCCAATTTTAATCCTTTAAAAGCAAATTTCTTGGACTTGGATATAAGTTTTGTAGATAATGAAATGATTACAACTATTTTTGATTTAAAAAAAATAATAATAATTTTGATTTTAATGTGATTAAATTAATGCACTGGAACTCTAACATTAGTAAATTAGTAACATTAGTAACATTAGTCTAATTATCATGATAATATTGAGAATATTCAGAGATTATTTAATAGATCTTTTAAAAATGATTATCCTATAGATTTTTTGGATAGTTATATTATAGAGATATATTTAAAACATTTGAAATATATATTTATATATTTCCCCTTTTTAAATATCCCTTATTTTCATTTAAATTTAGATATAATAATCATATTTATTGTGCTAGTTTCTTTAATATAATATAGATGGCGTTGTAATATTATATCTTCTATGGTTTTAGATTTTGGTTAGTATCTCGCTAGAAGTGTAATGCATTTCATGTTGCTGTTTGGGTAAATGTTTAGTTTTTTTGCCTGTTCCATTTTATTTGATCAATATTCTGCCTGTTCCATATAAATTTTTGCCTATTCCATATCATTTTAACCATTTTGTTTTAAGCATATTAATATTAGCCTTATACGATTTTTTTTTTGTTGTTGTTTTGTTTAACTGTCTGCCTGGGGGGGGGGGGGGAGTTTTTATAATTTAAAAGCATTATTTTACCCCACACGTACGTCTCAAGTTATACGAGGTATTTTTGGCAGTTTAATTCATTTAGTTTATGTTTTTGGAATAAGTTTTAATTATGTTTTGTTTCGCATTTTTTAATTTTAATTTAAATTTATCTTAAGTTCTTTTTTTTATATATTTTCAATTTTTTGCATGACTGAAAACATGTATTATAATATCTTAAATATGTATATATAATATACATTAATGGGGTATTTTTTTTTTCAAATGTTTTATATTTACCTAGAATATATTTGATTCTTAAAATAAGACACTACGAAAACAAATATGTTAAATGAATAATTCAAATTAAATTAAATAAAAAAAGAAAGAAAACATTTCATCAAACTGCTTCCTTTAATCTATTATAAAGATGTAACGAAAAGCTTTTAAACGTTGACGAAAAAATCTACCTTTTTTTTCTAATAAAATTTAATCTCAAAGAAAGCATCAAACCTTGTCTTAAAGACCTAAATTAATAAATGGTTTTTAGTCTCGAAATGTCACGTACTATACTGCTTTAGAGCGTTTACTTTCTCAAGATTCCATTTATTCATTACCCGGAAAATAATGGAGTCACTTATTTTGAAATATTTGCCCGCACAACATTTTTATATCATGCCATTATTTTCTTTCTTAATAAATCCCTAAATTCATTTACTGATAATTTCATCAGAGTTTTTGAATGAATTATTCTATAAATAAATGCTGTTAAATTTATATTTTTAAAAAATGTGAAAGTTTTTTTTATTTTTTTTATTTTATTATAATATGAATTTGGTTTTAATTTCTGGATACTATTTACAGACAATATTATAATAAAAACAAATTGATTTTATTTTCTAAAATCCATTCATCTACATAGAATTAATTGTTTTGCCATTGTTAGTTTAAGATATGTTACAGTATATTTAGAATAAATATAAAAAATCTGATTAAGGTAGTTAGATACAAAAGTAGAACAACATACATTTTTCTATTACAAAAAAATAGTAAATATAGTAATTGAGAAAATTATTTTAATTTAAAACATGTAATATGATGTTGATGCATGTATGTTTTCTCGAATATTTTAAATGATATATAATATTTTATTACTCGTTGAAGTACGCACTTACCTTATTAAAAAATTATTTTGTTGTTAAACTGAATAATTTTTATTTATATATTTTACATATGTCATTTAAATTTGTTTAATCACATATGATATAAAACAATGTGTAAAAACACTATAAATTTCAATAATTCAAGTTTTAAATTGTAAAAATTTATATTTGAAGTATTTACATATAGTTATAATTTTTTTTCAAATATTCAGTATTCAAATATTCAATTTTAAATATTCAAATATTCATTTTTTCTCAAATATTCAATGTACTTCATACCATGATGAAAAAACAAATACGTTACACATGCACACATATGATACACAAGAGAAAAAAAAATCGAAATTGTGTTTAAAAAAAAAAAAAAAAAAAATCATCTATTTGTCTCCTTTCATTTAATTGACGGATATTATGAAAAGTTTTGAACGTTGTCGCAAAATCTACATCTATTATTATTATTATTATTATTATTAAAATGTAATGCACAAGAAATCTCCAAATAATGCGTTTAACTTTTAAAGTAATAAATGTTTTTAGTCACCCGACATCACGTTCTATACAGCTGTGGAGAGTTTATGTTGCTGGCAGTTAGCTTAGCTAGTCAGAGCACGTAAAATAAACAGAAGATTTAATATTTTTGCTTTTCCATAAAACCAATTTAATTTGAAGCGTCTAATAAGAAGATGAAGAATCAGAAATTCTGCAACGATTTTAGCACATGAAAAAATTTAATGAAGACAGAAACACAATATATACGGAGTACAAGGATTACATTTTATATAAACAGCGCTATTAATGCTACATTTTATACTTTAGAACATTTCAAAAGAAATAAACACGCAGACGAAACTCTGCGAAGCTTTTTGAACGAAAGACGGCTACAGACTGACAAAGTCTATTACTAAATCTCATTGGGGTGCAAGGCCACATGGGTTTTGTAAGCGTTTCGTCACTGGCCTTCGCTGGGAAAACACACAGTGTGATATGAGCTAGGAGATGTATATTTATTTAAGCCATGACCATGAATAAAAACATTCTCTAGTAAAAATATAAAAAATCATGCATTGAAGGGTTGAATGACATAGAATAATTTATCAATTGCTAAATTACGTATGTTATATTACTTCCATTATCCGACTACCATAAATAATAGAACTATTGTATTAAGTCAAAATTTTCGATATCAAATTTTCGCCTAATATACAGTAAAGTCTCGTACAACGCGGGTGCAAGTTTGCCTCATGAATATTACAATTTTATTTTTTAACACCACTAATTTTATATCAAAGCAACTGCTTTACGCAACAACTAAACCGAGTGTATGAACTAATAGATTGGTACTCTAAAAATTTAGTGGTGATAAAAAATAAAACTTTTTTATTTATTTGTCATCTCTGCCACCGCGTTGTACAGTCGGTAACAAAAGTGTCCGAACACTAGCAAAAATTCCTATGTAAAAAAAATCACACTTCATACGGTTTTGTTAAATAAATCCTTATCGAATCGTGTTCTTACACTGACTAAGAACAGGATTCGACAAGGATTTATTTAGCAAAACCGTATAAAGTGTACGTTTTTTACATAGGAATTTTTGCTAGTGTTCGGACATTTTTGTTACCGACTGTACGAGACTTCATTGTACATGTTTTAAGGTCTTATGAGTCCAAAAAGTGGTTTTTGTCAGTTGGTGAGTTTGTATGTGTGTACACATGTATATATGTTTTGGAGGGAATCTTCTGACGATTACATCTTTAACCATAGCCTCCTTAACTAGATGCCTGTCACGTGGCTCCTAAACTTCGCAACAGGTCGAACGGTAGGCAGCGCCACCTGGTACAGATTGCACGACTTTTATTCAACTGTCTCCAATAATTTTTAGAAGTTATATGTGATATATATAATCGACGTTTTTTCGATTATATTCGCCTCTTTTGTATTTCAAATCCCACTTTTAAAAATTTTTGGTGACAGTTGAATAAAAAAGTCGCTCAATCTGTACCAGGTGGCGCTGTCTACCGCTTGAACTGTTGCCAAGCTTAACAGCCACGCGACAGGCATCTACTTAAGGAGGCTATGCTTTAACAGTATTAAAGATAGAATGACAAAACATCAGTATTAAGATAGGTCTTGTTTATAGATTTTTAAAATTTTTGCGGAAAATCAGAACCCGGACGGAAGACTGTAGGTCCGTGTCTCAAAAACAATTCTGACGATTGTCATCCAAGTTGCTATATAAACATTATTTTAGATGTAATTTCGTATATATTAGTGGGTTTGTTCAGGAAAATTGATAGACTTCCTGTATGTATATTTCAATTTTACATTTCGCAAGAGTGCACACTTTTAAAAACGGCTCTACGGATTTATTTCAAACTCAACAAGAACTCAGTTTTAGATATCCTTTCATATGCATTTATTAGTTTCTAGTGGACTGATAATTTTGCCAAGTTTTCGTAAAAGCCGGCAGTGTTAGTGTAAGTCTGTATCTCAAAATCTGTTCTAACGAATTTCTTCGTATTGGTACGTAAACTCCTTTTCAGATCTCCATTAGTATGTATGACTTGGTTAGTGAAAAAAAACTGACAGGCATTCTAATTAGGAAGTTTAGATATAAATCTTAGAAATGGGTGTTCGTTAAACAGCTATAAGGATTTTTTATTATTATTATTATTTATTTATTTTATTTTATTTTATTTTATTTTTAATCACTATATAAAACTTCTTTTACATGTCTCTACGACGCGACGTATGTTTCACATCTTTTGATCAAACTATTTCCAAAAATGGTATAATATCATAGTTACCAACTTTTATGCCTTTTTTTTTTTTTTTTTTTTTTTTGGCCACCGAAAAATTCTGTATAAATTTTTATTTTATTAACAGAAAATCAGTGAAAACTGCTATAGAAATGCATAAAAATTTTCTATAAAAATATTTTTGTTATTCCAAAAACCATGAAAGTTGGGAGCAATGCAATATGCATTATTGTAGGCAATGAGAGTTATTACATACCAGATTTTTATTATTTTTTTTTTGTTGTTGTTGTTGTTGAATTAACTTATTGCCCTTGTTCCTTTTTTTATTTTATACGTTATTTCATTTTATTTAATTTCAAACTGTGCGAAATAATGTTTTAAATTATTATAAATCTCATTAATTACGGATTTAAACTATTTAAAAAAAAAAAAAAAAAAAAAAAGCTTCAAATTTGTAGGTTTTTTTTTTTTTTTTTTTTTTTTTTTAATAATCACAACTAATTTTGAAGAATAAAGTTTGATGCATATTATTGTCGATTAGACAATCATGCAATTAGAGAAGCATTGAAATAAAAAGTTAGTGATAGATATCAAGTATAAATGTTCCTATATATAAATATGATTTGGCAAGATTGCTTTCATACTATCTCATTTTTCTTTTCTTTTTTCAAATTATTATATTTTCCTTAAATTTATAAAATATTTCAGAACTCACTGCAAATACAGATATGTTTTCTAAAAAGGTTAAACCCGAAATATACAAATAAAAAAGGATCAGAAAAAGAAAGAAAAACTTTCATCAAACTGTCTCTTTTCATTTAACTAACGGATGTTACGAAAAGCTTTTAAACGTTGTCGCAAAATCAACCTTCTTTATAAAAATTTAATATCAACGGAAACATCAAACAATGTCTTTAACTTTTAAATTAATAAATGGTTTCCAGTCGTGAGATGTCACGTTCTATACTGCTTTGGAGCATTTACCTTCTCGAGATTCCATTTATTCATTACCCTGAAAATAATGGAATCACTTCTGAAATAGCTGTTCGCTCAACATCTTTATAGCATGCCATTAATTTTCTTTTTCAATAAATCCCTAAATTCATTTACTAATAATTTTATCATTGATTTGCGGATGAATTTTAGTATAAATTAAATGGCATAAAAATTAAAATTCAACAAAGTAAATTTTTTTCTCGTAAAACTTCCATTTCTTTTTTTCTGAAGGCTATTTAATCCTTTACCGTTCATTGGTTTCACAGCGAAACCAAACATATGTTGCAATTTAACAATTTTTATGCAGCAGTTTTTTTTAACATTTCCCCTCGTTTTAATCAGGTTTTAAACTTTTGTTCTTTTTCTGTTCGGTAGATAGCAACACTATTCCAAAATTTAACAAATAATGCTTTAAAGGAAGCTAAATGCATAAGTCACTTGAATTTTCTTAGTATGCGGGAGTGCGAATTGATGGTTTGATGATGCACTCATATTTAGTTTTTTTCATTTAATTAAGAGCTTGACTATTATTTTCACCTGAAACAATTTTTACGAGTTTTTCCTGTCGATAATGTTTACTTGCAAAGAGTTGTATTTAATAAATTAAATATTATTCGAGTTTAATTAGGTTAACTTTTAGAAAAAGTTCGTTTGATTTACAAAAAGCAATCTATCTACTCAGACTTAGTTTTATTATTTTTAGTTTAAAATATATTGCACTATATGTTAGATAAATTTTAAAATAATCTGTTTGTTTGTAGGATTTTAAGGCCGGTTGACTACGAAAGGATACTAGGTCTAAAGGGGGAATTTTCTCCGTAGGGGGTGTTTCTAAGGGGTCCTAGCCCGTATTTACGCGCGTTTCGGAGAAAACCACGGAAAACTCCGAACGGCTAGGTCAATGCACGCAACCTGGGATCGAACCCCGTACCTCCCATCTATCAGTTTTGAGCGCAGCTTTGGGCCATCTGAAAATTCTGATTTACACTTATGTTTGTGAAAATTGCAACACCATGAAGGGATTATGCAAATTGAAACAAACTTACAAGAAATGTAAAGTGAGGTAACGCATGCAAATGATTAGAATTACAAAGCGATTGCGCATGCGTGACACGAGAACCGACTCCTTAACTCCTCCAAAAAATTGATTTCAGACTTTTTTTTTTTTTTTTTTTTTTTTTTTTTTTACATTTGATCGCTTATTTCTACTACTATTAGTAATGTGGAATAAATTTCATTAATTTCTGACAATTCTTTTATGGTGTGTAGATAGTTAGAAACAACTACAATAACCGCCATTTTTCATTTTTCATTTATATATATTATATATATATATGATTGCTTTGATTTTTCGAAATTATTTAAAGTTAATATTACGATTAATAAAAGCAAATTAATTTAATTTTCTAAAATCTATTCATGTATATGCAGTTAACAGGTTTATTATTTTTATTTAAAATACATTACAGTATGTGTGCAAGACGTTGTATACATAGGAAAAATGAAGGGATTTAAAAGAAAAATTGTAAATTACGGGAAAACGTAACAGAGAGGCTATACTGTATTTCCTTCAGTTATACATTAAAGATAGTTTATAATGAGTTATAACAGTTTCTTCCTGATTTTCTGAAAATTTATTAATGAAACGGGGGGTTGAGCGGGGCGGTAACCCCCCCCTCACACAGAACTAATTATCATATAAAACTCTTCCGAAGCTTAATTTGAATTGTTTAACACGGGTTTACGTAACAGTACACGTTATCTTACCTCTTAATCTCCAACCTGTACTTATAGCATTAAATTTCAGGGTAAGAGAAAGTCGTGTGAGTGACACACTAGATTATTCTTATTATGAGGACTTTAAATAGAGCACTTAACGGAACACTGGGATGTGTTCTTGCTGTTGTGTTTTCGGGCCTATATTTTTTGTCAACCAGCAGTTTTTTTATTGTCATTCATATTTATTGATCGGGTAGAATTTTTTTAATTTCAGAATGAAAATTAGAAAATATCGAAACACATTTGATTTATAAACAAAAACTGAAAATACATTTGAATGATCACGTGGTAATCTTCATGATCTAAATATTGTTTTCAAGATTTATCGTTCACATTCCGTCATTTTTGACGGGGCTATATACTAGTTAGAAAATATTTACTTTATCTTGATGCCACTAATATTGATTAGCAAAAGTATAAAATTTCAATAGCAAGTAAAATTAAAAATCTACAATTAATAATTTATTTATAAGCTTAAAATTCTTCGTAATATAAATATTTTTAAACAAATCCTAATAGAATTAAAAAAAAAAAAATCTTGGTTGAAGCTTTATGCCAAACATAACAGGAACTATGCAGGCAAAATAAAATAAATATAAACGGAGAACAATGTTTAATTTAACTACTAACTTCAGTTCTCTACCTGATTCGTTAAGAGTTCTCTCAGGAATGCTATTTCATCAGTCCAATAATTCTTTCAGTGAGTTATGGTGATTGGAGTTGCTAACTGAATTTACGAGCCTGTTTTCTACGTGTTCTTTTCGTTCACCTTCTAGAGGGGCATTAGGTATGTGTGTCAGGCTCTGATATTGATGGAAAAAGAACATACTTTGGGTGGTTAAAATTACTATATTAAGGGTATACATTTATAAATAGCCGCAAAAGTTTACAAAACACATTTAATGTGTTTGTTTTGAAAAACTTATTAAGATTGCTGGAGTCCCGGATATTTATATTTTTGGAAAAAGGAAGTAAATATTGGAAGATAATTTTAGTGCTCTGCGTAAAAAGATCAAATTACGCATCTGTATTTAAAAAAAAAAAAAAAAAAAAAAAAAAAAAACTTTTCTTAGTAATGCTACGTGTGCCCAGTTTGAATTATATAGTGCAGTGAATTTTATATGTTAACTAACATTACACTAATTTTTCGAACTGCCGAAAAATACACAGAAAAAACGTAAATCGTTTGGATTGAAAAAAAAAAAAAAAAAAAAAAAAAAATAGTCTGGTGTGAAACAACCACACGACATCCATTACCCACTATTACACGTATTATATGCCCTTTTTGGAGATAATGTGATCAGAAAACATAGAATTGACCTAACGAAATAGGTTTCCATTAATAGAAAATTAATACATGTGTAAAGACTGTATTAATTTTCGTTATTTTCGTAAAACTAGTTATGTATAAAGGAGTTTACATAACTAGTTAAAAAATAAGAGGGGGGGGGGGGAAATGGTTGAGTTTTTTTTTTTTTTTTTTTTTTTTTTTTTTTACATATATTTTCGAGATGTAAAACTGTCTATCTGATCAGGATAACTAGTAATTTTTCTGTGATAACCATGTAAAGCATGTGAAAGGATATCTAAAATGGGTTTATGTAACAATTTTCAAGAAAATCATCAGGGCCGTTTTTGTGAAACCGACTTTTACCAAAACTTGACATAATAAATTGTTGACCAGAAAGAAAACAATTGCATACAAAAATATATTTAAAAGAGGGTAAACATGGCAAGTTTGAAAAAAAATTCATACAGCCGTTTTGAAAGGAACGCACTTGCAGGACCTGAAATTCAACTTCTTATACTGGACGCCTATTAATTTTCTTGAACTAACTAACTATATCATTCGAAAGGACATCTAATAGAGTGTGTTTATACAGTAATTTTGAAGAAAATCGTTAGAGCCGTTTTTGAGATACGGACTTATAGCCCCACTTCCGGTTTTCCAATTTTCACAGATATTTGGAAAATCCATCTGTACACCAGAACTGTTTCAAATCTAAAATTCCGTAGTTCTACTTTATTAGTTTCGGAGATATAATAGTCAGATGCTTCTTCACATAAATATATACACACGCACGCACACACACACTGACCAGTTGCAAAAAACCACTTTTTTGGATTCAGGAGACATTAAAAAATGTAATGAGTGAAAACTCGATGGTAGTCGGGTAATAGAAGTAAAAATTTGCAATAATGGCCTCTTCTCATCTGACGTCGGAGGTCACATGACATAGTTAGACAAAGAGCAGACGAAGTCTTCTATATCTACAGCGATTGCTAAAATAACACATCTTCTATTCTTATTTTTGATCAATCCGATTTAATCTGTGTTATTGCTTTTATACATCATCATTTTTAATACATTTTATATCATTATTCATCATCTTTTGTTTGCTGTATACATTTACAATCATCATTTAGTTTATATTTGTTATTAATTTTGATGGAGAACTTGTTAAGTACTCTGATTTTTGGTACTGATACCATTAACAGTGCAACATCGCACGGTGAAAATCTATTTCAACCAGCAGCTAAGTTAATTAACTTGTTGCAACACATTTACGCGATTAAATTTAACTTAAAACATTTTAAATTAATTTCAAGTTATAATATAAGCATTCCACTATTTATTGCTAGATCAGTTAATGTAACAATTACAGAGCATCATACAAATATCGATTCTTACTTGTAAAAATAAATAAACATATAAAATGCTTTTTTTTATTATTATTATTAAACTTACAAATACAATTATTCTACTGTTTACAAATGCACAATATTGCTTTTATTTTAATTTATATTAAATATTAATACTTTTGGTTTTAAGAACAATATTTAACTGAATTCGCATCTCAGAATTCAATTCTTTGTTTTGCTATATCACGTGATTGAGCAGACGACGCTGGGAAAGGCCCATTGTCTTAAACAGTCTTTTTTTTTTTTTTAATCTAATTCTTAAGGATTTTTTTTTTTTTTTTTTTTTTTATGAATAAGTTTTTGAAAATGTGTAAAATTAAAATTAAAAATGTTACCACTAAAAATGTTTTTTTTTTTTTTTTGATAAATTGCTTAAATAAAAAATTACCGTAGATGTAAAAAAAAAAATAATAATAATAATCAAAATTGCATAATGTGGTTTTTGTGGCTGTGCAGTTATTGTAATTTCATCAAATTTAGATATAATAATGCGACCTGAAAATAAATATTGTGCCCCGAAAAATAAAATATCGATACAAAAAATTATTTTTGTTCAATTTTGATAAATATTATCACTTTTTTTTTTTTTTAAACATTTGAGTAAATGTGTGTTAAAGTATGTTATACAAGAATTTTTATTAAAAACTATAATATTAAAAAATGCACATGATTTCTTATATATGTATATATTGCACATGTGGATACATAAAAAGAGGCATAAATACAGGGTAGTAAATAGTACAGAATTCGTTTCTACATAATGACCTTTTATTTCAAAATAATTGTAAAATTTATGATATTGTAATCTGAGTGTATAATATGTATCCATCAAAATTAAAAATTGAAAAGTAAAAAAAATAAAAAGGGATTTATTTATTTATTTTATTTATTATTATTTTATTTTTAATACGTTTAATTTTTTGTAAAAACTCCTGATTTACATATATATATATATATATATATATATATATATATATATATATATATATATATATATAGAGAGAGAGAGAGAGAGAGAGAGAGAGAGAGAGAGTGGGTTGCCAAATTAATGTGGACACTCGTGAAAATCAAGTTATCGGGATTTTTCTTCTAAATAAAAGTACATTATATGCTACAATTGGTATTTATTACTTTATTTAATGTTAATACATATATTTAATAGCTATATAATTAAAAATGTATAATAGAAACGAAAAAAAAAAGTAACGTTTTGTAAGGGCTTAATATTTGGTGAAAATTCCTTCGACTGATATATACGTTTCAATGCGTTGCGGCATGCTTTCTACGCAGAATTTTGCACTTTAATTAATGGATTGTGATGCCAGATATTTATAAGTTTTTCTATCAGTTTTCTCTTGGTTGTTATCATTTTCTTGGCAATTTCCTTTTTTGTAATTTCTCATAAGTTTTCTATGGGATTCGTATCGGGTTAATTTTCAAGCCAAGGTAAATACTTCGATATTCTTGGACTGTCAATTCAGTAACACTTTTGGCTTTATGGAAAGGGGCAAAATTGTGCATAAAAACGAAATGCTCACCTTCCAGGAACCATTCTTCCAGCTGTGGAAGAAGGCGAGTTTGTAGAACTTCCTTATTTTGGTCTTGTTTCATAGTTCCTTGAACAATGTATAAATGCCCTACACCCTTGGTGTTTACAGTAGAACAAACCATGACCTTTAGTAGATGTTTCTATTATGCAGTCATGGTGGAACTGCTAACTGCTCTCCAGGGCGCCGTTGGACGAAATTGCTTTTATAGGCTAATATTTCAAGAGCTAACTCGTCACAGAAACACAACTGAAATTGAAATAATTTATGGTTTAGTTGCAAAACAAGACTTAGAAATCATTGAAACTATTAATAAATATCATGTACTTGTTTATTCCAATCTTCCACAGTCATGTAACGATGGTCTCGAGCCCAGGCGAGTCGTTTCTTTTTCATAGCCTCTATAAGCTTAGCCTTGCGAACTGGATGATGGCCTACCAGGTCCTCTTCTGCCAATCTTCGCTTCACAATTCTTTTCGAAACTGCAATACCTGACTCCTGAACAATTTGAATCAGTGTAGCAGCACTGTTTTTCCTGTTTCGTAAGCAAATGTTCCTAATTTTTCTGTCTGTTCTAAGCGTAGTTATACGTTTTCTACCACACTCCCCTGTTCTTTTCGGTGAAAGGGACAGGTTTTTGTCAAAAATTCACTTTTATTTTATTAACAGCTTATTTAAAAACTCCAATAATATCTGCGAGTTTCCCTAGGAATTCTGTGCGTGCTTGAGGAGTGATTTTATTTCAGATTTTTTTCTCGGAGAAATGTCACTTCTTCTGACAATACTAAAATTAAAAAACAAATTTAATTGAGTTATAAAAATGTAGTGAAAATGAATTTAGTTGTAATTCAGTAGTCAAAACTTTACTTATGTTACTAAAGATACGTCAGAATGCACATTAAATCTCAGTTCGAAGAATCCAAAATGAACGTTCAAAGTTACAGGTTAAGACCACTCTGCAACATAAAATGAAGTGACTGTCATAAAAATGTCCCTAAGCTCTGCATACTTTGTTTAAATCCCTGAAAATAATATGTAACACAGTAAAATTTTATAAAAATGTGTTTCAGTAACTTAAGAACCACTTCTAAGAATTATAAGTGGCATAAAAACGCGAAAATGTAAAAAAAGTCAAGTGTCCACATTAATTTGGCAACCCACTGTATATATTCGTGCATTTTTCATAGCTGCAACATTTTCTTTATTTTGAATACTAAATTTATATTAATTAAAAAAAAAAAAAAACCTTAATTAATCATAACAAACTGCAACAAAATCTTTATTTTATTTTAATTTATTTTAATTAATTAATTAGTTAATTTATTTATTTATTAAGACATACCGTTATTCAAAATACGGAACACTCGGAATCAGGCTACTCATAAAAGGAATTTAGATATCACTATTTTTATATATTCATTTTAGACTTGGTCATATCCTTTGATATCTATTTATAGGAATTATTGTATAAAAAATCTCGTATCCTCTTTGTGAGAAACCTGCTTGGAATCAATGATTTTTCTAATAAATCACTATCAGTGATATAATATTTTAAAATAGTTATTTTCTACTTTTATAATACTTTTAATCTTCTACGTACGCTGTTCTATAAGCATATTCTGACGAAATATTCTCGAGACGCTATTTTGCATCACATTTACGAAGCTTCCCTCAGCATTATTTTGCCTTCTATCGTACACCTCATAATCAACTATGTATTACATATAGTAATAATAAAATACATAAGAAAATTTTATATATGTTTTAATAATTCTAAAAATAATCCAAAATTATTGAAATCTGAAAGCACGTAAAATACATACCAGTAATTTTGAGATAAGCGTAAAATTACTTTTTTCAAGATAAATCATTTTTAATGTAATTTTATTTTAGCAATTTTAAACTAATAAAATGTTGTTAGTTAAATTGTATTGAATCCTCACTTTAAACAATTTCTATAGAGATAAAAATTTCAGATCGAATACTTTTCGATATAAAAAAAAAGTTGTAAGAAAAAGAAAATGAAGCATTCAAAAATCCGTATTACTTAATTGCAGAACAAATTGCAAAAGAAACAATATATCTATATGTATAAATATATATAAACATACATACACACACTTATACACACACTTCCTTTGAAAAAATTATAATATACACTTAGGCGTTCTATATATTCATACGAAATTTCATTTTTTTTTTCATTATAATTCATAATATCTATTATTTAATGTGTTCCAATTTTTATTAATTATCATTATTATTATTATTATTATTAAAAACTGGAAAATTTAAACTTTTAATAATATTATACGTATGTTTTTAACTTAAAGACATATCTGATTATATGATTTAATTTGAGTTAAAGCACATTTCATAACATAGCTATCTTTATAATTTTTTACTCTGATTTACTACTAGTGTTTTTTTAAAGGAATATGTCACATATATTTTCGACGTTTAAATAAACTGAAAATATTTATAGAAAATTTCAGGTATTAAGTCACTGTTGAAAACGGGAGACTTGGCACTTATGTAATAACTTTTTTTTTTTTTTTTTTAAATATAATCTTAATGAAATAAAAATTCATAATGTAATTAAAAAATCTGTTAGACCATGAACTGTTCTTTATACTCAAATAAATTTTAATAATACTTCTTTTTTTTTTTTTTTTTTTTTAAGTTCTTAATTAATTATATATTTCAGAAAATTGCGTAGATCACATATAAAAAAAATATGCCTAGAAAATTTAAATTTTTAATACACTGTAGTATTTAATTTGTATGGAACAAGAAATTGTTAGAAGCTTAATATGAAGAACCTGTTAATTATTTTATATGCGTAATAACTGTCAAATGATTAGTTTAATTAGTAAATATATTTAACTATATATTACAATTCTTAAATGAAATTTGTAGACTCATCATTAAATCTTGCTTAATTCGTTGAATTAACAAAAATTTAAGAAAGAAATGTCAGTTGATACCAACACTGCTATAAAAGAAATTTCATTATTGTGATGCAATATCAAGACAATCATTTAGAAAATAATAATTCAAAACATTTGTTAATAAAATATAGAAGGTGTCCTGCGTTTGGTCATATTGTGTTAACTATACTGTTTAAAAGAATTTTGACTTGATTTAGAAACAAGCATCATGATTTAAATATATTGTACAGTTAATGATGTCATTATAGAAGTATCTAGCTGTTAGGTGCATTTCATCATATATATTTCCTTCTAGATGTTTTTATAATGAGGAAATTTCTGTAATTACGTTACTTCATGTTCATCTAATACACTTCAGCACAAAAATGTCACTTTGTCCAAATATATAATACACACAAACTTGAATAATCTTTAAATGTATTTTTTTAGGAAGTAGAAAATATTTTTAAAAAAAATACTTAATTCTTTTCTTTGCAGTTATTCAGTCACAAATAGAAAAAAAAATGTTTTAGTACTTCGCTATTTTTTTTCTTATAAAATAATTTGCAAATGTCCATGCTTCACACATATGGATATTTTGGAAGAAACTTTTTCAAAATATAAATTATTAAAACTTCTATTTTATTTAAAGGATTAAACAATCATAAAATAGAATATACATTTTTTTTTCCTCTTTTTTTTTTTATATATGTAATTTTTTCTTTTCCAATTTTTTAGTTAAATTATAAAAGGTGAGTAAATTTGTTTCGATTAAACTTCTTCCAATACGATTATTTGTATCAAGAAAGAAAAAGAAAGAAAGAGAAAAGTAAAAGAAAGAGAAAGGGACAGAGAAAAAATATTTATATTTTAGGTTAATGAAATATGAAAATATAAATAAAAGCTTTGAGATTATGTAGAAAAATGTTTACATTTTTAGAAAATAAAAGTATATCGATATACAAACTTTATCGATATATCGATAGTATATCTATACAAACTTTAAGGAATGCAAAAAAAAGAATTATGGAACTAAGGAGCCATTTAGTAACAGTTTTCTTTAAAAAAATGTAAATAAGAATGTGACGTTGTAGACTACTGAAAATTCTGTTATTTTAACAAAAAATATTAAAACATAAAAACAATCATATTTAATCTATCTAAATTTATATCTTAATCGCTATATTTTTCTAAAGTTACATTTTTGTTGTATTATTTAAATTCTTCTCTTTTATTTGTGAAAACAGAAAGCGTAATTTAAAATAATTAGAATAAATAATAAAAAAAAAAAATTCTACCACTTTTCCTTACTTTACGCAAATAGTAAGCTGTTTATTTATTCCATCTATTTTAAAAATATCTTATGTGCAACATGCAATTAAAATGAAAACATTAGAAAAAATTCATTTCTACTTTTATCCCATTTGCGCGCATATTTTAATCATGTAGGGAGCCCTAAATTTTGAATCTCATCAAAAACTGAATGCGGAAAACCTCTACTCTTTCGCAACTTAATTTAAAAAGACTGTAAGAGCCCGGAATGAGTTTTCAACCTCCGAATGAAGTTTCAAAACACTTCATTTTCTCACTTTAAAATTAATAAAGTGGAGACTTGCGGCCCCGCTTTATATTTCCTCGCAAATCTAAGCGCGTTAACCTGCCTGGAAACTATGATAACGGCAAAATAGAATACGATGCGGCAATTTCCCTGTTTACAAAATGTGTTCATGAAATTATTAATATTTAACAGTAAACAAATGGCAGTTGTTTTATAAGAGTTATTTGTTTTATTCTTCATATCATGTAAATATGTTTCAGTTTTAATGCTTTGAATAAGCGAGCTATTTTAAATATAAATTTAAAATGATCCTCTTAACCATTTATTTTTTATATTCTTATATTAAAAATATTTATGCTGGTATTTAACACATATCAAAGAAAAATTTTTATACAAAGCTTATTTGTTTTTACATTTATATATATTATTTATATTACATTTATATATATTATTTATATTACATTTATATATATTATTTATGTTATATAAAATCTGACTGTAATCCTAATTAAAAATGATATGACTTAATCGTTATTGTTTTCCTGCCATGTTATTTGAAAAATGCTCCATTTATATCTCGTTTTTCAATAAATAATAAAACTGAATGCTACTAACATGTCTTAAACATATAGATGCCATTTGTTTTTAATTTTTTTTTTCTTAATACTCCAAGTACCCGCTTTTTCTTTTTTCAAACTACATTCTTTGCAGACTAATTCTCTTCATTATAAATTGGATGTACCGGAATGTTCTGTCCTTTCGAATAAAAAAAAAATGGCTCAGAAAATTTTGTTTAACAATATTTATATGATACATTACCAATTATCATTTTAAAAGTTACCGAAAAATGTCTCAAATATTATCCAGGATAAATTTCCGATGTCAGTATTTTAATTAAAAAGAATAGAAGTTTCCAGCAGACTTAATATTTACAATTCAATGAAACAAAAATTAGTCTTTAAAAAAGGGTTAAAGGAAAAGGGCGGGTAGTAAGAACTTTACGAAACAAATTAAAGTGACATCTATGACACTAAATGTCTGTTAAATCTTAAATAATAATAATAATAATAATAATAATAATAATAATAATAATATTCCGGGACGGCCCTACTTGGACTTCGGTCCTCGTACAGCTCCACACCGCTCTTCGAGCGGTCAGCCTGGGTCGTTCCCCTGTTCAATAATAATAATAATAATAATAATTAAAAATTCTGTCAAAGACAGAATTTAGTTTAGTACGGAGGACTATGAACTTCAATCTGTAAAATTTTAATTTTAATTTTTAATTTAAATTTTTTGATTTAAATTTTATCTCATTTTTTGACCGTAAAACTGGGCCACGTACTTTTTAAAATGACTGAAAGGAATTAAAATGCAGTGTTGCCATCCAAATTTCATACTTTAGTTAACTAAAAAAAAAAATCTTGTGTCAAAAAACAGTTTTCACCCCTGGATTCAGAACAATCGCTTCTTTCATTTGGTACTGAATTTGTAACGATAGGACTGATATTTTAAATTCATTTTGGTGTTACATAAAACTGGTCTACAAAAAATCCAGATTGAAACTAATAGTGCTCTGTCTTAATAACCTGAATTAGGTAATTTGATTATATTTTATTTTAAATCATTTTCTGGTGTAAATATTTTTTTAAAGTAAGTAACACGACTTTTTCTAAGGGTTTTATTATTGAATATATATTATATATATATATATATATATATATATATATATATACATACAGAGAGAGAGAAACACTTTGCTCTGCTTAATAGAAAGTCTCATAACTTTTTAAATAATGCATTTATTCTATTTCCAGATATGAATATTTTAATCTTTTTAAATAATACTCTATTAATGACATTAAAACAGGCGAGAATTCCATTCCCGATGGTTTCCTTGACAACATAACGAGACACAAAGTAATATTTTTGTTCAAGAAACGGAGTAATCGATTGTATTGTTTAACAAAATGATAAAACTGCTGTCATTTTTCGAATGATTTACGACGTTATATCTCAATACGAATAAAAAGTTACTAATAGACTAATATACATATATCCAGTTATTTCGCGTTTAAATGTAGTGATGAATTTAAAAACGTATAGCGTGAAGAATCAAACGTGTAGTGTGATAATAAGTGAGTTTTATCAATAGTACAATTTGTAAGAGCTTAAAAATAGGAAAACAATATATTGAGCATATACTATTTTAACCATATTGTTATTATGTATGAATTAAGATAAACAAATTCTAAAAGTTCAGATAAAATGAAAGCAAAACAATTTTGTTTGACATTTAGAAAATATTGCATTATTGCTATCTATTTTTGGTAAAATAAAATAAAATAAATAGAGCAAATATGTGAAATATTACTTTTGCTGCTTGTTGGAAAATTTTATCATTAGAAAATAAAAAAATAACAATAATGTATCAAGAATTAAAAAATATTCTTTCTATTGGTCAGTGCATTTAAATTCGATTTTGTGTCATCATAGGTGTGATAAAAAAATAGTTTTGAATTTATAACGTATTGCAGAAACAGACAAAAACTAGTATGTTGTGACCACCACAAGACTTTCTTCTATATTTTATTGTACAAATTAACTCAGTAACAATATTAAAAAAAAAAAAAAATCACGATTTTTTTTTATTTATTTTTTTTTTATTTTTTTTATTTATTTATTTTTTTTTTGTTGTGAAAAGTAAAAAAAAAAATCGATAACTTTGTTTTAAATTATCACATATTTATAGTTCAACCATTCGTTTTAAAGGTATTGACGAGACCTTTCGAAAGATGCCCATCTTAAAAATTAACCCTTCCCCCCAGGGGGGAAGCGATGCCCCCCACATGCACAATTTTTTTTCCCTAATTAACTACTACTATTATCAATAATTCATATTAATTTTACAATCACAGGTTAAGACTAACTCTCATTATGTACATGTATACATAATTTTGTCCTATGCTGCTATGTTAAAAATTTAGAAAAAATACGATCACAGCGCCACCTGTTGAGCGATTGATCCCCAAATCTAATCAGCACCAGTTTATGTCCAGGGGCGAACTAAATACCAAGTTTGGTTAAATTTCATCAAAAAAAAATTACGATTTTTTTTCCAAGTTTTTTTTGTTAAAAGTAAAAAAAGTCGATAACTTTGTTTTAAATTATCACATATTTATAGTTCAACCATTCGTTTTAAAGGTATTGACGGGACTTTTCGAAAGGTACCCATCTGGAAAATTTACTCCCCTCGAGGGGGGACTTCCCCACCACCCCAAGGGGGTTGGCGAGGCTCGAACACATACAAAAAAAATTTCCCAGTTGACTATCTCTATTATAAATAATTCTTGTAAATTTCATAAAGATTACTAAAAAATAATTCTCTTTATGCACATTTATACAAAATTTTCTCTTATATCACCATGTTAAAAATTTAGAAAAAGCAGGATGGCGACGCAACCTGTCAGACAATTTTTACCAAAAGTTGATAGCACTAATTTATGTCAAGGTGCAACTACATACCAATTTGTATGAAATTCTGTGCAGCAGTTCCTGAGATACAGTTACCACAAAATTTTGTCACACACACACAGACAGACAGACAAACAGACATTTTGTAAAAATGGTCAAATCGTGCTCTACAACTCTCAAAGCGTGTAAATCCATCAAAAACCTGAGGTCAAAAATTTTTACGAATCTGATACTTTCTTCTATTGAATATAGAAGAAAATAATAATATGTACTAGTAAAGGGTCTGCTAGTAAATGGTAATCCAAATAGATAAATCTTTTATAATAGATAAATCCTTTATTTTAATCCAAATAGATAGATCCTTTTAGATAAATGTCATTTATTAGAACTGGTATTCAATGTCTTAATATACGAAATTAGAAATAACTAAGAATTCACATGGAATGCAATTCATAATGAATATGAATAACATAATTTTCAAGCAATGCTTTTAAAATAAAACTCACATGAAAAATTTTATACAGAATTTTTTTTCGTAATTCAGTCAGTTTATTAAGTAAAAACATATTATTTTTCTATGCGATTTTTCAAATGAGATAAATTCACGTCAGTGATCGCGAAAGTGTTAATTTTACTATTATTGATTACTAGTGATTACTCAGATAAAGATATATTACAAATATATATTTATGAAATTCTAAAAAACAGTTTCAATTTAAAATATCTAAAGATTAATAGCTGAAAACAAAATTAATTTCTTTACAACTCTGTATATTTTAACGTCAACTTAAATCGTTTTGTTCTTCTTTATAAAATTTATATCGATTTTTGCATTTTAGAGAAATAAATATCAAGAAACGTAACAAATTTCTTCTTAAACAACAATCGTATTCCTTTGTTTACATCTCTAAGGTAAAAGCAAATAAATTGTTCTAAAACCCACAAAAAGGAACACATAGAAACAGATAGTTTTTAATGCTTTACTTTGTGCATATATTTAATAACACTTTTTGAGTTGAAAGCAAAAGTTATAGCTGAATTATGCCAAGACTCGAATTTTAAGTATTAAATTACAGAAAACGTAAGCAGTTTCTGATATTTTAAAGTTAATAGCGGAATAAATATTTTTCTTTTCTTGGCAACACCAGATGGTTAAATATATCATTTTAAATTAAAATTTCTTGATGTTTCTAAATATTTTGTTTGTTTCTTTTTTCCTCTTAGAGATAAATGTAGATAATCTGATATTTGTTTGATATGATTAATTTTTATGTCATATATCATAAATTACAAAATGACATGGCACATCTTTTGTATGCTAGGTTTTGAAGAGTTTTTTGCCATTATTTCTCATAGATGTGAATAAGTTGAAATAAATTTATTAAGATGCGTGTTCCATATAATAATGCATATAAGATACAACCTGCAGGCAAAAATATTGTTTATTTTGAAACAGTTTAATATCTAAACAGAGGATTTTATTTAATATAAAATTACACATTAATGCTTAAAATTATTTTTATGAATATTTAGTCATGTGACATTACAGTAATATACATACATATACAAGGTAATTGTAATTAAAGTTACGATTTCAAAACGCTATAATTTTAAAACTACCCATCAGAGCGATTTGATATTTTTACCAGATCAATCGTGAGGCAATGAAATTTTGTTTGGGGTAGGAAAACAGTAGTTCCAACATGTTCCTATAGATGGCGCTGTCAGGGTAATGTCAGGGGAAACGCCTAATTGAACTCATTAAACACAGGAATGTTGTTAGAAACACGGTGGAATAGCAGGAAACAATAGACTTCAAGTGTTTACTTCAATTTTTTTAGCAAAAAGATAAGAATACGTGTTTACACCGGAAACAGTCATAGTGAAAAGAGAAAAAGACGAGCTTAATGAAACAAATTTTTTATGGATAATTAACGGCACATTTTGGAATTTTTTTTTTTTTTTTTTTCTTGTCAAACAAAATTCGATTGCCTCACGATTGCTCTGGTAAAATATCAAATCGCTCTGATGGATAGTTTTAAAATTATAGCGTTTTGAAATCGTAACTTGTCATCCTGCATATGTATTTAAAAAATATTCTTTACATAATAAAATGCTTTTCTTACATAATAAAATGCTTTTCTCTAGTTAATAATAAACATTGTTGCCAGATACGACGGATTTTTTAATCAATAATCACCAATAATTTTAAGAAGTGATATTTGATATATATAATAGAGTATCTATATTCGATGTGATTAGGAAAACGTTATAATTAAAAATTATTGGTGATTATTCAATAAAAATTCCGACAGATTTGGCAACACTGATGATAAAAGTCATAGGTTTTTGTTGATATAAATTTAAACCATTTGCCTTTTATTAAAATATAAATAAAATAATTACATGATTGAACTAGTTTGACCTTGGTAAGAGCAACAATATATCTGGATATATTTTCGACCGCTCCTCTCGGCATGCGTTCTATCAGCTTTGCACTGTTGTCAGATAACACTTCATTCCGATATGTTACAATATCCTCTTTCACGCAGTGTCTTTGCAGAATTTTTTTCCTCGCATTTTACTTCAAAATGTTCCAAATTGATCCAGTAAGATTCAAGAAGAATATTGTGTTCTTCTAACTATTTGATTAAAGACTTTGCTTTGTATAGCAGCCAGCATAATCTTGTTTAAAAAAAAAAAAAAATGATCCTCTACGACGTATTTTTTAATAATCAGCACTAAATTTTTTCCAAGAGCATCCATATATGCAAGTTAAAAAAAAAAAAAAAAACGGGTATTTTAAAGGTTTCTACAGATATGTTGAAAAAAAAAAATAAAGCAGGTTTCCTTCAGGAAATGTTTTTTTTTTTCTTTTAAGTTTCGTTCAGGATTATTTCAGAAATTCCGAAATACCTGAATGCAGTTTTTCCGGAAGGATTTTTATTAAAGATTTTTTGCTGATTTTTTTACATGGAAGAGGATTCTGAATTCATTGGTCTATTCACAATGCACGTACTAACTATTTCAAAAACTCTTCCTAAACCCCATACTGCCCGAGGAAATTTAACCAATAATTTCAAGCTTGAGTTTTTAAATTTCTCACATGTTCTTCTGACTCTTTGCCCGATATTAACACCACTGCCAAAGTAATTTCTAGATTCACCAGAAAACACGAATTTTTCCCAATCCTCTACATTCCCTGCTGCATCTTTTTTTTTTTTTTTTTTTTTTTTTTTTTTCTAGTACGACATGACTATTTCTTTCAGACAGCGATTTTGCGTTGTCACCATTTCACTTTCATTTTTATCAAGATGCCCTCCAACATTCAATTTTAACATTTGATTTCTTAAATTATCTTAAAATATTTTGTCAAATCCATAAAATCTTTTACATTTTTCAAAACCTACTGTTAAGCTAGAAATTCTTCTTTGCTTACATGTAGAAATGAATTTCCGATATTGGAATCCAAGACCATGAACATTTCTGAAATTGGATGGTTTCTGAATATTTATTGGCAATATTTTCTGAATATGCATTGATAATTGTTTATAGATATTCTTGGAAATAGCTTCTGAAGATGTATTGATGATTACTTTCGAACATTTGTTGGCTAATGAGTATATATTAATTATGTCTTCTGAATATTTCTTGGCGATATCGTTAAAATACATATTGATGATGGCTTTTATCTATGTGTTGGCGATATCTTTCTGAATATGTATTGATTATTGCTTCTGAATATTTGTTGGCTATATCTTCAGAATATGTATAGAGAATAGATTCTGAATATTTGATGGCGAGACCTTTAGAATACGAAGGTTGCATTTTATGTTTTTACAAACGACCAATAGAAGGCGCTACTGAAATTTGTCTTCAGAATATTTGTAAAATTCACAATTTTTTTAATTTGGAACCAGTGGCATCTTAGAAATCGTCTGCGTAGTTTGTTTACAGTGAGAGTTTAAAAGAAGCAAGTGTGCGAAAAAAATGGAAGTAACTCGTGAAGGTTTCCGATGGATGATTTTTTATGATTTTAAGAAAGGCCTCGCTCGACAAGAAGGCATAGTATTGCTTCGGGAAACTTTTGGTAATGAAGCATCATCAGAAAAGACTGTTTACAGAATTTCGACTTGTTTGCAGGATTTCGTCGTGGTCGTGCGTCCGTCAGTCATGAATCTCGTAAACGACGGCCAAAACCGGTAGTGATTCTAAACAACATCGATGCTGTGCGCAAGATGATTGAATAAGATCGGCATGTCACGTATCGTAGAAGCATCGATAGAAGCATCCCTTGGCATATCACAGACTGCAATATACATTCGATTTTGCACGAACATTTAGCTGCTAAAAAGATTTGTTCCAGATGTATTCCTCACAATTTGACAGAAGCTCAAAAAGAGGCTCGTGTAAATTGGTGTAAGGAAATGCTAAAAAAATTCAAATTGGGAACAACAAAATCCGTATACAACAAAATCCGTATACAACATCGTTACTGGGGACGAGTTTTGGATATATTCGGATGAGCTGGAAACTAAACAACAATCCACTGTTTGGGTGTTTCCGGATGTACCGAATCCTACGAGAGTTGTTCGTTCACGAAGCACTTCCAAGAGTATGATTGCTTGTTTCAACAGCCTTAGAGGACATGTCTGAACCATTCCTTTAGAGGATCGAAAAACTGTTAACACTAAATGGTATACAGAAATTTGTTCGCCAAAAGTCATAAACGAAATCAGGAAAAACAACAAAAATCGGCGAATCATTCTTCATCACGACAACGCCAGCTCTCACACAGCACGTGAAACAACTAATAATTTGAAGGATAAAAATATCGAATTAATGTTTCATTGCCCATATTCTCCTGACTTGTCCCCTGACGACTTTTTCTTGTTCCCTTATGTCAAACAAAAAATGCGTGGGCAGTAATTTACATCATCTCAAGTATCTGTTGATGCCTTGCAGAACCATGTTTTTAAGATATCAACTTCAAAGTGGAAAAACTGTTTCAAGAATTGGTTTGAACGGATGGAAGAGTGTATCAATCTTAAAGGCGAATATTTTGAAAAGCAATAAAATAGTTTGTTCCACCAAAAATTATTTTTCTTCCTACTTTTTGTAGAAACATAAAACCTCGTATGTATGTTAAATGACTTCTGAATATTTATTGGCTATTCCTCCTAGGTATGTATTTATAATGGTTTCTGAATAGGTGGCTAAATATTCTTAATATATGTCGGTGATATCTTCTGAATAAGTGGTGAGGCATTTTTAATTAAAAAAATAATAATAATGAGATAATAACATATAAATTACTCCTGTCGTACTAAATTAAATTCTGTCAAAGACTTTTATTATTATTATTATTATTATTATTATTATTATTATTACTTTAGTCGTTTTTAAAGTTTAGAACTGTGTGTTAAAGGTTTGATTTTAGATTTTCTTTACATATATCCCACTGAACAGAGAGGCATGAGTACTGATCTTTCACAAACCTTTATTTTCCATTTATGTAGTAAAAAGCAGAATCAAATTAATAAGTCTTACAAAGTTTCCTCGGTTGTCGACCTTCTCTTGAAGTTGTCTTGCGTAGTCTTCGACTCCTATTTGTATTTTTTGTTGAACCAATCGCTTTTTATACATTTTTTAATTATACAGCATTAGATTCTAGATGTCAGTTATAGAAATTTTTCTCAGTAATCCTTCTTTTTTTTTTTTTATGTAAGTTTTTGAAAAAATGGAAAATTTAAACAATTTTAGCTAAGAAAACGATTTGGGAAGTAATGTTAAAGCTGTATGATAGGTAGGTGAATGTATACAGATTTTGAAATGTTAAATTAGAAATCGGTTTTCCTTCCTGTATTCACTTTTCTTTCTCTTTCTTCTTCTTCTTTTTCTTTAGCGAAGATTTTTTTTTTTTTTATAAATATACAAATGAACTTGAAAATGGGATGAGATATTCTTTATAAAATTATTCATAGATATTTTTAATATTCTGGTGGCGTTCATATCACAAACTAATAATTATAATTTTTCAAAAAGGTCCGTTATGAAAGAAAAAGAAAAGTGAATACAGGATGAAAATTCTGATTTTAATTTAACAATTGGAGGCATGTATATCATTACTTATCTGTAAGATATCATCAACGCTGTTTATCATTTAGTTTTCTTTTCTAAAACTGTTTAATTTTTTTTCATTTCTTTTAAAGTTTGTTTTAAAAATATTTGAATTAATATTAGTTTTAAAAATATTGCTCATGTTAAAATTCTATAAAAATTAGATTGATTGTTGGATAAAGAACACGGCATTCAAATTTTATGTTTATACGCTCATTTGTTTAAATATTATGTCCAAAACAAGGAACTGAGAAAACATTTTATGACTTTAATTTTGGACATGAGTATAGTTAGGACACTTTATAATGAAAATTGCACGATTTCGCATAGAAACTCCAGTAAAGTTCTCTCATTCTTCTTGAGAAAACATAAAAGAAAAGAATTATAAACTACAACAAGAACATCATCATAGAAAACATCAAAGCAAGAGTTGTAACAGACATGCCAACATTTTAATTTATTCCAGAACATTGTTAGTACGCCTTTTCTTCACACTACCTTGTTTGTAGTGAGAGTTTCTTCGATATGTTCGATAATACTCTTCATGAAAAGTGGTGGGAAAAAAGGGCGAGTATTAACATTGCTTCGGAATAAAATAAAATATTGGCATGTTATGTTGATTAAAATGAAAATTTATTTGTAAAAAGAGGAAGGAGCAGTTTAAATTTGATAATTTGAAATCGAAATAAGGATTAATGTTATTCAATTAAAAGATATGAAAAATGCTGAATGGTTTCTTAAAAATAGAAATATATTCTATATATATATATATAATCTATAAAAATATAAATAAAATTCTATTAATATAATGAAATGAATTCTCCTTAATATAAGGGAATGCTTAACAAAATATCTTCCAGGTCATCGTTTATCTTAGTTAAGCGATCAATAAAAATAAAAAATGTTAATTTATTCTAAAGACTGCAGTAGATAAATAAAGTGTTTCTTAGCATCTTTTAAAATTTACAAATTTTAAATATATAAGTATCTGAAAAAAAATAAAAATAAAAAATATATTTTCTTTGCTAATTTCACCCTCTTCTAAAGATAGCTAACGCCTTAATCACATGATAGAAAATATAAAGTAGTTTCTTTGAGCCGCTAAAACAATATACTGTAGAACCCCGATCCATCGTTTTTCACGGGGTGCGTGAAAAAAGAAAAAAAAAAAAGATGAAAGCGGGAAAACGGTGAATGCGGGTCAAAATCAAAACATGAAGAAAACAATGTTTATGAATTAATACACACAATGTATACAGTATACTAGATTCAAAAACTAGTTTGTTAATTTCCAAACTTTCAAAGTAATAAATCGATGTTCTAGAACATTAAGTAAAATTTATTTTTAAAAATCAGTAATTTTATTTTAGGTTTTTCATCCATTTCATAAATTAAACATGAATTTTTCTAGATTAAAATTATTCGCCTTTCTTTGCCATTAATTTCATTTTTTGATATTACACATTTCTTCTATACTTTAGGATACCGCATGTCGCAACGTTTTGATTGATTCAAATTATCATATTTTGTACCAGACGCATCTTCTGCTGCTCACAACCACTCTTCATCTGCATTATCAGCATCATCATCATCATGATCATCATCATCATCATTTCTTTACCCTTCTGTTTGGTATTCTTCATTTTTTTGAGCGCAACCACATTTCATGAAACAATTTTCTGTATTACTGAAGAGGTTACTTCCTGCCATGCTGACATTACAAAATGAATAGATGGTCCGGAGACATGACATTACAAATTTGATCCTCAGTTGAAATGGGTAAAAAGTTATTTTAGGATGAAGCAGTTCCAGTCTGTATGCCATTTACAACCACTTGACCTTCAGAGAAAAGTTTTACAACGATGAATACGGGGAAACGATTTTTTGAATTACGATACATGAGGGTTTCGTTAACATTATTTAAATACAATTTGTGCAGGGACCATAGAAATAAAACGATGAATGCAGGAAAACGATGGATGCGGGAACGATAGATCAGAGTTTCACTGTATTTATATAATCGCATATGTCAAAGAAAAAAACAGCTTGTTTAAGTGTACGTAAATACGTTTAGTGTAACGGAATTCTGAAGAACTATAAGCAATTCTCAATCTCTCTTGTACTTATTCTTTTAATCGGAATCTGTTGTGGTACTTTATAGTTTCCAGTCCAAGCCCTGTACGCCAGAAAACTGTAAGCCTCCTTCTCCTAGACCAACTAAAACTAACCTCTGCAATCTCTTATTACAAGTATAATCTTGAAAACAAAACGGTGATATATATATGAGAGAATCTAGTCTGTACGTATAGTATAATATACTTGGTTCACATTAAGTTCACATCAGTGAAATAATATAATCAAAGACTGTCATCTCAATTAGTGTCGCCAACTTGAAGTGACTTTTATATACGATATAAATCATCAATCTGTAAGTGTTATCTTTGTCTAATATCTATCTAATCGACTATCACGTACTTATATCAAGCATCAGTCTGAAAAATTAGTGGTACATATTAATTAAAAAAGTTTCTAAAAGTTGACAATCTCAATTAAAATTCCTCACGTTCGTTTCGGATCTCATTTGATATTATTATTTTTCTGTATTCAACTTACATTATTATATGCGTATGTATTTTCGTGTATTAGATCTCTTTTTTAATATAGAACTACTATCTTTAAAAGATTTAATAGCTTGAATTAATATAGATATCGCATGGTATTTATTTGCTCTCTCAAACATAAATTATTTACATCAAGGGTATTAAATTTTTTTTACTTAATACAGTGAATTATTTTCGAAAGCGTAAATAATGCCATACAAAGTTGAAACATTTTAATTTTCTAGCATTAAAAATGAATGTATATGTGTTTTAATTGATCATTTCCAAAATCGAATCATCATTAGACATTCATTGCCTATACCTAACCCAATAATACATTTTTTTTCTTTTTTTCATTTTACTTATAAGGCAATGTGATATTTCGTTTGACATCCTGCATGAGAATGCTGTCATTATCGCTCTTTTAGTAACATTCTTACACTTGTTTTTAATGTTAAATAAGTATTCTTCATCCACATTTCTTTAAAACATGGAAGCCTCTGTGCAAGTGCTGAAAGAACGAATCTAATGTTAAGACGGTGATAGTTATCTGATTGAGAGGAAATAAGCGGTAAGAGAGCGAAAAATGACTGGATGTTTTCGAAATCCCAACCTGTCGATGAATTTGGCACCCCTCTAAGCTTTTAGAATTGCCCACGGTGCTAGGCGTGGGAACAGTGGCTGCACTATACTGTCTGAAATATAAAAAATATTAGTAAACATTAATATTTCATGATATAATATATAAATTGTCAATCGGGAGTATGCAGATTAAACTTTCTTCATTGTTCGCAGAAATATTTAGTCATTCAATGATATTTAAAACAAGCTGGAGCTACTGGTATGTTGAATTTGCAATGTTATTCATAAATATACGTTACAATTTTAATTTTTTCCCAGATTTCAGGTAGACTCTCAATCCCATATACATTTCTGCTGAAACAAATACATTTAATTATGCAATTTAGAATCAATTTTTCAGATTAAATAAATTTCTAAAATATTTACAATTGTTGTATAATTAGATTTAATTATATAAAAAAAAAAGAAAGAAAAGAAAAGAAAAAGAAAAGTAAATATGAAATAACTCATTTATATAGTAAGTTATTGCTAAATTCCGATGAAAATTTTAACCGAGAACCAATCCATAATATTCCACTTTCATTAAAGCATTTTATTAAAGGCTTATCAAAATATTAATCATGTAAGAATGAAAAATAAAAAAATTAAATGATGCGTGAAACTTTACCGAAATAAGGATCATTAAAATGATGCAATATTTTGACCATCTGCTGATTCAAGTGAAAAAGCGGGGCATGTGGCACTTATTTCCACATTAGCTGAAAAATTATACCAGGCAGTTTAACTTTCCGGCAATTTGGCGATTGAAACTCTGGTTACCGCATAAATTACACATTAACCATTGATTTTCAATCCCTCCCTATTTCACAGACAGCAGTTAAAAATTTGAAGACTCATCTTTATGTGTGTGAGCGTCGTTTAGTATGGTATGACTTAATAATACGCTACAAACTTTGTTTAAAAGAGCACTAAATACTAAATTATTAAGGGAGCTGAAATGGGTTGTGACATAAAGGTTTATCTTAACTTCTTCCCTATCTTGATAAAGCAAAATAGAAATTTAACTTTCTCGAATGAATGTCGTTTATTAAGATGTATGATAAGGTTTTGGTAAAGTAATAAACGTAAGTTTTATTCACTCCAATAAAAGAATGTTCATAAATTCCAAAGCTATCTCTTTTATCTTAAATGAACAATAAATTTACCTATTACAAAAGCAAAAATGTATTATTTAAATAGAATATAGCCTATTTAAAATTATGCTACTTTGTGGTTTATTAATATATTTAAAATTTATTCATATTTTTTTAATTATAAAGCATAAACAAAATTAAATTAAAATGAATATACAATATTTCATATGTATGTACATATATATATAGGATATATTTATTCAATTATGCTTATAAACTTCATATTTACAATCCATGAGATTAATGGTCATTCACACACGCACACCAAAAGGAAAAAAAAAAAAAAAAAAAATCAGTGAACACCAGAAATTGCAAAAGATGCATTGCAGATTTCACACGTGTGCTGCACGCGTACCTGGTTTTCTTTCCAGTTTAAATTGCCATGCTTAATTTTCCGGACCGAAAAATACAGCAGGAACCCGAATAATATTTTTATGGTCATGTTTGTTTAATACGTTACTTTAAACTACATAACTTTTTCAAGTAGATCTTGCAGCCTGTTCTATGTTATGCTTTGAGACACTTCCTTTGTACTACTCAATGTTACATGTTATCACATATGCTAAGTATTTTTAAAACATAATATTTACTTCAGAGTTCCTGTTAAAGCCCTCTATTGCATTACCAGTATTTCACATGCTTCTAAAAGCATGATGAAAGACAACATTTGCGAGAAATACATATAATGCTGGCTCATTATATGCTGGATATACATATAATATATATTCATGGATATAGGATTCATCATTTCTCACAGACGTACGATGTACATATAATGCTGGCTATACAAATACATATCAGCTCCCACTAAAACACGAGGTCGTGAGAATTTCTTTTTTCTTTCACATAAAATTTTTCGCATTTCGAGAAATTTGTGCACCCTTCTGGAGCCAATTTATTAAAGCATTTTGTCCGAAAACAGGTCTTTCATAAAAACCAGCAAATTTAAACAGATCTTTCCCAGAAATTGAATGATATTAAAACGTTTTCAAAAATCTTCGATAAGGAAATTACGTATTTTTGTGATCAGCTGCTAAAATACATTATATTTCTACTATAAAATGCCAGACAAAGGGGAATTACGTAAATAATCATATACTGAAGGTACAAAATTAAAAGTAAGTTTCATCAATTTGCTGTGAAATAGCTGCCGATTTCAGTAATCGGCAGTGAAAAAGAATCGACATTTTTTTCCCCTAATTTTCTTTAAATCCCTTTTTGTTTCTGAGTAAGGGGGAGAAATTCTCACCCAGTTTTTACCTCTGTTGTGAATTCTGTAATGTTACTAAAATACATTTCAAATATTTTTTTTCTTTTTTGATTATACATGGTATCTGAATCAAATGTACCTAATTTAGAGAGGCCGCTGTACTTGAATAAAAGTTTAAAAGCATAAGAAATGTGTAAAATTAGATAATAGGACTCGTATAGTTATTAGAAAAAACGGTGCGTTTTTACTTAGGTTCCATTGGTAGACCTAGGGATATCTAGCCGGTAGTAATTCTGTAATGTTACTAAAATACATTTTAAATATTATTTTTTTTCTTTTTTGATTGTACATGGTAACTGAATCAAATGTACCGAATTTAGAGAGGCCGCTGTACTTAAATGAAAGCTTAAAAGCATAAGAAATATGTAAAATTAGATAATAGGTCTTATATAGTTATTAGAAAAAAAATACGTATTTACTTAGGTTCCATTCGCAGACCTAGGGATATCTAGCCGGTAGGTAGTCTAGCTCCAGTAATGTTCGTTATTGAATTTTCCCAGTCACAGTGGCATAGGCAGTGTTATTGAAGCACAAATGTATTTTAGATCTGTTGGAAATTACGAAAAAGTTGTAAATCCTACGCTTCGGAAATTGCGTAAATTGTAATATGCCCAGGTACATATTTGCTATCAGTCTAAGCAAAGAAAAATGGTCTTATGACTGTATCATATGAAAAAGAACACAACATATTTAATTTTGAACTATTTTTTCCCCACTTTCTGTATGGTGATTCTCGGAGCCTCAAAAGCTGCATTTTTGATCATTTACGATGTTTTTCAGATGAAATGTTGCTTCATCTAAAAAATCATGTTAATTTTCTATGCGAAATAAAATCTCCACAGCATATGAAACTAGCTGCGGTTCATCATTCGTGTTTGTTAGAGCCGAACGCACAAAATAAAAGTTGTCATGAAATCTAATAACTAAGGCAGTTTTGTCTAATACCGACAACGTTTCGCTAATATTCTTCGTTTAATGATTGTTAAATTAAGACATTTGATTAAGACACCACGTATGTCACCTTAAAACAGTAGAAGTTTTCATTTGATCTGTTATAAATATCTCTCAGGTGCATATATTTATGAAGCATATTCGTTTCACCATTTGTGGGGCAGAGTAATTTTGCTCATTTAAAAGCAAAATTCATCAGAGTTTATGAACAATGTTAGATCAGAAGAAATAAATAAAATTGTTTCTTTTGTTTCTAAAAATAAAATTTTATAATAAATTTCTAGGGCGAGTTTTTCAGTTGGGTATTAAATTCAGGTGGGATATAATATATCGCACAACCCACACAGCTACTTATATCCACTAGACATCCAAATTGGATCCAATTATTCATAAAAGGTACAAGATATCTTAAGAATATCCATTAAAAGTCCTGGATATCCTGTACTAATTATAGATATCTATTAAATGTTTAAATGTAGACAAAATTAAGACGTGCCTTTTTTTTTTCTTTTTCCGCTAATAGATGTAACATGTTAGATAAAACAAGATTTACATATTTTCAATGTCTATTAGTTGTAAAAAGTAGGAGATTTGGAGATTTAACAGACATCCAATGGATGTAAAAAAGAGTGACATTTGTCGTGCTTATAGATATCTGTAGGACGTTTATAGAACTTTAATGGATCATATTTTAGCTTATGTAGATGTCCTATGGATGTAAGCGGCTGTGTGGGTACTTTTCAAATGGTTAGTATAGCTGCCAATATTTTAATTTTTTCCGGATCCCCGCCTCTATTTCTTACCACTTATTTTTTTAAAGTAATTTTTTCTTATTTTATCGAAGTTATGTATTGAAGAAAATTTTTCTATAAATAAAGTGGCGCGAAATGAAGTCAGGTCTAAAAGTTCTCCAGAATAAATTAAAATATTGACAGCTATGCAATCATGGAAATTTGCCTTTTACTTTTTAGTATTAAGTAGGTGTATGTTTATTATTCACTTCGATTTACTATATTTTTACAAATAATGTGATGGTAGTGTAGGATTTCGTCCAGTTGTCTACCTTAAGGTATAGGTGCGAGTGGAGCGTCCTCCGAGGCGAGGACGTTTAAAGAGACTCTTTAAACAGTCTTACACTGTAATCATGAAAGACCACATTTTAAAAAATTATTTCTTATTCTTTATTTTTTATTTGAGTTAACTCTTTTATTTAACATTATTTCTACCTTAAAAATTGTATAAAAAAATTTTTTCTTAACTTGTCCAACACATATTTATTTAAATCGTTATATTTAAATAATTTAATTGAAAATAATCTTTAAATAACAAAACACATCTTACAACCATTTAATGCGAAATCTAAATAACTGTTTGTTTCCTGTTTACTAAAATTACAATATCAAAACACATCTGTGCCCTTGGGATATATCTCTTTACACAGTGCTTTTATTCATTTTTCTTTTAATGACTATCGTGTACTTGAGAAGCAAAATTTTCAACAACTTAAAAGATTCTCATTATATCCAAAATTAATTAGCATACGAAAAGAGAACATAAACACCTTTTGACACTCCCCAAGCATTTATTAAAGCTGCAAACTGGAAAATGTGATTTCCACGAAAATCAATTAACATACTCGATATAATTGAGTTTTAAGTTTAAAATCATGTTTATTTGAAGCACTGTTTTGAATGAGTGTTTTGAAAACTCTTCAAATGCTCTTTTCAATCGCCAGCCATCGCTTCGGGGAGTTGTTATAATGTCTTTTAATAAAGAGGTAATGTGTATTTCAATTTTGATAAGTAATAAATTATTCATTACTTGGTACAGTCTGTGCTATCAGCGTCTTTTGTTCTGAACATGAATGACATATGTGTAATTAAATATAATTAAAAATAAAAGTGTTTAGACTGTTTTAAGTTCATAAAACAAATAACCTGTTCTTTTATTTATTATGTGGGTGATTCAAATAGATAATTTCAATACTGGTAATGAGAGAAAAATAATAGCATGAGAAGCGTATAATATTGCAAAATTATTTTTAAATTATTTGCTGTTTTTCCTTTTTTTTTTTTCTACGTTTTTCTGATTATTTTCACCTTTCTTGTCCTTTCGCTTTTCATTCACGCCTAGTTATTTCTGCAACTAATTTTGTCTGAATTTATTATTATTTTTTAAATGTTTTTTAGACATTTATTAATTTGTATCTCTCTCTCTCTCTCTCTCTCTCTCTCTCATTTTTTTTTTTTTTTTTTTTTTTTTTTACAAGATCATTTTTTGGATTTCATCTTCTTTTACTATATTCTTTTGTTATTATTATTAACACCAATTTAACATAATGTCATAATTTCTCGAGTAAAGGTGTGACCAGAGAAGTAATGAAAAAAATAATATATCATTAATTTTTTTTTTTAATTTGCAAACTATAAAATAAAAACAGACAACAAATTTTCAAATTAGTTTTTTAAGAATAATTAAAATACCCATTATTATGTTTTTAAGAAATATGTTGAGTATATAACTTCGAATAACGTATTTGTGATATCCTTACTAATCTGTTTGTTCAAATTTTCTTTTTTATAACTTAGGAAATGTTTTATAATATTTAAAAAATGTTTTACAATTGAGTTAAAATGAAGTAAATTATTCAAATTGCATCCCTTGTCCCAAATTCGCCCTTGCCTTATCTTGTTGCCTTGTTATTCGTCCTGAGGCAGTCAATGAGGCAGCAAACAAACAAATCTGCAGTACAGTACAGCTTACAACTAGATGTGCTAAAAAAATCTATGTAAATGCATTTAAAAAAAAATCGTGTGTCTGTTGTAACTTAATATTGTTAATTTTGTAAATGGTTCTTATACAATTTCTCATAGTGACAAGCAAGTAGTAAACATTAAAAATGATCTTATTTAAATTTTCCCTAACTTTCCAGAAAATCACATAATGTATGAAGGGGAATTTGGTGGGCACAGAATTCATACCATTATTTACAAAATCATATCATCTTTTTGTTCAATCTAAGATTTATTAAGAAAAATTTATCTTTCTAAATAAATAGCGGTATAAAGTATGTGCCAAGTTACTATCTCTAGATAATGGATTGCAACATATCTATCGTAAAGTATATTTCAATAATAGTCATGTACTGTTAAAAGAAATTTGCGATTTTTTAACAAAGGAGCAAGTTTAACAATATTAATAGAGATTTTTTAAAATCTATATTCTCTAATAGTACGTTTTAGCGCCATTGCATAACGAAAAAAGTTTTCATTTAACTAGTGTTGGGAATTTAGATAAAATTTAGCAATTATTGTTAGATAAATGTACTTCATTAAGGATGTGTGTGTGCTACCATGTGATGAAAAATATATTTAAAAATAGATCTTTAAAAAGATGATGTAAAATATAAATGTGGTTGTTCATAAAATTGAAAATATTGTAAATTTTATAATTCTATTTATTTGACAATATATTAATATAAATTTAATTATTATTTATTAAGATTCTGAATAATTTAAACAAATTGTTCTATTACATTCATAAATTCAAGTATTAAAATTTTAATTTTAGGAGGACATTAAAGCAAATATGAATTATCTTGGAAATTCAGTTAGAAAGTGCTGCGACAAAATACAAATAATATTCTGAACTCCTTGTGGTTTCTATTAAATAATAACAAATATTTAACGAATCATTCATTGCAGAATTAATATGTTATAAGTACTTAAAATGTTGAAATAATCTTTTCAAAATATATAGAAATTTAGTAAACAGAGAGTTTATTTTAAATTTCAATAGCTAATCCAAACAAACTGATAAGATTTTGACTATTTAAACGTTAGCACATTATTTGTATTGCTCTTAAGATGCATTAGTAATTTTAGAAATGTTGTAAAATTAGTTCAGTGGAAATTTGTTGCTTTAATAGATTTAAAATATTTATTCTTAGTTAATATGTAAAAATAGTTCAAACTCATACAATTTGCATTATTTTAGTTTAGAGTAAAATAAGATAACGTTAAGGAGTACCACAAATCAAAAAAGTTTAAAAATTAGCAAAACGACCGTTTCGGAATTTTCTTCGTCAAAGCTAATGAAAAGTTTTAAAATAAAGATTAAAACTTGAAAAAATATATAAATAGATGGAAGAACCTGAAGAATGAAAAATTAAAAACCTCCGGAGCTTGTTAAGCAAGTCATGCAATATACATTATTTTAATTTAGAGGGAAATAAAATAACATTAAAAAGCAGCACATATCAAAGAAGTTTAAAAATTAATAAAATGACCATTTAGGATTTTTCTTCGGCAAAACTAATAAAAAGTATAAAAATAAATAATAAACTTTAAAAAATATAAAAATAAATGAAAGAACCAAGATAATGCAAATTAAAACCTCCGGAGCTTGGTAAGCAAGCATAATCCAGAAAATGGGCGAAGAGAGACCTCTCTTGGGCCTTGATATCGTGAAAAACAAAATCGGATTTTGTTGCATTGGTAAATTTTTAGTTCCTCAACAAATTAATCAAGGTACAGTCGGTGACAAAAGTTTCCGAACACTAGCAAAAATTCCTATTTAAAAAAAGTACACTTCATACGGTTTTGTTAAATAAATCCTTTTCGAATCATGTTCTTACACTGACTAAGAACAGGATTTGACAAGGATTTATTTAACAAAACCGTATAAAGTGTACTTTTTTTACATAGGAATTTTTGCTTGTGTTCGTACACTTCTGTTACCGACTGTATAATCGGAATATAGTCGAGAAATTTTTTTACCTCTCTCTCTTTTTTTTTTTTTTTTTTTTTTTTTTTTTTTTTAATGTTTTTCACGTTTTGAGGTGTGAGGAATCCGAAAATTACAAACTCGGTATGGTGTCTGTTTGTTGGTGTGTTAGTGCATTAGAGTGTTAGAGTGTGCACGCTACTTCTCAATAACAAATTATTGCAGAGAGATCGGGCCAGTTTTAAAATATCTCTTACATGACACCGACAAGAACCCTAGTGATTTGCTAAATTCTAAGATAAAAACTTGGAGGTTATTCGAAATTTATTTATTTATTTTTTTATAACATGGAAAAATAGGGAGAGTTTTTGCTTTTTTTGCATTAAAAGATTATTATTTTTTTTCTTTTTGTAATCGTAAAGATCTCAGACCAAATTTTAAATGCTCACATAATCATTATTAACTATAAAAATTCTACTTTGAAAATTTTTAAGTTTATCGAAATTTACGATTCTGTTTACATGGCAGAATAGAATAAAATTTTGCACAAATGTCCATTTTTACCATCTTTACCGATATTTTCTCCGTAAAGAAAAAATTCACACAATATTTTCAATTTTATGAACAACCACAATTATATTTCACATCATTATTTTAAAGATCTATTTTCAAAATTTTATTTAAGATACTGGTATGAGCATCATTAACTATGAAAATTCTCCTTTGAAAACTTGGCCGCGGTAGCCAATCGGTAAAGCGCCGGACTCGTAATTGGGAGATTGCGGGTTCGGTATTCGAGCCGGCCAAAGACCGTCGTGTACACATGGTGGCTGGTGCACGTAAATTCTGTTGTGGCTGCAATGTCCTCCATGTTCCCATCAAAAATTATACCTCTGGGGGTCACCGAAGCGGGAGAGCCATCCTTTCCGTGTAGGCTCAAAATTGTGATGGCATGTCTCCAGACCACCTCTGGGGGTGAGTTCCACACCGTCGCTAATTTAGTGTGACGTAAAAACCCATACAACCAACCAAACTTTGAAAACTTCGTAAGTTATTCGAAATTTACGATTTCCTCAACATAGCAGAATAAAGTAAAATTATGCATACATGTCCATATTGAGAAGTATTTTTACTATAAAGATATAAGAGCCTATAAAATTATCGTTTATGATGATAGGATGTAAATCACTGGTTATGAATTTTCTAATTTAAAAAAATTCGTAAATTATTAGAAATTTACGTTTTTCTTCACATGGCAGAATATCGCAAAATTTAGCCTTAACATCCAATTTAAAGAACCTTATCATCGTACAGATTTCAGACCACATTTAAATATTATTTATGTTACTAGCTTGAACATCATTGGCTACGAATATTCTAATATCAAAACTTGGTAAGTTATTCAAAATTTATGATTTAAAAACATAAGAGAATGGAACAATATTTCGCATAAACTTTCATTAGAGATTCATTGCATTGAAAACAATATCGAATTGCGTGAAAATAAAAATACGAAACACCCTAAAAAAATGAGTTGGTAAATTAGGATATAGCAACTGTATCAAAAAAACGGTGGGTATCCTACAAGATGACACATTTCTGTCTGTTACTGTGTCGAGCAGACCCCAAGATTCATTTTTCTTGACATGAATATAATATGCCTGCAGTGTAAATTTATAAGAACAAATATAAAAGGGAAAACTGAGCAGAGTCCATTCATGCTAACTAATTTTTCTTTACATCAACAAAAATCAAATACTGAATTTTATCCTTGTTTACGAAATTTAAACCTTTAAATAAAAATATGTAAAAATAATTTCTTTAAATATTTAATATTCATTCGCCTATATACAAAATTATACCATATACAGTTGGTAACAAAAGTATCCAAACACTAGCAAAATTTCCTATAGAAAAAAAGTAGAGTTAATACTGTTTTGTCAAATAAATCATTGTCGAATCATGTTCTTAGACTGACTAAGAACAGGATTTGAGAAGGATTTATTTAACAAAACAGTATTAAGTGTACTTTTTTTTACATAGGAATTTATGCTTGTAATTGGATATTTTTGTTACCGACTGTACGTGCATTACTTTTATGTATTAACTGTAATGAAGATAAACATTTTAAAGTAATATATGACATATTAAAATTATAAGACTATATTTTTAAAAATAGGATTTTTCTGATTGAGGAAAAAATATATTGCTGTTAAACACTTTTTTAAATGTTACGTACAATATATTAACTTGAAAAGTAAACTTTAAGTATATGTAAGCATTGTGTAAATTTAAACATCTAAGCTAGACCATTTTTTTTTTTTTTTTTTGACATCATATAATAACTATATTTACATTACGCATTAATACATAGCAATTATTTTAATTAAATAAAATAACTATTAGTATATTTAATCTGCTTTAATAACATGTAAAATTTTGAAGGTATTTTATTAAACAACAAAGCGGAAAAAAATATTCAGCGATCAGATTAAAATTTTACCACGCAGATTTTTACTATAAAGTAAATATATATATATATATATATATTTATGTAGCTATAATAGTTTTATTGTGTAATCATTTTTTCAGATTATTTTAATATACATTATGAAAATACTAAGTAAATATTAAAAGCTTTGAAATAAAAAAATTTATATTAGTTAAATTATTTATATAATAAGTAATAATTAAATATTTTATACTAGTTAATTTTAAAGCTTGTTTAATCATCTTCAGTGCATCAATTTATGCGACATTTTCATATATATTTTGAAATATTCGCAATTAAAAATTTAACTATTAAAAGTTTTTCAACTTAAAATCTACTTAATCTTTAATCGGCATAAACTAATGTGTATAAAATTTTAGAACAAGTATTTATAATAAACATTTTTAACCTTTTACACCAAGTAATATAATTATTAGTGTTAACGTTAGTACTATTTTGTAATTTAGCGCCATGATTCTTCTTAACTTGTCCGATTATTTTTATAATTAAATGTTTTAAAGTTTCAAAAACGACACATAATTTATAGTTTAAAAAGGACAAAAATGTTATTATATACATATATATATATATATATATATATATATATAAGTTTTAATGGTTATTCAATGTGTCATTAAACATAATTAATTTTCATAAAAATCCATTAACTGATATTTGATAAACATAACTATCTGTATTTATCATTATCATTATTATTATTAGTTTTTTTTTTTTTTTTTTTTTTTTTTTTTTTACTTTTTAATGAATATTATTTATGAACGACGTATTTATACTATAAATATTATACCGTTAATTTTGCCATTACGTACGAGAAATTAATATAAAAACTTAAGATGTGAGTAAAACTCTTAGTTGCAGAAAGTATATTAGAGGATTTATACGGTATATTAATCTGACTTTTAAATACGTAAAATATCTGCATGCGATAATCATTACAAGAAAAAAAAAAGATAAATTTGTTAAAACCGAATTATCGATTTATTTTTATTCTACTTTGTATTTATACGCAGTATGTCTTCAGTTTTCAAAGAGAATAATCAATTTACTGTACAATAAAATAAAGATGCTACAGTTGATTATGATTTCACATGATCGAAAACGTTTGAACAAAACCGTATTCTATTTGAAATTTTCTTAATTTTTAATTGAAATTTTCAATATATTTGTGCTTGAATTTAATTATTTCATTAACGTTGGCAATGTTATTGCTTGAAAGGGTTCTCCTTGATTGTACTCAGAGCTTTTTGTTCCTTGAAACAAAAGCACTTTTCTAAGCGTGTAAAGTATAAAGTTGAATTAATCTGAAAGAAAGTTATACATTTGAATGACGTCAGGAGTTCTCAAATTGCATGACTCGGAATGTCATTGTACTCTTTAAAACAGAATATTGAATAAGCCAGCTAAAATGTGAATGTCACTTATTGTCAAATGCAGTCACTTCAGAAAGATGAGTTACTTTCTTATAGAAAAGATTTTATTGTGCGATAAATAGATTAAAATACTTTATAAGTAGTTTCATACTTTCCTTTTTAAATGATTAAATTATAATAAAACCGATAATGATGTAAGTGTTATTCAATACATTTTAAAAAATATATGTGAATGAAATAATATCTTAAAAACTAAAGTGAGAGTTTTGTATATAATTAAAAATGCTTGCTTATTGATAATGCCTTTTACTTACTTTTCTGCTCGTCAGATGGAGATACGTCACTGTGAATATTAATTTTACCTTATGTTAAAAAAAAAAAAAATCACAAGTTCTAACATACAGGCATACAAAATTAATGCAAAACGACAGTGTCTTTTATAGAACACACATTTATTGTTAAATGGAATTTAGCAGACTTATAATACATTTACAAGTGATTATGACAGTCAACATTAATATTTGGTTAATATTTTACAATCAAAAAAGGATATTTAATTTTTTTTTTCCTCTCTTGTAAAAAAAAAAAAAAAAAAAAAAAAAAAGTTTCTCGTCCCAAGAAATGGTTGTTCATTTACCGCCAGAAACATCGTCGTTGGACGAAGAATCCGTATAATCTTGTTCTCTTTCGTGTCAAGTATACATTCAAATTTATTACATTTAGAAAGATTTTGGTAAATGACTTCATAATTAGAAATATTTTAAGACTCACCGCGACACAAGCCACTGGGCTGAGATTTCTTAGAAAGGACTTCCCCCTCCTCCCCAATACAAACATATACGTTCGACACACTAACTAAATCTATAATCATCCCCTTAAGCTAAACTCAGAAACTTACACACTCACGCAAAATAACCCAAATATATTAGAAATTATCTCCTGTGTAATTTGTGATCATTTCTCCTGTGTCAAGATCAAATTGAACGCACTTTGGAAAAGTCTTTGACAAATAGACACTGAAATATTGAGTAAAATACAATACTGTCCTGCTCCTGCATCGGGTCGGATAACTCAATTTTCCCCGAACCCAACCCGAACCACGGGTCGAGTTTATGTCTTGTTAACTAGTATTTTTCTCTTGCGGGTTGGATTCTGGCCCAGTTAACTACTTTATTTTTCATGCGGATCGACTGACTGAATTTTTGTCCTGCGAGTCGGGTTGGGATAGGGTTTAGTTTTCAATGAGTCGGGACGATATGAGAACTTTTTTTTTTTTTTTTAATGTTACAATAATGAGCAGAAATTTGTTTGATATAATTATAACTGTATAATTGATATAAACATACTATATATACCCATGGTTAGGTATACATTAATCGTATCCATGGTTAAGCGTACCCAATTTATAATAAAGTAAGCACATATATTGGACAACATTAATTAACAACGAAACATCGAAATTTGCTTTTTAAATATATAGATTTAAGCATTAAACAATAAATTACAAACACTAAAATTGAAGCCCATTTTCGTACACTTGAATTGCACAACACACATAGTTGTTAAAAAATTATTATAAATCCATTTTTCAGATTTTTAAATTGTTAACTTAGTTTACTAGTAATTACATTTTTTATTCTTTTTAAATGATTTACCAATTATGTGTCAATGAAAATTTATTTTATAACTTAAACGTTCTACATATATTTTTAGATGAATTATTAATTTTTTTTCTCTTTCAGTTCGAGTATAAATAAGTCAAATTACGGATCGGATTCAGATCGAATGTGAATTGCCAAAATTCTCTCTTGCGAGTTCTAGTCAATTTTAGGATCGATGACATTTTTTTTTTTTTTTTCGGGTTTGTGCCGGGTTTCGGGTTGATTTCATCTGTCAGGTCGCATCGACTCTAGTACACAATAGAGTAACCTTTGAATACTGTATCGCATGTTTCGTAAAAACTTTTTTTTTTTTTTTTTTGCCAATTGCGATAATCGTTCACTTTGGACTTAAAGTTATGCTATGATACTACCATCTCGAAATCTTCAAAATAAAATTTCACATAAATCTGCATAACTGGAAATGACAAGCATATTTGGGGCTGAATTACTGGACACAAGAAAATGAATTAATATCATATATTATATGCCAATTACAAGCATTTTAAAGAGAATTTCACGATCTTTCACAATGAATTTTATAAACCTGATATTTTCAATAGGATAATAAATAAATAAATAAATAAAACTTGTATACGTGATTAAATTTATTTATTAATAACAATAAAAATAAAATAAACAAAATGCAATTAAATAACTTAAGAATAAATTTCCTTACTTTCTGATAGTAATTTTAAAAAAGGTAAAATCTATTTAATAAAAATTATTTTTCCTAAAAGTTTTTGCGCTTTAAAATTTTATAAACGAATGAAAATATAAATTGGAATAAGGCTGTTTCAGTGCTTTACAATGTTAAAGTATTTAAAACTGTATGGATAACATTTGTTATTATAATTGTCTTGGCTGTACGTTAGTCGTTTGTTGTGCTAATGAAAATTATTTAATGTATATTTTGACTTTTCAGTTTGACTATACTTAACTATTTAAATTCATTAATCATTTATGAAAGATGCAGACGATTACGTATTTTAATTTAGAAAACAAGATTGTATTATCATTTTACTGATTGCATTTATGTCTATAACCATTTGTGGTATAGATATTGCAAATAGAATATATCGAAAAACATATTATGTAATAGAGAAGTATAATATTTGAAAAATAGGACTCTTAAATATTAATATTTAATTGATATCAACATGGAATTTTTAAATGTCCTTTTCAATACAATTATTCCCAATTATTCATTTAAATATGTATCTATCTATATATATATATATATTAAATATATTAATAAAATAATAAAAAACGATAAAATAAACAATAAAAAATTAATAACTTCTTTTGATATTAAAAAATAAATTCTTAATATTGTTGGGCATTTAAGCATAATTTTTCAATAATAATAATGATAATAATGATAAAATTATTATTATTATTATATAGTTCCTCGTTAAGTTAAGCTTAAGGGCCAGCTTCACTCACCGCCGCCGGAAACCGAAACTAATGTTATTCTATGGGAAATTTTTCTTTACAAATAACTTATTAACGAATACATATTTTTAAATTCAATTTTCGCATTCTGAAAATTCCCAGCTGTTAAATTGACGGATTTTTTTTTTTATTATTTTTTTAATTTTTTAAATTTTATTTTGAAGCTGCAAAATACGAATTTTCAATATGTGAATTTTTATCATTTGGCAATTTCAAAATAAAATATTAAAAATAAAAAAAAAAATACTTTTTTAAAAAAGGTCCGTCAATTTAACAGCTGGGAATTTTCTGAATGTGAAAACAGAATTTAAAAATATGTATTAGTTAATAAGTTATTTGTAAAGAAAATTTCCCCATAGAATAACATTGTCTCGGGCTTTCGGCGACGGTAAGTGAAGAGGGCCGTTAAGGTTAATTAACTTGAGGTTAATTATTCAAGAACATTTACGTGGTTTTTCTGTTGTAATTATGAGAGTTATGCGATTGGGTCATAAAATGAATGAATGGCAATGAAATGACTAACGGAGAGTTAACATTTTTTACCATTCAATGTTTTGTTGATTTTAGAAATTATAATTTTGCATTATTTTCCTTTATCTTAAAATTTATAAAAACACTTTTAATCAATATAAGAATAATTTTCTCTTTCAATCTACTGCTATAAAAGTGTGCCCTCATAAATTTACATTCAGATATTGCATGATGACAACATAAAAAATGATTTTTTTTTTTTTTTTTTAATCTTGAAAATTAATTAAGCAACTTGTTGAATTTAAAATATGCTATACCTTATACAAAAAGAGAAAAAAAATCCCACAGCACAATAGAATTTTATTATTAATATTATTAAACTCAAATATGACATATTTTAAAAAGAAAAAAAAAATCTATTTGTAATTGAATGTAATTTGTAAGCATATATATAAATAAATAAATCAGTGTCATAAATTTATTTATTTTTATTTATTTTTTTTTTTTTGCATTTTTAGTAAAATTGCGTGGTTACACACATTATTTATTTAAATCCATCTAAGAAGCAGCCTTACTTGACCAGGTATTTCCAGAAACAATATTATGCATAATATTCTTTCCTTCTTATGTTTTTCTTAAGAATGCATAAATGCCATATATTTCTGCTTTTTTAATCTTATTTGTGGCGCGTGGTTTTTATTATTTCTTCCTTGTTTATATATCATGTTGCCTTCACATAAAAGAATGTAAGCCTCTTATATTATTCAAATAAAAAATGTTTATATCTGACGAAGGTAAATGAGATATTCATAAAAGAGATCTAAAAGTGTATATGCTAATAAAAATTACGTCATCATTTTCAGTTGGTATTTAAGAAAGTCAAAAAATAGCCATTTAGGAGATAGAAAATGAACATTGTGTTGTAGATAATGAAATATTTTTTTTACTTATTATTTTTAACAACTATTAAAAAAAAAAAAAAAAAAGCTATTTTTTTTTTTTCAATGTTTGTTGACTTTGCAATCATTCATTATTCCTTCATCAAAATAATGTTTCGTCTTTTCTGAAAGTAAACATAAAGAAAAAAATAAAAACGTTTTCTTCCACCATTCTGTTAATCACTGGTTTTGTCTAAAACTTTTTTTCGTTTGTAGCATTCTCTTTCAGTTTTCTCATAAGGTAAAAATGTAAAATTTTTGCACCTTAAAATTTGAAATTGTAGAGGAAAATTTATAGAAAAGCTATCTGTCTTATTTGTATTTTTCAAAAAGTAGAACTACAGATTTCTAGGAGTGTGTGTGTGTGGGGGGGGGGGGGGGTGACGCTCGACACATGCTACTACTTCTGCATGCTGATGCCTTTTATGTATATGAAAAATTGACTTAAAAAACGCGAGAATAATAATCAGTAAAGATATTTTCGAAACATGCATAGGATTTTCTTCCATATATAATTTAATAATAACAATAATTATTTTAATATTATTATTACATATTTTTTCTATTTAATCTAAACACACATTAAATAATATCACAGAATATTTATGTACGACTTTATATACGATAAATTACATTAAATAATTTTGACTAGATTACTGGAACAAACTCTTCTGTGTGCCGTGAGACTCAAAAGTTTTCTTAATATCAATCAAACATAATTGTAAATATTAAGGTCTAATGAGTGGAGAAACTACTTATAAAAACACTATACAGTCTGAGAAATATTAAAATAAGAATTTACATTTAAACCACATGAAAACATTCAGATGATTATTCCTAAAGCAACTGAAATTATTTCTCATTTTGAAATTTTAAAAGCTAAGTTTGGAATTTCATACACTAAATTCCAAACAGTTTTAATTTTAGCCAGAGATTACTAATTAGATGGCATGCAAAGAATTGTTCAGTAATGATTGTTCCCATAAGAAAAAAAACTAAAGACTATTTAATTTACTATAAGAAAGAAAAAAATAACTAATATGCTGTTTCCACTACAAATCTATTTTCTATATCAGTTTATATAACAGTTTACAAACATGCACAAACATTTAGTCAACAAATTCTCTGATATTAAAGATTTTACAGACTCAATTTAGTGCACATTTAACCGAGAGATGCTAATATATATATATATATATATATATATATACTCAGTATGAAATGTCGGTAGATACACACTCAAATTAAAACATCATAGTTTTTCATATTATATATCTTGCATATATCGTTTGTTGCATTTATATATCAAAGAAGCTGAGATATAGCTTTTTGTAAACGAAGATCATTTCATTTGAGGATCTCCACTTGTCACACATACTAGACTTATATGCTATAGAATCTAAGATATTGATTTTCTATAAAGGAAGAAGAATTCAGTGTAAAAGCGTTGTCTGTCGGCGGATATGCATCCATGTTGAATCACCATTTCCATGAAGGCCCTCTCACAAAGTGAGATTGTGATGTTGGTTTATCTTGAAGCTCTAGGTTGAATATACTGAAAACTATAATCTGCATATTGTGCACAATAAATAACAATGTAAAACTGAAGAAATTTATTTTAGAGAGAGGGGGAATAACTGTCCTGAGATACTAAATACTGAGCCATAATGCATGACATGAAGAAATGTCTAAGTTAGTTGGGAACAGCTTTAATTATGCAAAATAATATATATCTCTGTCTGAAGGTATTGCCTGTAAAAAAGCTTTCAACAAATTATACAGCAGTTCACTGAAAAGAAAGCTCTTTTCAAACTGTCTGAAATTCAACACTCTCCAAACTCTACTTGGTGTGGCTATCTTCCCTTATGTTTAAATCTCGCTACAAAAAGTGATCATTACTGGTCGTCACTTTAAATGTCTGTTACCACAAACTACCTTAAAAATATCCAATCATGTACAAAAACATCATAAAAGCTAGACTTCGCAATTCCCACATAACTAACATCGCAATATTTTGCAGAATGATCCAATTCCAAAAAGTGCTTTACATCGACTGGCAAAACCTTCCGAACAAACAAATTAATTTGCAACGTTTGACAGTCCTGCAAAATAGAGCCTATCACTGCTCACAAGTTCTGAGCACGTGTACACTATAGATGATGAGATATAGCCTTTCCGTAATTACAGCATAACAGCGCCACCTGCTCGATGATATGTTCCAAAATCTAATCAGCATTGCTATTTGTAAAGGTCCAAACAGATGGAGAGTTTTGTAGGTTTCCATCCATTATATTGTGAGATACAGCACCCGCGAGATTTTATTTGCACACACCTATAGAAAGATATTTTCTAAAAATGGTCAGATAATGTTTAGAAAACCTCAAAACGTATAAATCCATAAAAAACTGGATGTCGAAATTTTTTGTTTGAATGCATTTTTGATATGTATATAAAAAAATTAATAAATAATGAATACAAAATTTATTATTTAATAATTAATAAATATTATATTTTTATTCATTAATTATTATTAATTAATAAATAATAAATATAATAAATATAAAAATTTAATTAAAAATTATATATATATTGTTTATCGAAAGTTCTTTGTTTAGCATATTACTTAAGAGTTAATATACTCTTATTACTTTAAAAGTGATAAAATGTTTGAAGCATAAAATTTATCAAATAAGTACTCTCCTATATGTAATAAAACTTTTCTTCACTGTGCTAATCTATACGCAAGGAATAAATGTATATAAAACCGATTTTTAATTTTGAATACACGAATAAATAGTTACAATAATGATAATAATTGGAAAACTTTATTGTACGAAGACTGCATAATTATACAATTTTTAATATTTTCTTCAATTTTGTTCGAACTTAATGCGTTTATTTGTTTATTACTATTATTTAAAGTAATCAAGAACTTTTTTTAATTAATAGCATAAACAGCATATAAGGTTTTGATTCCTATGTTATAAATTACTAAAACAGTAACTGGTTATATTATCTACAAAATCTGATACAATTTCAGACAAACGCCAACTGTTCTTTTCTATGTAGACTTATTTACTCATCTTATCTACTTTGTTTCTCATACTTTCGGGAATATATTATTGCATCGTAAAGATGTTCCACGCCTTATTATTTGGAACAAATACACTTTGTTTCGTATAAGCTAGAAATTCTGTAAGATCATCGCTAGGATAACTTTTATTTATCGACATTAGAAATTTTATGAGCATGTATTATCTTAACTTCTTGGGTATAGAAATTGATTGTGCAATTAAATGTAGAAGACAAGTTATTGCATCATAAAAAATGATAACATGTAGTATATTAAGTGCATCTATCTAACACTTTTTTGTAAGATAGTTCAAAGTGTTCATTTCTATGTTTTCACCTTACGGGGCTAGTAAATAAAAAAAATAATGATAATAATAATAATAATAATAATTTCAATTTATTTTTCTGATTATTATTATTATTATTACTATTGTTATTTTCGAGGAACACAATTTCTGCTTTCGTTGACATAATGAATTCTTAAGAAATTGATTTATTGAGATCAATTAGTTTACGTGGTCGCCCGGAAATCTTGTTTAACCCGTTTCACCCGGCCTCCATTCCTTCTTCTTCTTCTAGTTATTGCTACTGTTTTTACTGTTATTTTTCGATCATATTTGCTGTATACGATCTCACTCACTAATATTTCAGAAACACTTCATATTAACACTTTAAATAAGCTTTGTTTTGTATATATTAAATCTTTAAAACCCGAATAAACTACTACGTCAGAAACACCAAAGAAAAATATTGCAAATGCATACAGCTGTTTCGGTAGCCTAAAGCGTACCGTCTTCAGTGCAAAAAGGATTGTCATCCTTTTTGCTTATTATCATCCTTTTTGCACTGAAGACCGTATGCTTTAGGCTACCGAAACAGCTGTATGCATTTGCAATATTTTTCTTTGGCGTTTCTGACGTAGTAGTTTATTCGGGTTTTAATATTCCAGCGCCAAGTCTCCTGTTATTTTTATATTAAATCTTTATTTACATATATCGTTCTTTGTTCAATAATTCCCAACTTTTTTCCTAGTGTTTGGTCATTCTAATGAATCATCCTCATCCTCATCCTCATTATTATTATTATTATTATTATTATTATTATTATTATTATTATTATTATTATGTAACAGCTTTTCTGAAAAGTTTCCGATTTGCAGAATCAGTTTAATTCAAGATTAGACGATGGAAATCATAGAAATGTTTTTAATTGGTTTGTTGGCTAAATTTATCCGCCATACCGTTTCAAAACAGCGTCCATTTGCCTAATTCAGACTGGGATAATAATTCTTGCTGGATACTACATAGCTCACATTATTATCATCAAGTTTATAAAAAAAAAAAAAAATCGATTCACAATCTTGTTTGAAAATGACAGCCACATGAAAATTTCAAACTTAAATTAAATAAATAAATAAATAAATAAATAAATAAATTTTAATCGAATTGCTTAAAACTCGGTCAGTCGGTCAATATATTGCCCATATGAAAAGTCGCAAACTTTTTCTTTTAATTAACTTCATACGGAATATTTTTTCGTAATTTCGGTCTTTTGAAAATAATAAATAAATGAATCTACTTTTTTAATTGAACCGGAAAGGCTTGTTACAATTTATTTTTATTTAAAGAAAGATTTAATATATAGATGTCGTACCCCAGAACCAAAGTAATACGAGCCAATAAAAGGCAATTTTTGATTTCATGAAATCAATATCTAGAAATAGATGCTCACGTATAACTTGTTACACACGGAATTTTAATACTGAATTGGTACGCAAAAACCAATTTCACGGATAAACTATCTACTGCAATATACTTGCTTACAAGTTTAGAAGAAATATATTTGCTTACAAGTTTATTTATAAGATGCATATGTCACTTATCAAAGTGTTATAAGTTGGTAAACAGTTAGTGACATTTAGAGGAAGATGTCCATTTCAACAATATATTCCTTATAAACAAGAAAAATATGATTCTGGATTTTAAAGTACCTGTACGCATTTTTTTAAGTACATAAAGGTAACACTTACATACGCTCGTAAGTGTATATAAGAAATGAAAAAAAAAAAAAAAAAAATACACATAAAGAACCCAATCAATAAAAATGATTATTTCTAGATATAGTGAAACGAATGAAAAAGAAGCGAAATATCACTACGGATAACTTTGAGACTTGCAAATACGTTTGAAGGAAAAAAAAAAACGAATACTATTAAAAATACTCGATACAATTGTTTATAATTATCCAAAGCGTTTTTTACTACTAACTAAGAGGAGAAAATTATATTCATCGTACTTTTTTCAATTCAAATGTCAGTTGTATCTTAAACAATTGTATAAAAACAATTGTATCTTATTGTCAAAAGTAAAAATTTTATGCATATTTCTTCGAAAACTGAAAATACACAAGAATTAAAATTAGATGAGATAAAAGATTACAGCAATACTTAATGAAGAGTTGACAAAACGGGCAAATTAATACGTAATGTAATTTTACTTTTTTTCGTTATTTGATATTAAGAGAACTATCCAATTATGCATTAAAAATAGTATTAAAATGCTCAGTTTTTTTAGGTCCTAAGTTTTTTTTATTCCAAGTGTAGGCCCTAAGCCTACTGTTAGATAATATTCAGTTTATTCACAGCCCTTAAATAACATGTATTTTAACTTTTTTTTTCCCCTATTAGATAAGGAGAGACATTTATATCCGATTTCAAAGAAGAAAAATAAATTAATTAATTAAATTAAATTAAATTAAATTAATTAATTTAATTAAAAATATTCAAATATTTGCAATGTTTTGACATTTTGACGCAAAAGTAAACCTTTAAGAAAAATTTTAAAAAATCCGAAACTTGATATTTTCCTTACTCTATATAAAAGACAATTTTTATATAGAGTCAGCAGTTATCAGAAAAAATAGTATCTCATTGTTTTTCTTATAGACAGATGGAAAACTGCACTTTATAAAAAACTAACAAATTTAACTAAAAAAGAATATGTAGTTTTTCCATATCACAATAGCGGCAGGGTTACTGATTAAAAAGCTTTCCCGGAATGCCTAACAAAAAGTAATATTCAAACGGGTTAACGTTAATAAATTAGGAGTTCTACATGAAATTGATATTTATATAACACTAATTAGTACATTTACGCTTTTAAACATATGCAGTAAGAGTTATTTTTCGATTCAAATATTTATTTTCAATTTATTTCATTAAAGTTATTTATTATAATCGTTGAACAAATAGTGAAGCCATACGGAAGTTTTCGAAAGAAAAAAAAATCCTTCAGTAATCGCATTTTAAACTTCAGGTAGCAGTTATCAGGCTTTAATATGTGTTTGGCGGATTAAAAATTTTAATTATAGAATGCATTACAAGGTCAATGTACTTCGAGATGAAGTTGTTTATTTTTTTATTCACGTGTTTCACTTTGAGTACTTAAAAAAACAAAATTTACTTAATGTTTCTTTTCTAATGTACTGCAGACTCCAAAGAAACTAGAGTATCGGAGCATTCTTCTAAAAACTGTAAAAAAGAAAATACTGTTACGAAAAAATAGTGTCATGTAAAATATTTTTTACGCGCGCTAATCTTTGATGATATTCTTTTCACTATTTTGAATCGATTAATATTTTACACAAACGAGTTTGGTGTTGTATTCACAAAACTATCTTTGCTATTTAAGTATAATTAAATAGAAGATCTCCTAATTATCAGTATTGCATTCATTATTACAAAAAAAAAATATTAATAAATAATTAATAAATAATTTATATATATAGGAATGTCTGCGGTTGTGGGTACGGTTTTGATTTTGACTTATAACTTTTGATAAAGCAGCTATAATGCAAACATATGAATGGCAATGGTGTGACATAGTCAAGGTTGTGTCCATTGTGTTCGACTGCCTGCGTGAGGTCTCTGGTGCCGGATTGTCTGCAGTCTCGAGAAACCGGGCATACCAGGGGTTTTCTCATCCTCATGGCTACAAAGTAACCGCGATTTCACAGATGGCTTTGATGTGCCGCTTGGGCACCCCACGCTAGGGTGGTACCCCGCCGTTTTGTCGCCAGTTGAAACTCCAATGAACTGTTGACCTGAGGATACTCCTCCTGACCAAAGACTGTTTGATTGGTGTTTGTCGAGTGGGAAAAATTGTTCCCCCTTTGCAGATCACTAAGATTTTTGGAAGGACTAAGGATTCCAGATTATTAAATCGAGGACTTGGATTTATGACTTGAAAGAGAACGGACGTTCTCCTGGATCTTTTAAAAATGATACTCATGTTAGGTTTTCACAGGTATCTGTGATGCATGTAATGCTATAAAATGCTAAAAGTAGTTTTAAATTAAAATTATGTTAAGTTTTGAAATCAAGCCTTGTTATTCCTTGTGTGGGATTTACAACCAATTTTTGACTACTATCATGTGTTCCACGCTACGTACCTACTATATCACAGCAGAAGAAAAGTGGTGGCAGCGGTGGGATGTGCGCCTAGAGTAAATTAGGTGCAGCCCAAGCCTTAGAGGATAAGAAACGCATCAAGAAGATTACCAGCCAACAGATGTCTCAGAACTACGAGTGGTGAGTCCCTTTCTTTTTCTATTTAAGTATCAGGGAGGTCTTAGTTGTAGGAGATTAGCTGTATTTTGGGGTAACTTTCTTACAGGTGTTAAATGGTCATAGGAAAGATTTTTTCTTTTAGATTTTCAATGGTTCTGTGTTTTCTTTTGTAGTTAAAAGAAGAAAAATCTTTAACGAAAGTTTTAGGAATCAAAAGTAAATGGGATTTTTGTTTCTATTTGTTTTGAAATTGCTTAACTCAATATTAATCCGAGTTAAGTGAAGAAAAAAAAAAAAAAAAGTTAATTAATAATTTTTTTTTCTGTGCAAAATAAAAGGCATCGGGTTAATTTTAATGTCATATTTTATTTTGGAGTATTTAATTGTTTTTGCTTCGTTTTGTCAATTGAATTTCAAAATTCACTCAGTTGTGGTTGTAATAGGAACTGAAGTTCAGTAATAGTGAAGTGTTTTATTGTAGTCATTAATTGTTTATGTATTTTTTATTATTCTTGTGAGAAAAAATATATTTAGTATCAAGTATTTTTTTTTCCCTTTCTCTTTTTTTCTTTATTATTATTATTATTTTTTTTCTCTTTTCTCTCTCGAGTGCTTGATTTGTTTTTTTAAAATGGCTTATTTAAGAAAACTGAATAAAAGTACTTTGCTATTATTAGCAACAGAATTTGAGACCGACGTATCGGAGGATACGAGAAATAAAGATATTATTCAGGCAATTTTAAACGCTTCTGATTACGATGAGGAAGAAGCAAAGGATTATTTAGTGAGAATTGTAAATGATTTAGAAAGAGTTGAAAGAGAAAAAGAGTTAGAGAGGAAGGAAAGAGAGAAAGAGTTAGAAAGGAAGGAAAGAGAGAAAGAGTTAGAAAGGAAGGAAAGAGACAACATTAGGCAGTTTGAGCTAGAAAAATTGAGGCTTCAAAATGAGGCAGAAGTCAATAGCACAGCGTCAACGGTAACATCAGTAGAACCGGGTAGAAAACGGATTCAATTAAGAGAATTGGTGCCTAAATTTGACCCAAAGCAAATTGACATTTCTTTGTTCTTTATGATTTTTGAGCGCCAAGCGGTAAAAGAAAAAGTCGAAGAAGATTGTTGGGTATCCCAATTAATCCCGTTATTACCGACGGATATAGCGGAGCTAATTGTAAAGGAGCCTGCGGATAAATTTGAAAATTACCAGCACATAAAAAAACTATTATTTAAGCGTTTCAAGTTGAGCGCGTTGGCGTTTAAAAATAAATTCGAAGACCATAATAAAAAACCAGCAGCTTTATGGGTAGATTTGGTGTACGAATTAAAAGGTTATTTAGACAATTGGCTAGAAGCCGTAGACGTTAAAGATTTTGAATCGCTGAAAGAATTGATACTCACCGAGCAAATTAAAAAAAGGGTTCCGTTTGAAATCCGAGAACATTATTTAGATACTTGGGAAGAGATAAATAATGCAACGAATCTCGCCGAAAAATGTGATAAATTTGAAGCGGTCAGGCGTGATCACAAAAAATTCGAACGGAAAAATTCCTTCAAGAAAGAAAAAACAAATTTCGGGTATTCTAAAAATAGTTATGACGTGAAAGGAGAAAGTGATAAGCAGGGAAAAAGAGAACTAGGTAAGAAAGAATCGGTTCAGAATGAGGAAATTTTCGAGAAACCGAGAAAAATAATTTGTTATCTCTGCGGTCAAGCTGGGCATATAAGACCTCGGTGTCCTTTGAACGATAAATCGGAGGCGATTGTAAATCATGTAATTACAGCGCATTATTTGAGTCCATCTTTCAGGCCATATGTTAAAAATGCTATTATAAACGGGGTTTATCGTAACTATTTATTAGACTCAGGTTCGGAGATAGATATTTGTGACCGTTCATGGGTTAATGATCAAGATTGGTTGGGAGAGACGGTGAAAATACGGCAGCCATTAGATTCCGAATGTATTTCCTTACCTGTGGCTAGGATTACGATTGAGGGAGATTTTGGTATTATTGTGACTAAAGCAGCCGTGAAACCAATCGATTTGATTCAGGAATATTATTTAATGGGGAATAAAACCGCTAGGTTGATTGAAGCGCAGAGAAGACGCTCATTAGGTGAGAGTAAAATCACTAGTAAAGAAAAACTGCAAAATGAGTCTCATGTACAAACTTTCCATAAAAACAACTCTCGTTCGCCCATACAATCCCGTTTTTCTAACGCTAAAGGAAAAAAGAAAAATGAATCCAGTCCAAACTTTTGGGAAAACCCAGCTCCCCGTTTTGGAAAGTGGAGGACGAAAGTCACGAAATTATGTTTCACGTGTCAATCACCGGAGCATTTGAGTCGAAACTGTGACAAAATGAAAGGATATTTAAAGGGTTTTCAGGAGCCGAAAGCAAAATTTAAAAGGACTGATCATTTTGGGAAAGATAAGCGCGTAGGCCAACAGACCCGACTTTCAAATCCTTTACTTGTTAGACGTATAACAAAAGATTATCCGAGAGAGAAACTGAACAATGCAGTGGACGAACGCGAAACTCAATAGCAGGTGTTTGCTACTGGGAGGGAGGGAGGTTCTTACAAGTTTTGTTTGTTTATTTAGTTTTCCTTCCTCTCTCAGAATTGTTAAAAGTGAAATGTTTTTTTTATTTTTATTTTATGCAATTTTCTGTGTAGATTTTCTGTGTTTGGAATGTTATGCAAAAATTGAATTAATCGTTTCTGTGTTTTTAATTTTCATATATATAAATTTTGGTTAAAATGTGCTTTTAGTTAGAAGGTTATGTAGAGAAGTGTTAACTGCAACGTAACAAAATTGTTTAGATGAAAAGAAAGGAAATCTGTGCGAGGAATTATTTAGGGAAAAGCTGTAGAGAAAAAATAATTTTCTTTTTTGATTGTTAGCATGTCATTGTTAGTTACGGATATTGAGTGATCCATGTTAACTAAGATGATGCATATTGTAGGTTTGTTTTTTTTCCATTGCATAATTTTCCTTTTAAAATTTATTGAGATTTCTTTCTTTTACTTATTTTTATTTGGGTATTTTATTTATCCTTACTGTGTGGTTGCATATTTCTTTCTTCTCTTGTAGATAATTGCCTAACTGATTAACTGAATGTCATCTCTATTATTATTTTTTTTTTGTATATAGCATTGTGTAGGAATGTATGAAATTTTAATTCTTAGACGTATTAATTTTTAGCATTTTATTTTTCAAGTTTATTTTATTTTATTATTTTTTTTTTTTTTGAACTTGAGTGGTCTATTTATAATTTATTTTTTGTGGACTATGATTTATTTAATATTTTAAAATTTTTGTGTGGTCCTTGTGAAAGAGAAAAAAAAAAAGGTGTGAAAAGTTTTAAAAATATTTGAAATCTTTCAGAAATACAATTTTTATTTATTATTAATTTAGCATTTCAATTTTACGGTGGAGTTAACAGTGTTATGTAAAGAAAATTTTGAATATTTTTTGTGTTTATTACTTAGAATTAAGCATAATTCTGATGTTAGGAAAACTCCAACTGAGTGGATTGTTTTCAATTGTTTTTTTTATTACTATTATTCAATTTATTTAAAGTTAACTCACTTTTAAGGGGTAAAATTGGAAATGGGCTTTAAGTTTATCTGGGGAAAGACCTCCCTGGGGCTTAATTGAAAAATGGGGGTCGCCTACTGGAGTGCTGTTGGACGCCTACTGGAGTGCTAATTGTCGCCAACTTGTGTCGCCAACTTGTGTCGCCAACTTGTGTTATGAAGTTTGTGTCAAGAGCTGGATTTTGCTCTCCATAGTCGTGCAAAATCTTCTTATGGGGAGAGGAGCTGTGACATAGTCAAGGTTGTGTCCATTGTGTTCGACTGCCTGCGTGAGGTCTCTGGTGCCGGATTGTCTGCAGTCTCGAGAAACCGGGCATACCAGGGGTTTTCTCATCCTCATGGCTACAAAGTAACCGCGATTTCACAGATGGCTTTGATGTGCCGCTTGGGCACCCCACGCTAGGGTGGTACCCCGCCGTTTTGTCGCCAGTTGAAACTCCAATGAACTGTTGACCTGAGGATACTCCTCCTGACCAAAGACTGTTTGATTGGTGTTTGTCGAGTGGGAAAAATTGTTCCCCCTTTGCAGATCACTAAGATTTTTGGAAGGACTAAGGATTCCAGATTATTAAATCGAGGACTTGGATTTATGACTTGAAAGAGAACGGACGTTCTCCTGGATCTTTTAAAAATGATACTCATGTTAGGTTTTCACAGGTATCTGTGATGCATGTAATGCTATAAAATGCTAAAAGTAGTTTTAAATTAAAATTATGTTAAGTTTTGAAATCAAGCCTTGTTATTCCTTGTGTGGGATTTACAACCAATTTTTGACTACTATCATGTGTTCCACGCTACGTACCTACTATATCACAATGGAAAGCTAAAATTCTTAGCTAAACTTTGTTGAAGTAACTGTATTGATTCCGTCAATAAGAAAAAAATTTACCACCAATTTTGTTAAGTCGTAATTTTTTGCCACAAAAGAAAAAAAAAAAAAAAAAGAAGAGAAAAGAAAGAAATGTATCCGGTTGTGAGTGTGATGTTAAACCCATCACTTTCCTTTTTAATTCTAAATAAGATCATTTTTCTGCAATGAATGGCATTGTATCTCTTAGCTGGCTCAACAGACCCTGTAATGTTTGCTTTGCTGCAAAACACGTATCGGAGAAAATTTGGTTCTTCATTTTCAGCGATTACGTCGTCATATGTCTTTCTGAGAACCAATGGGGTGATGTATTGACCTCGTTTTCCGTTATCGTTGCGATGAATTAGAAAATCTGTTTACGTTTTTTTTAACGGACTTTGTCCGTATTGGGATGACGGAGAGAGTGACCTACATGAAGAGCAAAATGTGTAAAGTTATATCTGTAATAATTTTAGTATTTCAAATCCCAGAAGCATACTCTTTATATTTTGAATTAGACTAGTGCTACAGTGCTGATATACACAATAAAGAATTGAATTTTTGTGCAACAGTCTGGATTCTTGATTAATGCCTCTTTTTATTTTCACAGCCTTATAGCAATTGAGTGATTATTATCTACGTATTTTTTTCATTTTATACCTGTAATAATATTTTGGATCCACGTTTTGACTCTCTGACTGAAAAACGAAACATTTTAGTGGTCACATGAAAATATCAAAGAAAATAAATAATTAACACCACAGTGGGCACACCTGAAAACTCCGCTAAAAATGGAAAAATAATAAGAAAACCACCATAAATACAGAAAACAACAAAATTAATTTATTTTGTAAGGATTCAGTGGCCAAAATAATAACAGAAATTGGCAGTTTTTAAAATTTTATTCGTTATCTTTTTCGCCCTCCAAATCAGAAGTGCAATGCTTGCAATTAAAATAAATTGTATGCATACTGGCACACTTGAAATGCACCAGACTATCACATTACTTGCGTTTGATTGAGTTGACACTTGTTAGGCGTGATGGCAGGTGATCCAAACAGATGATACTGAAATAGACATCATCATCAGAGATGTTGGAGACTCCTTCTTTTTAAGCGCGCTTGTCCGACAGTTTGGCAAGTGGAATTGCTTTATATTTTCCAGGCTTCTTCTGTAGGGCACGAATGCTGCGAGGACGTCCATATTCTCGGGCAGTCGATTTTGCGGGCCTCTGATAAACTAAGCAATCCTTTGCGCCTTTAACCAGCGCATTAAATTCCATTTATTTTGGGTTTACTTTTCCGGTGTTGACATGGCTAAATATGCCTAGAAATATATAAAAGCACTAATAAAATATGTTATGTTGACATAAACGACCATATTTGATAATTTGACAAACACACGTTTAAAAAAAAAAAAAAAAAAATAATAATCAAGGATGACCACACCTGGTTAAATGAAGGTAACCGCAACCGAGAATGGTAGTCATTTTTCAAATGACAGAAAAACAATTTTCTATCCATATTTTGGCAACTTTCTACATTGCATCACAAAATATATTAAATATTCTTTATGGATATATATTACACTTATATTTTTTTAACTTATTCACTTCGATTGATTGCATTCTAAAAACGTTCACAAATAACTTTTATGTTGCTTTTTATCAGATTTTTTTTTTTTTTTTCTTTTTTCGATGCTTGCATTTACTAAGCAAATGCGTCTGTTCACTTCAGTGTTAGCGCAAAAATTGTGTACTGTCAAAATACGAATTTGACAGTACTCAAATCCACCATATTTGCTTTCTGTTAAAAAATATGGTTGGGTGCCTATAACCACAGAATGCCCATAAGAGGAGACATTCCTCTACTTAATAGAAACCGACATAATATCGCACAGTCTTTTAAATTTGTAGCGATGTTGTACACAGTCCTTAATTAGCACCTATTGATATCAATTTTTAGTTAATTGCAAATATGTATGAAGTATAATTCATGAATTTTTAGTTATTAACTTACAAAATATTAGCAAAACATATAAACTATAAGAACATTGTTAAAATAATTCATTAACATTCAGAACATTTTAAAAAGTAAAATTCTTCAGAAAATTGATATAGTTTTTATAAAACCAATACTTTTTCCTTATGAATTCAGAATAAAGTAAAAATATTCTGTAACTATTTTAAAATATATGAAAAAAAAATTCTTATGGAAAATCTTCATTCAAAGAAAAGAAAATTTTACTACCTAATATGCTCTACAAATGTTGAATTTTTGTTATCAACTGTTAATTAGGTTTTCACGAGCTAATTATATACTTAATCTGCAATAAAAAAACCTATAACTACTCAAACATTTCTCTATTGTTGAATATTTACTTTTTTTTTCATTCATTATTATATGTATATTTATAAAGTGATATTTTTTTAAGTATAAGTTTTAATTTTTATCATATTGAAACCTAGAATTTTTAATTTAATGTTTTGTAAACTTTAAGAGGATATTTTTTCCCATGGAACTTTCTTAAAATTGTTTAAAAGTTTTAATAATGAGATTCTTTTTTCTTATTTTTAATATTTTATGTTTATTTTTTATGCAAATTATACGTTACGTTGCAAAAATGTTAGTGAGATTTTGGCCTACGTATATAAAACTAAACTTAAAACTGAACGTAAGCAGTATTATTTTTTTTTAATATAAATTTAACATTTTAATACTTTAAATAGCTTAATGTTTTTTAATTTTTAATTAGATTTTTTGTCTTGGAACATTTTTAAATGTGTGTAAAAGTTATTTGTAAGGTTTTTCTTTCTTTTTTTTTTTTTTTTTCTTTTTTTATAAATATTTTCTTGTCAGTCGTTTTAATTGGACGTTTTTGATATAAACGGTACGTTTAGAAAATATTCGTGTGATTTTGCCTACGAGTGTAAAACTAAACATATTCTAAATTTAAGAAGAATTAATTTTTAATACAAGTTTAAAATTTTAACATTTTAAATATCTTAATATTTTGTACACTTTAAGGCATTTTTTTTACTGAAACTTCCAGAAATTTGTGTAAAAGTTAAAAAAAAAACAGAGTGAGGCATTTATTTATGTATACATTACTCAATAAATTTTAATTAAATGGCCTTTTTTTATATATTTTATTATTATTATTATTATTATTCATTAATTTATTTATTTATAGGTATTGAGTATCCTTAAAATGTTCGTGAAATTTTGACCAACGTATCTAAAACTAAGTCTATTTTAAACATAAACAGGATTAATTTTTAAATACAAGTTTAAAATTGTATATAAAATTTCTATTTTACCTAAATTATTATTTTAACTGCTAAGACCAGAGGAAATGTGAAAGTTTTCCAATTTCAGTTTCTTACTTATTTTTAAATTAATTTTCTTTACCTTTTTTTTTTTTTTTTTTCCCTGAAAAAAAAAAATAAATAAATAAATAAAATAAAATAAAATATTTAATGCTGTAAACAGAATTCTTTTAGCTAATTTGAAAGCTATAAATTTGTTAGTAATTTCTCTCAAAACTTTTATCTCTGATTCAATTTTCATTTCTTGGCGTTTGTAACAATAAATTCAATTTTTAATCATTCCTTTTAATCAATCTTATACTATGTACTTAAAAATCATTTTTAAATAACAGCATTTTTCATCATTTGTTTATAGAAAAAGGACTTTGTCGTTTAAGTTTTCGACATCACTGTAGTTATGTGAACAGTTTACCATACTTCGATATTACACTTATATCATAACATGATACGACTAAAGAAATTCCACACTGCAAGACATAAGATATATTTCCAGAAAATTCCTTCATAATTCCACCTAAATAATGCACTTCGCAATAACAATAGCTCTATGAATAAACTACGCTTTCCTAGAAATTACCTTTTTATGTTTAGTGAATCCAGGGGGATGAACTTTACAGATTTATCGTTTGGAGAGGGCCACGTGGTGTATGTCCACTACGATATCTTTGTTATACCACCCCACACTTCTAGAGTCTTTGTTATACCTCCTCGCTGTTGTTAAGGTCTCTGGGAAATCAAAGAAGCTACGCTTGAGTGATACCGGATCTTTTTATATGCTTCGCACGAGCTTGTAGCCATTTTTGATAGCGGATATTTTTTTCTCCTCTTATTCTAGTAATCTATCTTACAAGACTGGCTGGCTAGAGATTTTTTTTTCCCCTTCTCTACATAGTCGAATTCAGCTAAACAACTAAAAGTGCTTCGCCTACTCAAGTGTGAACGAAAGTGTATATTGATTGTATGGAGTAACCGGGGGAAAAAGTTCTTTTCTTCTTTAAAAAGAGTACCATCATGAAAATTAAATCGAAAGTTAATCATTTATAACTCGATAAAAGCTTGTTGTGTGACAAGTTAAAAATATTTTTTTTTTAAGTTAAAAGAAAAAGTTAATTTTTTATATAATGGAAAAAGTCATTTAACGTATTTATAATATTCATTAAAAAGTACAGGTTTAGATATAATAGTATGATAATTTTTAAACAAATTACACAAAAAAAAGAAAAGCTTCAATAATCCTACAATCAAATTGTTATCTATTTCAATTTATATTTAAAATTTACTGCCCTTAATGCACATCTATTTAATTGAAATATAATATTGAAAGGTCATATATTTTATCCTCATAAAAATGTTAATTAATAATATTAATATATATAATATTTTAAATAGTATCTATTCATCATTCTTACTCTTCTTTATTAATTGAGCTCATTTGGTAGAGCGCCGGACTCGTAATTGGAAGACTGCGCGTTCGGTACTCGAGCCGGCCAAAGACCGTCGTGTACACAAATGGCAGCTGGTGCACGTAAATTCTGTCGTGGCCGCAATATCCTCCATGTTCCTATCAAAAATTATACCTCTGGTGGTCACTGAAGCGGATGAACCATCCTTTCCGTGGAAGATGAAAATTGTGATGGTATGCCTCCGAACCACCACCCGGTGAGTTCCAGACCGTTGCCAATTTTCCCATTGCGCAGCACTAGTGCGACGTAAAAACTATCCAATCAACCAACCAACTCTTTATTAATTATTTCTTAATTAACATTTGAAATATTTTTCATCAAAATAAATGCACACAGTTTTCAATTTAATACCAATTAATCGCATGCACAATCAACCTTAAACTTCACAACAGATATTCTTATTTTGAGCATAGAATTTAAAAACTATAATTACGTTTATATTGGTGTTATTATTAATTTTGAAAAGTGCGCCTTAATCTGTGGATGAGAACTGTGCTAATGTGGACACTTTTTATATTTTTAACACAAAATAATAATAATAATAAATAAAAAATACATTAAATAGCATTTTTAATGTCTGAAATATGCCGGGTGTACCATGAGTCTGTAGACATTTTAAAAATTCATAAAAATTGAAGGAATTACTAAAATTGAACGCGGTTTACAAAAAAGCTATTGTCATGAAGGGGGATTTTTCTTGGTGAAGAAGAAAATATTAGTTAAAAATTTCGTCAATAGAGGGCGCTGTACGTGAAAAAATCACACATTTCCGTAAAAAAAAAAAAAAAAACTATATTTATTCACATGCATATGTTTACAGGCATATAAATCCTATTCTATGTGTCAACCATCAGCAGAAATTACAGTTTGCAAACGAGTTACAACACCGCTAATAAAAGCTTCAGTTTGATGGTTCTTACCTGAGGAAAAGCATCTTCATCAGTAATGCATTATCCACCAAGTTAGCATCGCAAGTACGACTTCATGTATGCGTAAATAGGAGATAAAATAGGAAATAAGGTAGGTTAATCGTAAAACCATGCGATTATAGGACTCTGATTTGAATATTTCTCGTTAAGCATCCGAACAGCGCCCTCTATCGACGAAAAAATTAACTTCTCTTTTTTTCTTTGACTCAAAAAAATCCCCCTTCACGAGAATAACTTTTTCACAAACTGCGTACAATTCCATTAATTCTTACAATTTTTACGATTTTTTAAAGCATCTACAGACTTATGGGGCACCCGGTATATAGATATATTGTGTATTATACAATATACAATATATTACAATAATTTGCATACTCGTCATCATTTTGGTAATAAATGAACTGGTTTGGCAATATAGATTTTTAGGTATGATATATATGATATTTTTAAATATGATATATATATATGATATATTTTGTATAAGTATGATATATTTTATTTATTATTAAGCTTCATAACAAATATTCTTATTTTGAGAACAGCATTTAAAAATTGTAATTAAGTGTATTTTGGTAATATTATTTAATTTGAAAAGTGCACCTTAATCTATGGGGAAAGAGAGCTAGTATATAAAATAACATTTTTAACGCACCAAATATGTTTTACAATAATTTGCATATTTGTTATTATTTTGGTTAAAAAGTCATACGATTTGACAATGTAGTATTTTATTATTATTATTATTATTATTATTATTAATATTATTATTATTATTATTCCACACTATCCCGCATAATATGTGGGTTACAAATTAAATTTTTGATTAGACAATGTAATGTATTTCGTAAAAATGTATGTAAAATCATGCTTAAGTCTTATTTAATTTAAATGAAATAATCTTTATCTATGATAACAGTCCTTGTGTATAATAAATCCTAAATGTTTGATAAAAAGAAAGTTTGACTCTGCTTCCTAGAAGAGCTGCTTCGTTCATATTTTCTTCTTCGTCTTAAGAATTATACATTAATATATATTCGATCTATATATGGCTTCAATTCGATTAAAACAATGTGCACAACTCTGCCAAGTTTTTAAGACACTTGACCAGGACATATTTGTTAATGCCACGTGTCCGCCGTGCTATCCTCATTTGCACATTTAGGCATTATACTTATTTATATATACCAGGCAGATTAAAGTTAGCAATATATATATATATATATATATATATATATATATATATATAATTATTAATAAAACACTATATATTATTATTTGATATATAGAAGTGATATAATCTAATATCGTCATTAAAAACCAAGTTAGAAATTTGCTAAACTTGCTTTTCCTCCTACAAAATCTTCTTTTATAAATTACTGCTGAACTAAAAATTGCGTTGTCATGTAACTGTTCATGGTAGTGAATATCAGTGTGAACAAACTTTACGGAAATAATTAATAGTTAAAAAACAACAAATACTTACGAGGAATTTTGTGTGATAAGTAACAGAATTATTCAAGTTTTTTACAATAGCACTTTATCCACACAAGCCCTCTTATCACCTCTTCAATGATCATTTTAACATATGCATTATTTTTCTTAAGACTGCATATTATTCAACTTTTTACTATTTCTTCTTCCACGCGTAATTTTATGCAATTATCGTTGCTTCGTATTGCACGTATAACTCATTGGGAAAAAGGGATTTTTTTTTTTTTTTTTTTTTTTTTATATTGCACTCTTTAAACTTGTGACCTTTTATCATTATTTATTTATTTATTTATTTGTTTCTACAAATTTAAATATTTCTGAGATTAAAAATTAAAGCTCTGTTTCATTTTTCTTTGGTAAATAAATAAATTAATTAATTAATAAAAAACATATTGTTTAAAAAATAAACTTATCTGCTTTTTGATTTGATTTTCCTTTTCTTGCATTTAATTTACAACATATTACTTTTAGCATTTTAAGGTTATAAATTAACTAGTGGATCTGCAGATCAGGAGCCTCAACGTCCTATTTGCATCAGACATTATTCAATAGGTCATTTTTATTTATTCCTTATTATATAATAGTATATATTGATTCGATCGACTTATTACCATAATCAGATACATTCCTGAGGGGGGCTGCTGCCCCCCTCAACCCCATGCTCTCTTTCTATACCTATTTGTATATCATATAAAGTGTTACGGAATTGTAAATAATTGCATTTATTTTCGTATAAATTCTTTCAAAGAGCCTTAGAAAGTCGATAAAATGCTAATTTTGTGCATTTCTAGTCGTTTAAGCGTTAAAATAACCTAATTTTCCTTTAAAAACGCATTAAAAAGCTCCAATAAGGAAAGAAATGGATTTGGCGCCACATTTGGCGACTGTTTCCCTCATTGGCGATTTTTTAGCGACCTTGGCGAGAAAATCCTTATTAGGGATATACCAAATATGGAAGCTCTAATCTCATTGGCTGATGAGATACGACAATTTTCCAGAACAGTCTGTGTTCAATAGAATAGTATAAAAGGAGCATTTTTTTAGCCAAGGCGGCCAATCTCACATCAAATCTGTGTCATTTTCGCCAAATGCTTGCTTTGCTTTGAGCTTCTTTGAGCGAGACTTGCTTTATGTGTTATTGAATAACAGTTTGTAATGTTGTTTTGCTGTTAACGGCTGTTGTTTAAGCTATGTTTACTGGTTGAATTGAAGCTAATACTTGTTTTATAGACCTTTATTTTTCTGGAACTTTCTGTGAATAAATCACTGAATTTTTGCAAGTTTCGCCTTTCATTCTCGGACAACTTACGAACCCCCAAGTACGAAACAATATGTATTCTTAATAAACGACGGTCTTGTATAATTTCCCTGAAATTCATAAATACCAAATTTCATAACTGTCAAATTTCATACAAAAAAATTACATCGCATATCGGAAATATTTTGCGTAACTTTTAAACTAATTATCAATTCTCTGCCCCCAATTTTCAACAGGAAAACATGCTTTTTAAATTCTAATAAAATTTAAATATATTTGATGGGGATGTAACCATGTTAAAATACACTTTTAAGAAATAGCGACTATAAACCGTAATAGTACGAAATTCCTTTATGTATCCCGGAAAAGTAGGAACAGTCATTATACACGCCAATAATAAGAATAAACCTGATTAAATATAACTCATTAATTTTTCAAACTAATTTGGCATCATTTGGATGATTACAGTACATACTCTGAATTATTTTGTGTGGTCCCATAAATTATTTAGTCTAACATAACCTTTTTAAAGAGTAAACATGATTTTAAGCATTTTTATAATGTGTGTTAACTTTATTAAGTTCAATTCAGCATAAACGCATTAAAGTGCGCGCTTAAATTAAAAATGTGTCCATAGGCTCTAATGTTGCGAAATTCTTTCGTGTGTCTTTGTAAACGAACCATATACATTTTATACACCAGTAAAAACTATTCAGCTTATTTTGCGTTTAAAATTAATAATTGTTCCAAATGTAACATCGTTTGGATGACTACGTGATATTGTCAGAACACTTTTGTAAGATCCTGTACATTAATTAGAAAGCTTAAGAGCACATATTTTCTTCAAACAACGTAAGTTTAAGCATCTTACTCACGTGTTTCATTTTCTTCATTGCAAAGTAATGATATTAAAATGCGTATAAACGAAATTCACCCCATACGCCGTAATGTTAAGAATTTTGGCGTGTCCTTGTACTCAGTTTATAAAACATATAGCAATAAAAATTATACAGCTGCTTATATGCAAATCTAGTATGTGTGCGCCAATTTGCAAGTCAATATCTTTGCGGCCGCTATTGCGGTACATACAAATTCTTCCCATAGGCCGTAAAGATAAGAAAAACTTTGGCGTGTCCCTGTACACGAACGACAAATGGAATACACACCTAACACTATACAGCTAATTCCGTTGGGCTCATGAATATGTGTACCAAATTGCAAGTCAATAGCGTTATTTTGGGGGCCGCTATCGCGGTACATACAATATCTTCCCATAGGCCGTAATGATAAAAAAATTTGGCGTGTCCCTGTACACGAACTGCAAATGGAATGCACACCCAAAACTATACAGCTGATTCCGTTGGGCTCATGAACATGTGTACCAAATTGCAAGTCAATAGCGTGATTTTTGTGGCCGCTATCGTGATGTATACAAATTTCTCCCATAGGCCGTAATGATAAAAAACTTTGGCGTGTCCCTATATACGAACTACAATTGTAATACATACCAAAAACTATACAGCTGATTTCGTGGTACTCATGAATATGTGTACCAAATTTCAAGTTAATAGCGCTATTTTTGCGGCCGCTATCGCGCGACAGACAGACACACAGACACAGCCGAAAACCTTTTTGAGTCTCAACAGAGGGCCTCCACTGACGTTTCGGCAATTAACTTATGGTTTTACTTTATTTTGGCTTTTGGTTTTGTTAGATAGTGAATTAGCTTTTTACTTTTTATCACTAGATTTAGGTTTACTTTGTCCTAGAAACACAAAATATGCTCAAATATATTTTTAATTTATACTCAAATAATACAAAAAAAAAAAAAAAAAAAAAAATTACAGAAAAAAATAGCTGAACGTTGTATTTTTAAATTAGTTATATTTTATTCGATAAATTAGGCCTTTTTTATATGTTTGTAAAAATGAGATAATAGTGTAAAAATGGTTCATTTAGTAATATTTTAATATTATTTTATAAATAGTAGATTTAAATAGGATTAAAAACAAATTATTTAAATTTATTAAAAAATACATACATTTTTTAAAGTCCTGTGAATTTCCGAGTTTTTCTACGAAATGTCTCTGGGGTTATATTTGCCCCCATTGTTATTCAATGGGATAAAAACATCAAAAAATTCCTTATATATTTGTGTTACTGTTAATTATCATAAAGATTATGATTAAATGAACAATCTCAATTTATTTCAGAAGTTTAGGTTAAGTAATTTTTAAGTATAGGGAAATGTCAAACTAGCGTTGGGGGTCACAGTTTACCCCATAGTAGTAGGAGGAATAAATAAAAACGGATTCTGAAGTTTTTTATTTTTCGTATAATGTTTATTTATTATCGATCACTCCTATTGTTTTTAAATAATATTTAATATTGTAATGATTTATTGTAAAAAGTTAAAAATAGAATGCTTATATAAAACAAAATATTGAAAGCAGTTATCGATAGGCCAAAATGTATTAGAGATATGATTATAGTGTAGCTACACTGGAATATCGACGAGTTTTTCAATATACATTTTGTTCAACAAATCCTTCCTTCCCTGTAAATTAAAATGTGATTCAAACTAAAATCATAATAATTTCATACTTAGAGTATATATATATATATATATATATTAACATTTTTTGTCTAAACTTGTATTTTCCAGAATCCATATCTTTTTTTTTAATAATAAATAAATATTAAAAATAATAATAACAATCTTGTAAAAATGTAATCTTCTTTTATTGTTTGTTTGCTTGTTTCATTTGAACTCTTTTCACATGTAAAACGTTTCAAACGGAAACACAGTTTAAGATAACTTTAGCCAAACGTAGTGAGCTAATAAATGAATATCAAGTACACAAAATTGAACGAACTTTCATAACAAGAGCCCTGGGAAAAGGTCGTTATTCTAATATTTATCACATAATTCAGAACTAATGTGAAAATTCAAAATTTTCAATTATGGCGAAGCAGCTGTCTCACTAAAAGAGAGTAATTACGCGATATTAATCTTCTCATAATTCATTTTAACTTTTAGGCTGCGTTTTTTTTTTTTTTTTTTTTTTTTTTTTCTTAATAATTAACTTTTTCTTCTAAATTTTTTAATGAAAAATTATTATACAACACTGAAGGTTAATTTTTTTCGATAAATTTGTGTTTTAAGAAAATGTTCTCACAATATAAAATATTATATAAAGATTTTTTGTTTTGTTTTGTTTTGTTAAAACAACATTAAAATGATACTGGATATGAATGCTTTAAAAGCTTTTTCTTACTTTTCAAATCAAGTTCTAAAATTTAGCTGGTATTTCTTTTAGAAAAAAGAAGAAAAAAAAAAAGGAAAAAAGAAGAAGAAGAATACCATATATATGAAATTTATTTTTAACAACTTTCTTCGAAAATGTGCTTAGATCTAATTACACGATAACGCGATAGTTTTGTCGACCTTTAAATTTACTTCTAAATTAAGAAATCTCGAGGGAGGAATCCACACGACTTGTATTACCCACAAAAATTGGAAATAGTATGTTTAGGATACAAAACTGCCTTAACAAAATCAAACACCTAATAATGTTTCTATAAAAGCAAACTAATACATACGTCGTAAAGACATATAAAACAGAGTTTAAATATGAACTTTAAAAAAAAAAAAAAAAAAAAAAAAAATCGGCAGATCCGTTTATTGAAACACCGATTTACATGATTTCAAACTGACCTAATATAATCAAGACGCTAGTCAATTTTCCTGACGTAACTAGGAAATACATGAGATATCAACTTTCGTTCTTGCTGAATATTTTCAACAGTACTTGGCAAACTCATCTGTTCACCAGAAACTAACAACTGCATACGAAAGGATTTCTAAAAGGAATTAATACGACAAGTTTAACGAAAATCAGCAAAACTTGTTTAAGGGAACGCATTTACGAGACTAAAACTAACGTACTTATACAAGAAGTCTGTCAGTTTTTCTGAACTACCCAACTAATACATCCCAAAAGTCATCTGAATGAGTGTTTATACAACAACTTTGGAGAAAATCATGTTAGCCGAATTCAAAAGACGGACTTTATCCAGTTTTGAATTTTTACTTCAAGTTTTTTAATTTTCACCAAAAGTTGCCAAAGTCACTTGTACACTAGAACTATCTTAATTCTCAAATTTTTTCATTCTATCTTTATTCGTTTTAAAAATATGATAGTCAGAAGATTCCATAAAGTTATACTTACATACATACTTGCAGACCAAAAACCTTATTTTTCGAACTCATGAAACCTAAAAACATGTAAATAAAATAAAACTTGATATCGTAAAATTTACTGAATACAATATTTCAATTACCTACAGTAATCGTGTGATGGTAATGAAAATACTATTTTTATTGTCACAATTTTTGAACCAGCTTCATGTATGCTTTGATTAATATAAGAGAAAATTGATTTTATGATTGATATAAATCACTCTTGTTTAAAAACATAAATTCACCTAAAAAAAAAAAAAAAAAAAAAAAAAAAAAAAAACTGGTGTGAAACAACTACGCAGCTCCATTACGTATTCTACATATTATACTCTATTTGGTGACTATGTGGTGAAAAACACAGAATTAATTTAAAATTTTCCTGTAAGATCAAACTAATGTAAGTAAAGATCGGATTTTGCATAATGAATTTTAAAAAAATAACTAGAGCTATTTTTTGAAACACTGATTTCCGATGTCTAAAACTGACCTACCTAATCAGGACGACTGTCGATTTTCATGTACAAACGTAGTAATGCATGCGAAAAGAAATTTAAAAAAAAGTTTATGTAGAGAGTTTGAAAAAAAAATTCTAGAGCCGTTTTTGACATATCGACTGTCGGTCCCCCCTTCCATTTGTGTGAAAAAAACACTGCAAAATTATCTGCTTATGGTAAACCAAAGATTACATATGAAAAAATATCGCAAAAAGAGTTAATATAGCGAAATTAAAGAAATTTCGTTGTGAGGTTTTTAAAGAAACGCACTTTTGAGACCTTGAATTAACCTATTTATACAGGATGCCCATTAAATTTCTTGAACTAACAAACTAATACATATGAAAGGATATTTAATGAGGTGTTTATGTAGAAACTTCGAAGAAAATCTTTTGAGCATTTTTTGAGATTCGGTTCCACTTCCGATTTTTCAAATTTTCACCAAAAGTTAATAAAAACACCGGATTACTAAACCTGTCTTATTCTGAATTTTCGATGATTTATCTTTATTCGTTTTGGAAATACGATAGTCAGAAGATTCCTTACACACATAAATCCACATGCATACACTTGTATATATATATATATATATATATACATGCACGTACACACACACATACATACATATGTACACGCTGACGAATTGCCAAAAAACACTTTTGGACTAAGAAAACCTTAAAACACATAATTTAAATGAAAACTTGATATCGATTTTTTTTTTTTTTTTTTTTTTTTACTTAGCCAAGTAATAGAAGTAAAATTTGATAGTATTAAAAATTTCTGAACAATGTTCAGTGGAGATTTCTAAACATGATATGTCACTATTGGCACAATTAAAAAAAAAAAGTTTTTTTTTTTTTTGTTTTTTTTTTAACTTTTTATTCGAATATTGGTAAATGGTTTTGAATTTCCGCTTTGTTAACCAAATATTTCATAGTTTCAAAGGACCGAGTATTATATGGGTTCTATATAAAAAGTTATTAACTTTTAGTAAATTGCAATAAGGAATTATTATTATTATTATTATATCATAAGTAGAATTTTGAAATATTAATTTTAATGATGAGAAATGATATGATTTGCTTTATAAAATCGGAATTACTAAATTCATATTTATGTTTCAATGAATTTGAATGATATGCAATAAGCTCATTTAGTCTTATTTATTATATTTGTAATGTATAATTACTCATTAATAGATCTTTTCTTAGTTGAACAGACTAACTGCGATAAACATGATTCTGATTGCAGTTGACATCAGATATACGTCATGTTTGAGCTTGATGACTTGAAATAAATATTTACTTAAATTCAATATAGAAGCTTAGCTCAGCCATCGATTTAGATATGCCATTACTCAATATTGAAGGATATTTTGATATGAGATATCATAGGACATTTCATATGTCATACTTTAGCTTAAATCTATCTCAGTAAAGTTTTTTTTTTTTTTTTTCTTTTTTAAGTAATGCGAAGTTTGTGCTTGTTATATTAATGGAGCGTTCATATTTTTAAAATTTAATAAATAATTAGTTTTAATATTTCTTTATACAAATTCTTAAATATTCTAATAAAGATTTCCGAAATTTCCTAAGATTTTATAAACATTTTTATCAACTACAAAATTTTTACAAGAGTATTTTTTGCGTGTGACATCATTTGAAAAGAAAATACATCTAGAGGTCAATTAAAAGTGCTTATTTAGTTTAAAAAGTTTAAAGGATATAAAGTCATCGGAGACATTGAAAGTTAACTACAGTATTATCATCCAATTTGAAACTACACATATTTCAAAAATGCAATGTAATATAATTGTAACTTTAGATAGATTATTTAAAATTTACGTTCGTATTTTCTACTCATAAAAATAATATTTAAATAGTTTATTTATTAATTGTATTTAGCTCATTTGAAATTGTTCTCTGATGAAATGAACATTGCAAAATTATTTTTATGAGCATTAATTATTTTTTGCTCCTTACACAAGATTTTTTTTTATTACATTCCATGCACCTATTAGCTTATTAATTAATAATTTTCATTATCATACTGTCAATACATCAATTTTTCCGTTTAAAATGTTTACTGATAAATGTTTAATTTTATGCTTAAAGGTAGTGATTTAAATAAAATAAGATAAATAAAAAGTGTAAAAAGTTAAAAATAAATAAATACATCTTATGATATCTCATGAATAAATTACATCCTATGCCCCTATTGTTTTGTAAATTAATATTATTCATTAATAAATTAATATTTTTTATTATCATACATCAATTTTTCCGTTTAAAATGTTTACTGATAAATGTTTAATTTTATGCTTAAAGGTAGTGATTTAATTAAAATAAGATAAATAAAAAGTGTAAAAAGTTAAAAATAAATAAATACATCTTATGATATCTCATAAATAAATTACATTCTATGCCCCTATTGTTTTGTAAATTAATTTTATTCATTAATAAATTAATATTTTTCATTATCATACAGTATTTTTTTCGTTTAAAACGTTGACTAATGAAAGTTTATTTTTTATGCTTAAAGGTAGTTAAAAATAAATTCATCTTATGATATCTCATGTATACATTACATTCCATGCCCTTACTGTTTTATAAATTACTAAGTTTTATTTATTTATGTATTTATTTATTGCTTAAAGGTTGTAATAAGATAAATAAAAAGTGTAAAAAGTTAAAACTAAATACATCTTGTGATATCTCATGCATGGATTTTATTTCTTTCAACGAAATATTTTCTTGCATCGTTCATTTTTGTTCCTGATAGTACATTACTTATAAAAAATATTTAAAATGAAATCCACTTTCCTATCTTATTTGATTAAATTATTGTGAAAGAAAAAAATTATATAGTGAATTATATTGTGGAAACAATTATATCGTAAAAAATGCAAGTCATCCTCTATTTAATAATGACATACTTAAAATGATGATTAATACTTTTGTGCAATTTAACAATAAATGTTATTATCGTTTTGTCTTGTTCCGTATAAAGATATTATTATTATTATTATTAGTTACGAAAATAACTGTTATAGGTCTTAATGTACCTAAATATCTGTATAAACCCTATGCAGAAGCCAGCAGTTCTATTTATACTATTTTCTGTAGGAAATACCCTGTTAAAATGAATCTGAAAGTTGCTTATCGTCATTCTAAAAGTATTTTCAGTAAAGGAATAGCAAACAGACAGAAAAACAAATTTATTAAAATTTTAAAATTTTATTGAAAAGAGTTAGAAAAATATTAAAATCCATGCATTTTTACATGCATAGATTACATTTGAAATGCATAGATTGCATTTGACCTGCATTTGACATCTGAAATGTGTGCATTTGACATCTGTTCTTGCACTAAATCTAAATTTCCGGTTGAAATGTCGTAATTTATCAACATAATATATCTGCATATAGTAATTGATGTTGATTCAAATCTGTTATAATGGAATTTCTCCCACTGAATAAATTTTATTATTATTTTTATTTTTTTTCCTTTCTCCTATACCATCTTATCGTTCACGTATGCCTCTATTAAAGTTTATCATTCTTGAAAATAACGTGCCTAAAGTGAAATTTCTTCTTTAAAATTTTATTTTTAGGAGGCTAAAAAATATCAAGGAGCTAAAGAAAATGAAAAATGAAAATTTACGGGAAAAAAAAAAAAAAAAAAAAAAAAAGAAAAAAGAAAGAATGATGAATGGCCTTATCGTTTAATAAAAGAATTTCAACAACAACAGCAAAAAAAAAAAAAAAAAAAAAAAAAAAAAAAACTGGCACTTAAATTAATGAAGGAAAAGTTCTGCTTTATAAGTTATAGATGTTTTTTAAAGAAAATATGATGAGAGTCTTTGGAAAATATTGGAACTGGCTGTTACAATAGTAGCAGATAATCATTAAAGTATATTCAGAGATTGTATATGCTTATAAATAAATTATTTTATAGTACCGCTGTCGTAACTCATTTTTTATTTAATGAATCTTTGCGGATAAAAAACCAATAACGATAGTTTATAAGAAAACAGTGTTCTCTTGATTGAAAAATCGGTAAAAAACATTATCTATTAATTTTTATTTTACATAGATTGTCTTTAAAGAAAATTATAATGACGCACTTCAGAAAACTTTAAAAATAGCTTTTTCGGGTGGCAAAAAGAAGAATAAATTAAAAATTGTTTACAAGAAATATTTATAATATTTTATAGAATACAGATCAATTAACGGTCCCTTAATTGAATACTACTCTTTTTCCCTTTATAAATAGAAAAACATGGTATTCAATTAAGGGACTACTAACTTCCCTGAGAATACCATTTTCTGAATTAAGGAGATTTCAAAAAGTTCAACCTCTTTCGTTTGTTTTCTTTTTAAGATGAAAGAACTATTCTTTGTTTTGCTTCTTAATCCATGTGTTTCCCTTTCTGTCTCTTCAGACAAATTCTAACATGCATTTCTGGGTTGTTTGAATGTTTTGGATTGTTTTACACGTTATTGTCAGAGTTTCTGAATCATATATTAATGCAGACAAAATACACTGATTAAAATATTTTCATTTCAAAAAATATTGGGAGGTCCCTTTTTAATATAGTGCTATTTCTTCCGAATGCCCTCCGTGCAAGTTTAACTCTGTTGTTAATTTATTTCATGATGTTTCCGTTCATCGTAATGACCTGTCCGAGATAAGTACAGTAGAATCTCGTACAACCACTCCCACAAAACGCGACGAAAAATCTGCTACTATTATTCATACAACACGATAAAGAGTCTCGTATAACGCGTAAGATAAAGGAAGCACATGACGACATCTTTTCTACTTTCAACCTGCAGGTTACTTACTTTTTCACTGCGCAGATAAGGATTGCTCCGTTACTATGCCAACACCCGACGCTTTTGGTCTTATTGCGGAATAAAATCGTCTGCTCAATGTATGTCTCCTATAACGGGATTTCCTGTTACGCGGAACGTATCCCCCGCGTTATACGAGAGTCTACTGTATAATTGCATACCGCTTCCATGTCAGCCAATTCCATGTTCCAATTCATGTGTGTCAACAGTGACCATCAGTGAAGAAATAAACGAATTTGACTTTAGAGTTGATATATATAAATATTATAAAATTGCTCACTTTGCTAAAAGTCGACATGCTCAGAGAGTAACACCCAAAAAACAGAATTCTAAAAACTTCATTGTTGAATGAGGTATCCTTGTAATACGAAGCAACAAAAATCCCACAAGGCTATATGGCGAAGGGGAAAGAGGGAATCTAATTGTTGTGCAGCCTAAAAATGGAAGAATGAACTGAACTATAAGCTTAACTTGAGTTAGTTTTAACTAATTTCATTTGTAGAAACAAACCCATTCATTCTGAGTTGAATTCATCGAACTGAACGATTTAAATTAATGCATTCCCCATAAAAAAAAGCATATTTTGCTTCAGATTAAATTGGAATTTGAACCATTTGTGTAGGTGTTGCATAATATACCGTTACGACACTGACACATTTCTAACGCTACAGCAGCCCAACGAAATTTCTTAAAATAAATATTTTATTAAGTTGACAGTTTGCCACTAAAGCCTAAAATGATAAACAAGATAAACATGATAAACAAGATATGATGAATAAATGGTGCAATTACAACATATAACACTTTTATAACAGGTAAATCACGAGTGAATAGAAATAACACGTTTTAATTACACATCTGTAGCTGAAATTGGAAGAAATGAGCAACTATTTGACTGAAAAAAAGTGTTTCTTTAATTCATGTCAATTAAAAAAAAGCCTTAATAAGCCTTAAATAATTTAATTGTCCTGTAATTTCTTTGTAAATTCGCTGTTTCAACAAATAAAACTAAATATTAACCTCTCGATATGTAAATAAAACCCCTATTTAATTCCTTAGGAATTTTTCAGAACATCTGCTAGCGAGAGTGGATATACTTATTTTATATATTCTTTAAAAAAATCAAGCATTATAAGTTTCCTTTCATACTAAAAAACTTAAGATAAAATCATTTAATTTACTTTTTTTTTTTTTTTTCTTTTCAGAAATACAATAGTATGCATTCATTCGCAATAAAAAATATATGTATTACATCTTGACCAACATAGATGATGTCTCAAGTATTGTTGCGTATTCTTAGAAAACATATGAAATAATACATCTTCAGTCATCATTCATCTTAAAACATCTAGTTTTTTCGACTTCATTTTTTTGCATCATCTTACTTTTACATACGGCTTCAGTTTTTCTTCTCTTTCTTCTTTTTTTTTTTTTTTTTTTCCTTCCTATGTGAATATCCGTTTCGAGTATCAAGTGTTGTAATATAACTCTCAGATGTATTCTGAGATTAGAAAAACGGATACTTTTGTTCGTTTCACTTCATTCTTTTTTATTATTACTATTATTATTCTTGTCTGCCTGGTAATTTTTTGTACTATAGAATTTTAATATTTTATTTATCGTTATTAAAATATGCACTCGTAGCTCAGTTTATTTTATTTTTTGAGGGCAGAACATTGTGTGTTTAAACAAGGTGTAATTTTGATGGTAGAAGTATATACGAATAGAACCATAAATAATTTATTCATATTAAAATTAATGGATAAAACGATTAGCTTAACTGCTTTTAAACGAATTTGTAAATTCATTGTCTGCTTATTCACTGTGTTTATAATTTTTTTATTTATTACTCTAACCAATATATCGTAAATAAATTAATGTTTGGTGTAAATTTTTAGAAATTCATGTTTTCTTTTATTTAATTGTTTTATGATTCCCCTCAATCTTTTTTTTTTTTTTTTTTTTTGTGGTTGGTTTGTGGGCGTTTCTGTATTTGAAACTGTCATCAGCATAAATTAAAAGCAAAGCAAATAGAACAAACTCAGCCTTTTAAGTTTTAGTGATTGATATGTGGATCTGTTATAAACTCAACGTAAATATAAGAAGGATCGTCAAATTTGATATTCTGAAGAAGCTATGGGAATGCCATCTGAAAATCTTCACAGGTTAATGAACCAGAGAATTCGTATTCAGTGCCTTGAACACAGCTTTAACCAAATAACACATTACATAAAGGAAAATGGAAAAGAGCTAAACACAATTGAATGCCATGATTGATTTATATATCATCACTTATTCCAAAATATTTAAATTAACTTTGAAGTCTTAATTTAATTAAAATATTTTTATTAATTACTCATTATTATAAAATACTTTTGTACACGCTATATTAAAGAAATTGAAACATATTCATTAATATATATACGTTCATTGATTTACGTACAATTTTAATTAAAATTTAACTTACTTAAAGTTTAACTAACTTAAAATTAAAATTTACCTAACTCAATAACAATTACTCAGAGAATTTTATCGTTAATGAAAATGCTCAGACGTTAATTCTTTATCGATTAATCGTTGTTTGCAATGATTTTATTTTTAATTTCATTAATTTGTTGGCATCTTCCTATTCTCCATTTTGTTTAAAAGTTTTACATGTGGCTACCCTGCTTTTTTCTGGTTTTCTCTCTGGATTCCTTGATGATTTGATTTAATAATTTCTTTAATTTCTCATTAAAAATGGTTTTGCTGCTTCGATCGGGACTGAAACAATGTAAATTGCTATGATTAGTTATATTGTTTTACGAAATCGATGCAGCTTTCACAGCTTTCTGAAGTACATGCCCCCTGAAGCACTTCAAATTTTAAACATTTTTATCCAATTATTATTATGAAGTACATGTCCCCTGAACCACTTATACTTCAAATTTTAAGCATTTTTATCCAATTATTATTTCTGTGGTCCTTTATTTACTTTATCCGTCACTAAGTTTAATGGTCCTTTTTTGTTATTATTATTCATGTCGGCGTAAGTAATTTAAATTGTTTTTGTCTCTTATTGGCTCTTAATCTATATCGCCACATTTTTGTGTCAGTCTTACCTATATGTTACAACCAGTTCTATTTTTGTTGTGTATCTATTAATTGCTAAATTTTAAGGTTAAATTTTATTACGGTATCTATCATTTATATATATATATACATATATATATGTGTGTGTGTGTGTGTGTCAATTAATCAATTTTTCAATGATGAAAACTTCTATGCATTCTGTAAAAGTAGGCTCATTCCGTAAGAATTTAAAATGTGGCAAAGATTAAATTAAATTATGATTTTTACTAACATCAGTAAAAACCGTGATTTATCAGGCCAGTTTGTTTTGCTCTATGGAAAATACGATTTTAACTAAATAAGACTTTTAGCTTAAAATACTAGTAGTGATTTTTAACATTCAGTTTTTAACATTTAAAGACTGTTTTTTTTTTTTTTTTTTTTTTTTTTATGTATTAGCATTCTAAATCAATCCATTTCATTGTTGTTGTGTTTTTTTTTTTTTTTTTTTTTTTTTTTTTTTGGGGGGGGGGGGGGATTATATCTGAATTATTTCGACATTTTCTTAAATACAAGAGTTAACATTTATTACTTTCTTCTAAACATATAAGAAGAAAGTATCAGATTAGTGAAAATTTTTCGAACTCTAGTTTTCGAGGGATTTTCACTTTTCAAGATGTCCTGGACACGATTTGACTGTTTTTAGAAAACTTTTGCCCGTCTGTGTGTTTGTATCACAAGTTTTATGGGCGCTGTATCTCACGAACCAATAAGGAATTAATCCAAACTTGGTATTCAGTTGGACCCTGATCTAAACTGATGCTGATTATATTTGTGGAACAATCGCGCAACAGGTGTCGCTGGAATCTCATTTTTTCTAAATTTTTAACAGGGTGGTATAGTACGAAATTTCGTATAAGTGTACATAATGAGAGTTTTTTTTTAACGCGTGATTGTACATTTAATATCAGTTATTGATAATAGTAGAAGTAAACTAGGAAAAAAGTGTGTGCATGTAGGAGCACCCCCCCCCCTCCCCTCTGGGGTGGGAGTACCTTTCCAGGGGGTATAAAATTTTAGTATCGGTAGTTTTCGAAAAAACGCGACAATACTTTTAAAACGAATGGTTGAACAATAGAACTGTGATAATTTAAAGCAAAGGTTTTTTTTTTTTTTTAAGGGGAAAAAAAAAAGACGCAGCGAAAAAAGAAAACGCATGAAAAAAACACTTTTTCTGATGTTGCCGCATATTTGACTTTATTTCGGAATTTAATGGCATACTTCTGTGTGATATAAATCGTCTGCATTCATTATGGAAAATAGATTTAATAAATAATAGTTTAATAAAGCATTTGTGCTACATGAATATGCGTAAAAATATATAGAAGAATGTATTGTGTTGGCCAGAATATACTAGTTTTTTATTTAAGATTTTACATTTTCTTTAACACATTCACTTTGTGTACTAGATGCTTCATAATATTCTTATTTAATATTCCGTTCACGCTATTGAAAAGAAGAAGCTCCTCTGTTGCACGAAGCAATGAAGATTGCTTGTAGCTATCATGTTATTGATCTCCAGACATGTCAATCCATCTCAGTATCCAGACCAATTGCTGATCGATATCTTATTAAGTAACTAAGGTATTTAAGTGTTGATGGATGCTATCCTTAACTTACACTTCCAAACTTTAAAGTGAAGTCCTGTCATAGTCTGTAATAAATGCCTGGGTCAAAGGTCTTCAGTTATCCTTCGACTGAAATTATAGCCTTCCGCTGGCAATATAATTCAGTATCGTTTATTTATAATTTAAAATTGCTGTATACGTAAATGAGTATATGTTTTTAATCAATCGGAAAAATCTTCATAAGTCGTCTTAATCACTTCTTTTAAGACTGTAATTTTTATAAAGCGATCTTCATACTATTTAATTGAAGTTAACTACAGAAAACGATTACTGAATTTTTGTATTAAAAAATAAATAAATGAAAAGTTATTCAAAAAAGAATTCCCCTGAATCCTTCTACTAAAATGTTGACGATATTTTGTTAATTTTTTGAATAATGCAATTAATTAACAATGTTTTATGATTCATTGAACAAAACATCTATTAATGTATTTTAAAAAAACAAAAAGCTTTTGAATGTTGCATAATTTGCAAATTAACATGCTAATGCATAGTACTATTTACATTTAGAACCCACCACTTTCCCTGCCAGTTGGCTCGTTTTTGCAGAAATTAAAATCTAGACAAACGATTATCCAAGATTTCAATAACAATGTAATTTACCATCTAACAAATGTGACCTTTGTATAAAAAAATTTTTTTTCAAAAACGTTGACTCTTTTAAAAATTTCTGCACTTAAACCTTTACAGATTATAATTTTTCTCTTTTCAACGGTAAGCATTTTGGCGTGTCTCTAAACGACGACGATTATCGGGTTAGACATAGATGGGAAAAATCATTTAAAATATAACACATTGTTTGAACATACCATCTGAAGCCAATTTCTTTTATCTTTTGTATGCTATTTGCAGTTAATTTGTGAATGATTAGAATACCAAAACGAGAAATATATTTTTCCTCTTAAGTTAACTTAAATTCTGTTTATATACTTAAGAGAAAAAATCGTTTTAATGTAGTAGTGCTTTATATCTGTAACGCTACGAAACCCTATGCATGTGACTGTTATTTATTGTAACAAACAATTTTTTTTCAGGCTATGGTATCTATACCATACATATGCGATATAATTATACTATAATTTTATTTTATTCAATGTTTTCATTACCATTTAAATTATAACGTCAAGGCTGTTTTATTATGGCGCTACTTCTACTAATGGCAATTTTGTTTTTAAAAATATAAATTGTAAATAATTATTGAATTTTTGTAATCCTTAAAAGCTGTTCTTCCTGTAATTGTTAAAAAAAATTCCAAAATTTATAAATTTCTGTAAAAAAGAATAAAGAAATATGATGAAATTTTCAGCGAAGTTCTCAGATTTTTAAATCATTAGAAATAATATATAAATTCCATGGATGAACACATAGAGAAAGAGAGAGAGTTGGTTTGATGACGTGAATTTCATTCGTTTCTCATGGCCAAAAAAAAAAAAAAAAAAAGAAGAAAAGAAGAAGAAGAAGGAAATAAAGAAAAGATAATAAATGTTATATTAAAGATTATATGAAGTGTTTCATCGTCTTTAGAAACTTGGCTATAATTTCTGTCAGTAAATGTTGAAAGAAAAAAAATCAAACAAAATTATCCCTACAGTGAGAGACAAATACTCTGAGTCTGATATGCAATAAATCTGAGTCAAAAGTTGCATTTCTACCCAAACACAAATGAATTCATTTTAATATTTCGCTTCATTCGTAGTGGAAAAGAAATGCATCTATATATTTTCTAAATTAATGTAAAAGTAATTGTCAAAATACATCGTCAGCAGCACAACATTATACACAAAAAACCAAATAGAAATTATAACCAAAATGAAATAAAAAATGAATTAGTAACAAGAGTGAAAGGTGGAGTGAATCCAAAAAGTAATATCCATATATGCATTGGAAAAAAGTTTCGTGACTGACATCTAGAAACTAAATTGTGGTTCTAATAAAAATAGTTCCGTGTTATCCTTACAAATTCTAGTTCCTTTTGCTAGCGAATTCTAAAAACCTTTATTAGAATTCTAGATCGTTTTCCTATATTATTGTGGTCAATCTCATTTAAAAATCTCTGAAACTAAATGTGAACACAAGAAGCGAGTTTCAATAACTATAAATGGCCTTTTTATATTAGATCGAGCGAGAATTACTCGCATCACAAAGGATGCATAATATCTATAATATTCATAATATTGTTTCACGATCTAGAAATGTATAGACTATAAATTCTCGATCACTTTGTCTATTCCGTTTATTGGCTTACCTTATACGCATAGCTCGGAAATCTATATTTCTAGTTTAGTGATACAGAAAATGACTATTTATTCGTTCTAGATGAAGGCGGTATATATATTTTTTCTCACTGTGGACTAGGATATATTGTTAAACCATAATAATAGAAAATAGAGTGAATAAATTAAAAAGTAGTTTTAACGCAGTATTTCAAAAATTTCAAATGACTTAAAATTTTGAATTTTCCTTTTTTTTTTCTACTCACCACTTTCTGAGAAATTTTAATATATTTAATTCTGCTTTACTTCAATGTATATGCATGTAAATTTTCATATCTCAATGACAACAATTTACGCAAAATTAATTTATATTATTTACCATCCCTTTAAATATAAGAATTTAAAAAAAGACAAATCTGTAACAATCACTTTATCTTATGAAAACCAGCTTCATTTTATAAATATTTCATAGAAAGATAAACCGACTTTAGCAGATACTTATGAACCCTGACGTATTCCCTCAAAGTTTTTTTGAAATTTTTCATGATACAGTAGAAAGCGGGCATGTATCTTTATATATTTTTGACCCACTTACTACTGTTATTAAATACCACAGAGCTTTTTATTCGTTGTGATTCCATATCAGATTGTACACTGAGTTTTTAGTCTCTCTTATTCAGCATTATTTGAATAAGGATTATACCTTATCTTGAATCAATACTATTCTTAACTGACAGAAAAATATTTTTTATTTATTTTTTTATTTTTATTTTTTATTTATTTTATTTTATTTATTTATTTTTTATGATTCTTTTAGCAAACGTTTATAATAAAACATTTTCCATTTCTTACAAACATTATAAGGAATATGATTCTTCCTTACTTTCATTGCAAAAGTATATGGTTTGTTCAGTTTGGTTTCTTTGGACATATATATATATATATATATATACATATATATATATATATACATATACAGAAACCATGCAAGTCATGACATCAAAATACTGCATACAAAACAGGATATATCTTTTGTCAACTTTTATGCATATCTGTATTTTTAAAATTACTTGAAAACTGTTGATTTAACCAGGAATGAGACATGCTGTAAACCCTGAAAAAAAAAATCAAAGCAGTCTTTGGGGACTGCCGATAGAAGTGAAAACAAAGTAACTTGTGAATTGCAACGTCAAGCTATTAGATTATTAATTTCGAATTATTTTTGGTTTGTAAAGAAGTGTTTATGATCTGTATTATTTGATTCGGCACAATATTTGTAGCTACCCAAATTAAATGAACTAAGCCTTATATTAGGTAAAAATATTGATTACTTATGAAATTCTTGAATTCCACTTTCGATAACATAAAAAAACTTTAAAATATCTTTCGAATGATGTATTAAAAATACTTTAATCATAATTAGAAATTGAAATATTGAAATTCTAAAATATTACAGCGCCATCTCGCGGTAGGAATTTCTGTAAGCTACTGTTCGATTCCAACTCAACAAAGCTTTCAAATGATTTATTACTTATGAAATTATTTTAATTAGTAGCTGAGATACAAAAGAATACCCATTCAGGACACCTCAAAACATGTAAATCAGCTGAAATCTCTAATTCTAATTTCGATAATACAAAAGTACTTTAAAATATCTTACGAATGATGTATTAAATATAACTTAATCATAATTAGAATTTGAAATATTGAAACTTTAAAATATCATAGCGCCATCTGGCGGTAGAAATTTATGTAATCTACTGTTCGATTCCAAATCAACAAAGCTTTCTAATAATGTATTACTTATGAAATTATTTTAATTAGTAGCTGAGATACAAAAGAAAACCTAAACAGGAAACCTCAAAACGTGTAAATCAGGTAAGATCTCGAATTCCACTTCCGATAATATAAAAGAACTTTAAAATATCTTTCGAATGATGTATTAAAAATAATTTAATCATAATTAGATATTGAAATACGCGTATTAGAATAAAATTTAATTTGCAATTAAAATGTAAATTTTTTCCAAAATCGATGAAATTTGAACTGCAACTATCCCGTGTGCTGTTAATGGCGCACACTAAGTTTCAAAGAATTTAGAAGAAAATTGAAGCATTTTGAAATTTGCAATTTTTATTCCTAGTAGAAAGCCACGTGATGTCAATTGGCAAAAAATATTTTTCTTCCCGATCAGATACTCTGTGACTGAGTTGTCATGTTAACGAACGCTTGCAGAATTTCATTCAAAGCGTTAGCTGACGATGACGCGAGTTTCATGATTTTTGTTCACCCAAAAGTGCTGAACGCGCCTAAAAATGTTTTCACTTAAAAAAAAAAAAAAAAAAAAAAAAAAACTGTTGTGTTACAGAGAAATATTTTGCAAAGAAAATATCAGTATGCTATGGGAAAATAATTTGATAAAACTTTTTCATTATAGAACAGTACAGAAAATATTTGTACACAATAGATTTTTTTCGTAGGGCATACTCGTACTAACTAAAATTCGCCCGATTCACTGGATATGATCGAACCAGAGTCCCCGGCATTGTAGAAGACGACATCAAATTCTAAGTTGTCACTTAATACTTCTCAATCCTGCTTTGATACAAAGTTTGCATATTCAAAACAGAAAAAAAGTAATTGAATCCATCAGATAAAATCGGTAAAAGTGGCTACAGATTTTATTGGTCACAGAAAAAAATACATGACTCTTGACGGATTGAGATGAAAATTTATATAAAATTTCTATTGTTTTTGAAAGTAAAAGTTTTCAATTGAAAAGTTGCAAAAATGTTCTGTTTTTTTAATAGCTTTACTTTACTTTTCTTTTTTTTTACAGTCTAAATGGTTGTAATGTAATTCGAAAATATTTATACATACCGCACTATAACAAATTGTATATTTTTATAATATCGGGATACAAAAAATGTTATTAAACACTTACAATGTGTTTAATAACTATAACCCAAATCCATTAACATTATAATGCAAACACCTAGTTTCGAAGGGTGAAACATATTAGCATTTTAAATTGTTTAGTATTAGAAAGTTTTTTTTTTTTTTTTTTTTTTTTTTTTTTAAGTCGTAAAAATTAGGCGAAAATATTGAGTGATATTTATATTATAACAGAAAAAATGATTTTCTGTGTTTGTAACAAAATACTATCACAAAACATGATAAAACGTCCTTCTTATTGCATAAATTAAAAACAAAGCTTTTAAAATGTCTTTTTTTTCCCCTAGTAAATTATATCGATATTGGAAGGTAAGATGCATTTTAATTCTTTTATACGTGCAATTTTCAATAAAACTCAATATATATACACATTTATGTATATTTGATTATTTCAAAAATTAAAACATTTCGTACAAAAGTTTTATGAAAACGTTGTATTTACTTTAGAATTTAATAAAGCACGAAAAATTTACAATTGGTAATTTGTTTTAACACACGGTATTGAATGTCAGTACTAATTACAAAGTGATGACTCAATTACCAACATTTATCTAAATTTTTGCATCACTTCTTATTTCTGTCACTTTATTATGAGTGTGATATTGTGCTTTACTTAACAAATTACGCAGATCGCAGAAGGTCAAATTAACAAAAAATATTAATTAACGCATTAAATATATAAACAATAAATATGTTTTATTAAATATTAAAGACAATATTTTTACTTTCCGAACACTATAGTGAGGAAAGTATTGTAATCATGTCAAAAATCCGAATTTGAGATTTTGATGTTTCTATACGTTTCGAGGTCCCCTGAGTCCGTTTTCACTATTTTTACGATGATGTATGTATGTGTGTATGTATGTGTATATGTAGGTGTGTATGTGTGTGTGTGTGTGTGTGAACACGCTAGCGTCTAAACGCTTTGCTCGAACGAGCTGTAAGTTGGTACGCATGTTGCAAGTCACCGTAGCACGAACCCTATTGATTTTTATGAATCTAGCACTTACAGTGTTTTTACAGGGACACAAAGAAAAATTCTTTATCATTATGGCCTATGGGACCAAAATCTTAAAAGTGCTATAGAATCTAAACGCCTTGTTCAATTGAGCAAAAAATTTATACTCATATTATAGGTCACAGATACTCAATCTGTATAGATTTTGGAGAATCTAGCACTTATAGTTTTTTTACAGGGACACAAAGAAAAATTCTTTATCGTTATGGCCTATGGGGCCAAATATTTAAAGTGTGATAGCATCTAAACGCCTTATTAATCTGAGCAAAAAATTTGTACACATGTTATAGGTCACAGTTGCAGCAACTGTATAGATTTTGGTGAATTTATCACTTACAATTTTTTTACAGGGACACAAAGAAGAATTCTTTATCATTATGGCCTATGGGACCAAATTTTTAAAAGTGCGATAGAATCTAAACGCTATATTCAATTGAGCTGAAAATTTATATTAATATTATAAATCACTGTTGCACTAACTATAAGCATTTGGTGAATCTAGCATTTATAGGTTTATACAGGGACACAACAAAAAATTATTTATCATTATGATCTATGGGCTCAAAGTTAAGTAACGTTAAATAAAACATCGTGTAATATATGGAGAAAAATACTCAAACACTCTATTAGGGTTTTCTCTCTTTTGTTTGTTTAACAACTCCTCTTTTTTTACTTTATCTACAAAACTGTTAATTACTCAATGTTCGGAAAGTCGAGTGGAGTCACTCCAGATTTTTTTATATTGATTTTGTATACATTAAACTTTTTTTTTTTGTTCTTTTACTTTTAATGGGCTGTAATTATTGTTATTTATGTGAGCATATAGTATGTAAATAATAACTGAAAATAATAACAATGATTTTAACATGCATTTCTTAAATACACTTCTATAATTTATAAATATGATGTAATCTCTCTTTTTTTTTTTCTGGCGTAATCTATGGTTTAAAAAAAAAAAACTTAGGATACATTTTTTTTTTTTTTTGCAGAAATGCTAAAAAAAAAAAAGTTCATTACTTTTTTAAACACAAGTATATAGACAGAATTTTATGCACAGAAACGAATATCCCCATGTTACCTCTAAAATTTATATTTCGAATTAAGCATATTCAAAAGTGAGTGGTTAACTGAAATTACTGTTTTTCAACATAAAAATATCCTTGTTGTTTATGCATCTTTATTAAAATAATTAACTATGACAATAGTATTGTTTAAAAATCGCGTACTACATTATTGTTGAACTTATTAATTGTTACAACAATGGGAAAATAGTTTCCAACTACATAATATAACAATAAAAATTAATATATATGTTTTGTTTTATTAAAATGTTCTGTATTATACTGTTAATATACGTTAATATTTGAAAAATATATAAATTTTAGAATAGAAATGTGTTCTTATCACAAAATATTTAAAAAAAAAAAAAAAAAAAAAAAAGGAAGAAAAAATCCTTTCTACATTGTTACTGCGTACAGGCTAGAAATAAAAGACAATTTGTGTTTAGAATATTATTCTGCATGCTAAGTTTAAAATATTATTTATACATTGTTAAATATTAGCATACTGCTTTAAAAATTCATAAATTATTCGAACATATTTTCATAATGTGACAGAATAGGAGAATATTTTGCATAAATTTACATCATGTGACTTATTGCATGGAAAATGTTATGAAATAGTGTAATAATTAAAATACGAAACTAACACTAATAAAATTACTCAGTAATCTAAAATAAGGTAAATGTTAAGTAAGGCATTTTAATTTAAAAATGGCTCTCGGCATCAAGTTCGATTCTGTCTTTGTGAATATAGTATGATCTATAGCAGAATTTGATGAGATTAAGTATATGATGAGGAGTTCAGCAGAGTCCACTTGTACCAACAAGTTGCACTGTATGCTCACTTATTTTAAATTTGGCAGTCGTGATGTTAACCACAAGTTAATCACCAAAAGCTATCATCTTGCCTATGAAGAGATGAAATGTGTGATATTTACTACTTTAAAATAATATATGTTTATATGTATATTGAAAAGACATTTTTATTCTATGAATTTATCACTAAATATTTATTCTAATGTTAAATTTTTGTACTTAAAATTTTATTTAATAAATCATTTTAGAACAACATTTCCTTAATTTTCATATTATATTTGTACTATCGTTAATTCTAATTAAATTCTGCTAAATAAATTAATTCAACAAAATTAATAGTATCTTTTATTTACCTTAAAATTCTCCAAAGCTAACTGAAAATTGCTTCGAAAAATATTCTAGAAATTTTACTACTCGCGTTTAATTTTCCTTTACATGTAATCGAATAGTTTGTGATAAGTTTTCTTCTTCTTTAGTTCGCAGTATTCATGGCATATATCCTTTGAGAAACGCATATTCCATTAGCAAGTTATCTAAGAATTGCACCTTAAGTAGATAAATGACACCATAAGTAAGCGAAATGAATACAAAATTCGGTCGAGCGAACGTGATAAAGCAAATAGAAAGCCGCTTAATTTAAGCATTGAACTTTCGAATTCACACAAGACGACGTTATTTTGACCGCCACGATACACATTAACTTTATAATTTATTCGGATTAATCGTATTGGATATTCATATAAGGATAAAGTTTTTAGAAAAAGAACTACTTTTTTCTGTGTGTGTATCAAATTTTAAAAAGAATTCTTGCGGCATTTTAGTTTTATATGAATAATTTACGATCTTAAGTAAGGTTGATGTCCTTATGTGTTTACATGAGTCAGAATTTCGATCATCTAGTTGTAACTGGAATTCACAGAGAAAAAAGCTTTTTATTAAAATCTTCATTCATATTAATGAGTAATGATGCATCAATGTTAAAAAATATTGCATTAATGCTATTAATATTATCACATTAATGAGTAATAATACATCGATATTCAAAGGTATTGCATTAATACTATCAATTAATTGTCTTTATATTCAAAATGTAATTACATATTTTCTCTTTATTTAAATTGTATAAAATCATTAGTAAGGTTTCGGGTGGTTTGGGTAATTTTAATACGTCTTTTATTGTTTTTAAGGATTAGTGTTTTCTACTTTTAAATTTTTAACATTTGTATTGTATGGTGTAATAGTTCTTCGATTTTGTTTCATTTAACACTGTAAATGAAATTTTCTGAAGTGCTAATTTTTATTAAACAAATAAAACAGCATAAAATAATAAATTTTGAGATTACTTTAACTTTCAAGTTTTCCTCTTAAATCAAAGGCGATAACATTTTCTAAAATTTAATATTCTATCATTTTAAAATTTATTTTATGCTAAAATTAAACTTTAATAACTTTTTACAGTCTATTGAAAACAGTATTATTTAGATTTTTGCATTGTTTTTTGAATTCTAAATGCCACATATTGTCCAGAATAACATAAATACATTACATTACATATTTCTTATTTTTTAATGTATCGATGAGTTAAAGAAGTTATTATCTGTGATATCATTAAAACTGTTTGAATTTATATAAAAATTCCTACATAGATATGGTTAATAAATTTGATTTTCTGTTTTTTTTTCTTTATATATATATATATATATATATATATATGTGTGTGTGTGTGTGTGTGCGTGTGCGTGTGTTTACGTATATATATATCGTATATTTCATGTGGGTCTTAGGGGATAATATTGTCTAATACATATCTGTCCTGTAAAAAGAAAAAAAATATGTTTAATAAACTGTAAAAATATGAATTGTTATACTAATTTTAAAGACGATAATTGATATAATGCCTGCAATTTACAAGTTAGTATCAATATAAAGAATAAATAAATTAAAAAATTTTAATTAAATGAAATCTATGGTTATTTATACAACAGAGAAAGGATGATTTTTTTTTTTTTTTTTTTTACTGGGAGTAACTATGACAACACTGAAAAAAAGTGTAATGTTGCATGAAAACTTGTACTGTAAAATCAATGTGTAATGTTAAACCAAACACTTGAGGTATCATTGCTGCCTCAAACTTTTGGTGAAACGTTACAAAAGTATGATATAATTTTACACAACATTTGGTGTAATGTTAGAGTTTTTATGTGCCATTACACAAAAACTTATATAATGCTTAACTTCATTTGTAACACTGTATTTGTATAACGTTACGCCTTTTCTGTTTTTTTTTTTTTTTTTTTTTTTTTTTTTTTTCCAGCTTTGCTACCTTAAGCTTTTGGTGTAACGTTGATTTCTTCTATGGTTAAAGTAATCTTTTTGTAAATATATAAGTAAAACAAATCTGTTTAAGCATATGATATCTAAGAGTAATACAAATAGTATACTGTTGAATAGTCTAATACTATTTTACTGTAAGAAGTAATATTGTACGATTTATTATTTGAAACACGTGAACTTTTAACATGCATAAGATAAAGCATTTGTCAAGTGCATAATTAATTCTAATACCTAAGAATTTAATTGTTTGTTAAGAAAGTCCATATAATATAAAAAAAATAAGTTAAGAAAGTCCATATGGCACCTAAAAATAAAACAAGTATTACACTGCTAAATAGTCTAATACTATATTAATGTAAGAAGTAATAATGTACAATTTATTATTTGAAACACATGAATTTTTAACATTTCTAGTAGAAAGCACAAGACAAGTTCAAAATTAATTCTAATTTCTAAGAATTTAATTGTTCTTTAAGAAAATCCATATACATACTATCTATATACATATATCTTTTAGATAATAGAGATAATAAAAGCATACAAACCTTTTTATAATAAAGTACTGATTTTCTTTTTGTGACTTTAAGATGCTTTAACGATAGTTCATATTCCATGTTTAAGTATATATTTCAGTCATTAAGGCCTCAGGCTTATAAAACTATACAAAGCAAATCATTCTTTTTATGTATTCTTAACGGTTTTATTTCTTAAATTTCATATATTTGTTATGAAAAAGGTACACTTTTGAATGTAATAATTTTTACCAGAACAATTTTGTATTAAATAAATGATTATTCCCATTTTTGGATCTCAAATAATGACAAAACCTTATTGTTAAATGCATCTAACTAATTAATTTTAAAGAATGTGATACTTTAGAATATATAATTAATTTTTCTTTGTCTATTTAATCGCTATTACACAGTCAGTTATCTCCAATCACTAAAAATGAGAGTATAAATAATAAATTATAATATTATAGAGTATAAATAAAAAATAAATTATTTTTAAGAAGAAAAATATATAAAAATAGGATGTAATCAGCAAGATAAAATCACACGCACTAATTTAAGATATTCTCCAATTTATTCAATTTTAACTTTCTTTCAATTACGAAATTTTTAAATAGCCACAAACGAATTTTTTATGTAGTAAATGTTTTAAATTCCTGATTTTTGGATTCTATATAATACATCTTATGTGATTTTTTACTGATTTATAATAATCATTTGATTTATTTATTATATATTAGTTTTAATTCTTTTAAAAATGAAATCCTACATTTCACAAGAAAAATTGTTCCAGTTAGCTGCAACCAATACTTTGATTCAATGTTTCACCATTTTTTGGTGCCATTTCAGTAGTAGGCAGGAAAATGTTGGTTACAGCTAAAAATGTCTGTTTAATGCCATTCTTTCGAAGAAACGTTGAACTATTTTTTTTTAACTGTATGTATTTCATGCTTGTGTAAAATGTACAAATAATGGGTTTTTTCTTTATTTTTACATTGGTGTAACTTAGTTTTGCTTAGCTGTAGAATAGATAAAACATCTGCGTTGTCAAAATTCTAGATCATAGCTGAAAATTAAAGTTAGGTTAGCAATTAATTTAAATATAAATTAGTCCCAGGAACAGAGCCTAATAAGAGGAGATATCTTGTTCAATTATTAAGATATATTTTACTGACAATTTGAATGAAGTCTTATCCAAAAACTATCTGTGTGACCATGGAATAAAATATACAATAGTATGAAGTGGAGAACAGTACGGGACGCAAGGCCTTAGACCTTATAATCACTACATGGTGATCGCAATTCATTTGAAAAACTAGAGTGAAAAATGAAATTGCTTGTCGTTTACTTTTTACATTAGCCAAGTTCACAGTACTTGAAAGAGCAAAGTTACGGTTTTCGTTTCGAACAATCTTGTGTAATTTTCTTTTTTAAAAGGCTACCATTAATTGACTGGCAACATTATTGAATACTGGTATTCTGCCAAGTTTTCAGTTCCTGAGAAATGACCAGTTAAGAAAATATGTTGCCTAGCTCTTGAATGGAAATCAGACGACAAAAGGGAACATGAGCGATATTTTGATGAAGGATGAAAGGAAACCGAATTAATATTGCCTGCATTCACATAACAAAACATAAGTCAAAACATATCCTTTCCAAAACGAAAATAATTTACATTACGTTAGAATTATATTAAAGTGAATAATGGGAAAAGATCAAAGATTTAATTTCAGTTGCCTCGAAAAATATGCAAACGAACATATAAAATTAAGAAAAAATTACATTGAATATGTATACATTTAAGTTATTTATTCATGGGTTAAAAAATAGTTATATCGCAATATTTAAAATAGATGTTTATGAAAAAATAAATTAATTTTTTAATTTATTTCGTTTAAAAAAATTACCTATCCTTTAGAAAGAAAATAAGTTTTACATTATATGATAATCTCTCTACATCATAATAGAATATTACTATAATGCAATTATTTCTTTTACATTTTAATAAGCTTTTAAAAATATCCAGTTGCTATCAGTATCCAGCATCTGGTCTGTCCACCCTTCTTTCAAGTTCTACTTACTTGCTGACAGAGGATTGGTATTTCGTAAACTGGCAGACATTTCTAAAACCTGATTTGAGTATACAAGCTGTCAGGACTTTAGAAATATTCTCCTTTTTAACAGTCATTTGCTGCGGAAAACGCCCTTAAAAGAAAGATTGAAAAAGATAATATCTTAATTTCTTTTCATTTCGCTTTTGATACATATAAATTGCCGTTTTTATGGCTGTCGGTGTGATTTTCTTTTCTTTCTTTCTTTCTTTCTTTCTTTCTTTCTTTCTTTCTTTACTTTTCTTTTTTTTTTCAGTATATTTCATTTTTATTGAAAGCTGCCCGATCAAATAACTTTTAAATTAAATATACTATAGAAACGTTTTAGTGAAAAATTATGAAAGACTAAAATGAAAACAATGCAATAAAATGTACATCAATTAATAATATTGTATACATTGCTTTATTTTAGAGTTAATATTTGTAGTAAAGAATAACAAAAGTATAGAGTAGCTTATACTTTTTTCTATTCAAACCCTCTTCAACCTATCCATTTCTATCTAAATCATTTCCAAATATTTATTTATTTTTTGTTGAATAGCCTTTGTTTTGAATTAGATTAATAGCACAGGAATACACATTACAGTGTTTCAAAAAGAAAATTAAAATAATCAACTAAGAGATTATAAATTTTAACATTATAAAATTGCATAAATTAAAGATTCACTTAACAGGCTACCTGGTAAATTATTTTTCTCCATAGTCATCATTCTTATAAAAAAATATTTGCATCATCAGTAAATCAATCTATCCGAAGCAGCATAGAAGAATAGAAGAAATAAAGGTGCAGGTCGCGTAGCTATTCAACGACGGCTTTTCCAAATTGGCATCGATTTTGAAATGGCGATCTTCCAGGTACTTACAAAAGGATCTCACATGAATGCGATGATCGGTTTCAATTGAACTTTCAGCGCAGCACATGTTATTTGTTGTTGACATGCTCGGATGCACTAACAATTATTCTTTTTGCACATTTTCTTTGTCTCGTTCAAATTCATTGCACAGTAACCACACCTTTTTCAATGATATTACATTCGCTCCTTTAATTTCAGCGGAATGAATTTCAGCTGGAGGTTGTGAAGGTGTTCACACATATTGTTAACTTCAAATTTAATTGTAAATAAAACAAAAACTGAATAATAAATTAATGCATTTTTGCATTTAAAAAAAAAAAAAAAAAAAAAAAAAAAAAAGGAAGGTAAAGAAAAAAAAGATGAATTCAATTTCAAATTAGATATTGTATTATTCAAATAATTTGTTCTCAGGCATTTGAGGAAAGAATTGTTTTTAAATGTCATCAGAAATCACACAATTTTAATGATACACTCGGCGTACACAATGTCAACATGAAGTATTAACAGACATTATTCATAGACCTAAATTTTATTCATTTTACAACTGAAAATCTAAAATAATAAATAAAAATGTTCATATTATTTTGAATGTAAATGTACTTCCTTTAATAAGATTAAAAAAAAAAAAAAAAGAAAGAAAGAAAGAAAATGTAACGCAAAATTCTGACATTAAATATAGATATGAAAAGTGTTCTCAAATATTTCTAAACAAGAAAACTCATTGTCAGAATTAATGTGGTTTTATAGCGGTATAATTCATTTGAAATTGTGCAATAATAATCATTTTCATTTGCACCTGCTTTTCAGTCGACAATTAGGCACGTGGCAAAAGCCGGCTAAATGCAAGGTTAATGCTTTTTAAACCATCTTTCAAAATTCAAAAATTTAACATTGGTTTATGCCTGTGAACAAAGAATTGAAATTGGCATGTATTTGGCGATAAACACTGATAACGGAGGCAGATGGTTTCCCTGCTTGGCGGACCACTCCGTGAGAGTAAACTGAAAAATCCCACTTTTGGCCTCTTGGAGTTGTTGTAACAAGACTTATTTTAGGTAAGCTCCCTTTCTCTCTCCCTCGCTTCCTGAACTTATTTTTAGTACGATTCTGAAACTCTATAATGTGACTTTTTTGATCAAATATAATAAAGACTGTATTTAATTTGAATACTTCTAATTTTCTTGAGTCACCTGCGGACAATGCAATGACGATCACGGCATTCAACACGAACTATATGGACATCTACGTTATAGAAACTTGGTGCTCATGTCCAGTTTCGGAGATGCTACAAGAGAGATTAATAAGATTAAAGATTAATAAGATTAATAACATCGATGACCATTCAGTTGCGAACTTTGTCTTCGATTTGATGAACATTCACGTAAATAGTTGAGGTAATATCTAACGGATTGAAATATCACTTCTACGGAGATGACTGTCTTTGACCCTGCTATGAGGCTGTGTTAATGTTTGTAAGTTTAGCACATTGGCCGGTTATTATTAATATTTTTCAAGGGATTTTATTCAATGCAATGATTTTCTACGCGTTTAGCTGGAGAAGCTTTTTAACAGGTTTTTTGAAAGAAAATTCGCTATTTTAACGCCAAAACAAGCTAAAAATGCAGACATTTATAATTTTATAGCCGGAATGAATCTCTTTGAATGAAATTGCATAAAAGTAACTACTATTATTTAGAAATTCGTAACAATACCTTCTCTACTATATATATATATAGGTAAGAGAAAGTAGAAAAAATCGGTATTACCGTGTTTTGAAACACCAGATTTAAAACTGACCTACCTAATCAATACGAGAGTTAATTTTCTTGTGATAACTAATTAATACATGCGAGAAAATGTCTAAAAATGGGTTTATGCAGCAAATTCGAAGAAAACCGTTAGCATCCCTTTTGAGATACCGACTTTCCTCCCACTATCGAATTTCACCAAAATTTGGCAAATTCATTTAATTACCGCAAACAAACAATTACAAAGGGAAAGGTATCTAAAAGGGAGTTTGTATGACGAGTTCGAAGAATATCCGTAGACTCCTTTTAAAGAAATGCATTTGCGAGACCTGAAATTTACCAACTTATACAAGACGCCCATAATTTTTCAAAATAACCAACTAATGCATAAGATATGACATCTATATATCCGTACACCCCTTTTAAAGAAATGCATTTGCGAGACCTGAAATTTACCTACTTATACAAGACGCCTATAAATTTTCAAAATAACCAACTAATGCATAAGATATGACATCTATATATCCGTAGACCCCTTTTAAAGAAATGCATTTGCGAGACCTGAAATTTACCTACTTATACAAGACGCCTATAATTTTTCAAAATAACCAACTAATGCATAAGATATGACATCTATATATCCGTAGACCCCTTTTAAAGAAATGCATTTGCGAGACATGAAATTTACCTACTGATGCAAGACGCCTATAAATTTTCAAAATAACCAACTAATGCATAAGATATGACATCTATATATCCGTAGACCCCTTTTAAAGAAATGCATTTGCGAGACCTGAAATTTACCTACTTATACAAGACGCCTATACATTTTCAAAATAACCAACTAATGCATAAGATATGACATCTAAAAGGGTAATTATATGGTAACTTTTAAGTCATTAGAGTCGTGTTTGTGGTACAGTTTACGGCTGTACGTCCAGTTTCTAACTTTCACCAAAAATTGGCAAAATCAGTTATACACTAAACTTGTCTTAATTCTGAAGCCCCGTTGTTCTATTTTTCATCATTTTGGATGTATGATAGTCATTAGATTCCCCATTCACATACATACACACATACACACTGACCAGTTGCTAAAAACACTTTTTGGACTAAGGAGACCTTAAAACATGTAAGTCAACTGAAAACTCGATATCGAAATTTTTGACAGATTATAATATTTCAATTACCTAGAAAGTCATTTATGGAAGTATTTAATCAATCGAAGCATTTATTTAATTCATGAGTTTTTTAAACTCTACTAATGTCTATAACAACAAATTAATTATCACAGTATACATAAAAACTGAGTTAGAGTTGAAGTTTCAATAAGATAAAACAAATTGGTCAATTCGATTCTTTTTAATTATTAAGATTAGACGGTTAATTTGATTGATGTCCATTATTTAATCACATTCACCAATCTTTCTTGATAATTATTAATAATGACCGGTTAATGTGATTAATGTCCATTAATTAATCACATTCGCCAAATGAGGAGATGATTATTAATAACCCCCGGCTATTATTAATAATATTAACCGTATTTATTACTTTAACCATAACATATACTATACATTAAAAGAGTTAACACCAATCCCATATATATATTTAAATTACATTCTTTGTGTAGTCTGATGTTAAATATACTGAATGCTGGATTGAATTTTTGCCAGAAAGGGCATTGAATAGCTTTTGAATTGTATGTATCAAATGTATTTTAAGTATTTAATGTTCCATTTGTTATATGTATAAGGGCTCTAGTAATCGAGTTGGGTGAGCGTCGTGTTCCTAATCGGAAAACTGCGGGTTCCATACCCGAACCTGAGCAAGCCTGTCTTGAACATTTGTGAAAGATGGTGCACGTCAAATGCGTGATGGCTGAAATTTTCAAAATTAATACCTCGGGAGGTTGAAGAAGCGGAGGAGACATCACCTCCTCAAAAAATCAAAATTGTGGTGTCATGTCTCTGGTCCACACTTAAGGGTAAGTTACAGGGGGTAAAATTTATGTTTAATCGAATCAATATGCATAGGAGCCAATTTATACGGTTTTTTTTTTTTTTTTTTTTTTTTTTTTTTTTTTTTACAACAGTATTTCTTTGTAAAAAGTACATATATATATTATGTTTAATCGCAGAAAACTGTTAAAATTCGTAGCAAAAATTTCGATAAAATTTTCTGGTAGCAAATAAACGTACAAGTGGGCAGCTATGAATATGGTGTCAGTGTCTACGTAAGAACAAATTGAAAATTCATATATATGCTTGTTACCGAAACTACATCTTTTCTTAATTATGCAAGTAAAAGAAAAAAAAAGTTTCCAGTTGTAGTAAATTAACTTTATACAAACGATTCTTCTTCATTAATTTAGATACTAAACTAAATATTCCTATATAATTTAATTTAAACCCTATTTAGTTTATATGAACCGTTAATTAAAAATGTCAAGCAAAGTAACGAGCTAGCATTGAAAATTACATTGTCTCTATTAAAATTAATGAAATTACTTTCGACGGGGGCGATTTCTAAATTCTTTTTCATTACAGTTCATCATGTTATAATAAAAGCATAAAATGTCTTTTTTTAGTTTTATCAACTTAAAGAGGGTTGAATATATAAGATATATTTATTTTTAAGTGGATTATGAATCAATGTTATGATAATAGGGATTCATTTTCCTTAAAACTTTTGTTCAAATGATTTTTTTTTAAATAGTAAAGTAGTTGCGTATTATAACTTTATTCCTTGGAAAACGTTGAAAACTGAATACATGTAACTGTAATTTTCTGAAAAAAAAAAAAAAATACGATTAGTAACTATTTACAAATATTATTTCTCCTTAGTATATGAACATGTAATTTCTTCTGAAATGGTATATTGTAAATTCCACAAATTAAGTCAAACAAAACTTGACTTAAAAATTCTTTGTAATATGAAATAAAAAATACAAGTATCTTATATTTTTTAAAATAAAGTATTAGTAATTTCGTATATTCATGTGCACAATAATAAAAAAAAAAAATTCCTTGCATCTTGATTTTGCTAATGAAATGAAAATACTCTATAAAAAAGTACATTTTAAATTTATGAAGATATTGCTTTTATTTTTCGCGACATTTTTTATTTCTCGTAAAATCTTGTTTTAGCTGTATTTTGTCGTAAATAAATCTTTAAAATAAATAAAAATGCATTGAGAGTTATGAATTTTCCAATCCTTAGAATATTTATTATCAAAATAAAAATAAATTAATTAAATTAAAAATAAAAATAAAAATAAATCTTTTTATTTTATTTATTTATTTTCACATTTTGTGAATTATTTCAAAAGTCGATTTCCAGTTATTCAAAGTATTTAAATAAAATTATAGGTTAAAAAATCAAATGGGGATTATTTCTGTGTTTTACACCACAAATCATTTTCTTTAAACTAGCATTTGTAACTTTAGTGCATACGATCTATGACTTCTCAGAAAGGATTCCAAGGTGGGCATACCCCTTTAGGCCCATGTCTTTATTGCTGACAATTGGCCTTAACTGCAAGACCAACACTAATACCGAAACTTAAGTCAGTTTTTCTTTTTGTTTCTTTTTTCTTTTTTTTAAATTATGTTAATCTGTTAATAATAAAAATTGTATTTATATATACGTCCCTCCCCTTCCCCACAGACACACACTGTGAAATAATTTGCCTATTTGTTTGTTTCTTATTTCTTTCTTTCTTTCTTTCTTTCTTTCTTTTTTTTTTTTTTTTAGCTCAGAATATCTGAAAGCACAACTTGAAAAATTTAGGAATTCCGAACTGATATGCATACAATATCTTAAATTTTGTTCATAACATTTAAAGAAATTATAGAATATGCTATAATAAAACATTGCCTATTAAAACATAACATTAAATTATGTTAACCAGTTAATAATAATAATGGTATTTATATATACGTCCCGTCACCCCCACTACCTTTGAGAACGATGTTGAAAGAGGAAAAGAGTTTTGAAATATTTGTCCCATTTTTCTTACATATTTACTTATGTATAATGATATAATTACTTTAAAACAATGTTTAAGTATAATAAATTTTTACTTTACTTAAAATTCTTTTGAATAACTAATTGTGTATCAAATATCTCTGTATTCAATACCTAGATGCTATAAGGAATAAATTAATTAATTATCCGTCGTGAAATATTCATTATTCCTACTCATAAAAGTACTTCAAATTTATTTTTCTCGGTAATGCGCTTTAAAAATCATTATTATTTTCAAATTTTCCTCATTAGATGAGGAAAATAAAAAGGCTACAGAAATAAATTAATTTAAAAAACCTATTTATTTAAAGATTAAACTGTATCAATCTCATTAATTAAAAATGCCAAACAAAGTAATTCTATACCACGAAAAATAATATTGGCTCTATTAATAAAAATTGATGAAATTACTTACAATGACAGACGATTTCGCCATTTTCATTACAGTTCTTCAGACTTGTAATAGAAGAAAGAAGTTTCTTAACTAAATTAGAATAAAAAAGTTTAATTTGTTTTGAATAAAATCTAATTGCAGTTTAACGGATGTTCATGAGCTCTTTTGCGATGATAACGACTTACTTTTCAAAAATTTTCGTACGTTAAATTTAACTTTTTTCTTTTTTCTGAGCTTTAAATTTACCTTCATTTGTGTTGTTCATCAGTAACTTTGTTCAAAAAGAAAGTATTTGTTTTCGGGTCTAAATGAAATTAAAATTTTCAAATTTGTTTTCTTTTCGTTAAAGTAGTGGCCCGTTAATTTTCTTTACTTCTTTCCTCTCATTTGTTTTAATTAATTAAAAAACATTTCAGAAAATGTGAAACGGGAACATTACTTTGTTTCTAAAATTGGAATTTTTTTTTTTTTTACACAGTCTTTTATTAAAAACTAACAGGCAACGCCCGCTTCGCTGGTCCCTATTTTTAAATGAATCGCTATAATTACTGAATTCTCAAAATTGCATTAATTTTTATCACGTGAAAAAAAAAACAGAAAAAAAATCTTATTAGGAAAAATGTCGCACCTTGTTCTCACTGCCTTCGGAAAAAATTCCCAAAATGCTCTAACTCTTATTTCTATTATTTTTCCCCTTCGCCCCCCCCCCTCCCGTCTATCTTAATAATTTTAAAAATTCGAAAATATCCGCAATCGATTTGTAGGTATCGAAAACCTCTATATACCAATTTTGAATGCTCCAACTCTATTCTATTTTTTTGCCCCTCCGCCCCCCCTTCCCGGCCCTCCTAACAACTTTACACTTTCGAAAATATCCACATTCGACTTGCTGGCCTCTAAAACCTATCTGTACCAATTTTGAACGGCCTAACTGTATCTCTATTTGTTTTTGCCCCCCCTTCCTTCCCGACCCTCCTAATAATTTTACAAATTCGAAAATATCTGCAATCGATTTGTAAGTATTGAAAACCTCTATATACCAATTTTGAACGATCTAACTCTATTTTTATTTTTTTGCCCCCCCTCCTCTCCCCACCCCCATCTCTCCCCTCCTAATAACTTTACACTTTCGAAAATATCCCAATTCGCCTTGCAGGCCTTTAAAACCTATCTGTCCCAATTGTAAACGGCCTAACTGTATTTCTATTTGTTTTTGCCCATAGCCCCCCCCAAAAAACTGCCCCCCTTTCCCCTCTTTTAATAATTTTACAAATTCGAAAATATCCGCAATCGATTTGTAAGTATCGAAAACCTCTATGTACCAATTTTAAACGATCTGACACTATTTATATTTTTTTTTGCCGCCCCCCCTCCCCCCCAAAAAAAAATCGGAAAAAAATCAAAAAAATGAGTTTTTGGAAATATTTTCAAGACGCTTGGCGGTTTTTTTTTTTTTTTTTTTTTTTTTTTTTACATCTTTGAGCTATTATTTTTACTCGAAAATCCGTATTTTTCTAAATTTGCCTCCGAAAATCATTTATGCCCCCTTCTCCCGTTAAAAATCCAAAATTCCAAAATCGCAGGAAATATTTTTTTTATATTCAAGTCTAGTCTCCCAATCTGCAATTTCTTCACTGTGAAGTAATTTAGAGCCGAGTTATACTTATAAATGTGTTTTTGCCTTATGCGCCTCCGAAAATCATTTATACCCCCTTCCCCCCTTAAAAATCCAAAATTTCAAAATCGCAGAAAACGATTTTTTTGTTTTCATGTCTAGTTTCTCCCTCTGCAATTTCTTCACCGTGAAGCAATTTGGAGCCGAGTTGTGCTTATAAAGGTGGTTTTTGCCTTCTTCACATTCGAAAATCATTTTCAGCCCCTTTTCCCCCTTAAAAATCCAAAAATCCAAAATCACAGAAATTAATTTTTTTGTATTCAAGTCTAGTATCCCCATCTGCAATTTCTTCCTCGTGAAGCAATATGGAGCCGAGTTATGCTTATAAAGGTGTTTTTGCCTTCTGCACCTCCGAAAATCATTTTCACCCCCTTCCCCCCCCCCCTAAAAAATCCAAAATTCCAAAATCGCAGAAAACGATTTTTTCGTATTCAAGTCTAGTCTCCCCATCTGCAATTTCTTCACTGTGAAATAATTTGGTGCCGAGTTATACTTATAAATGTGTTTTTGCCTTATGCGCCCCCGAAAATCTCATTTTTACCCCCTACCCCCCTTAAAAATCCAAAATTCCAAAATCGCAGAAATGATTTTTTTTGTATTCAAGTCTAGTCTCCCCATCTGCAATTTCTTCACTGTGAAGTAATTTGGTGCCGAGTTATACTTATAAATGTGTTTTTGCCTTATGCGCCCCCGAAAATCTCATTTTTACCCCCTATCCCCCTTAAAAATCCAAAATTCCAAAATCGCAGAAAATGATTTTTTTGTATTCAAGTCTAGTCTCCCCATCAGCAATTTCTTCACCGTGAAGCATTTTGGAGCCGAGTTATGCTTATAAAGGTGGTTTTTGCCTTCTGCCCCCCCCGGGGGGGAACGGGGGGTATTTCGCAAAATCCCGTCTTAGTGAGCGTCAGGGTCCTAAAATCAACCTGCTCACCAAAAATTGTGACTCTATCTCCCATAGGATCGCCACAACCGTGTTGAGTCAGTGAATCAGTGAGTGAATCAGTCAGTGAGTGTACTCTTTTATATATATATATAGATAATAACTAAAATTAAGCCAAATTTCAATACATATCTTATGCATACTTGCCAACCTAACTCGGAAGATTGTTAGTTCTCGCCCCTTTTTGTACACCACTTAATTTTTAGAGTAATTATCTTCAAATATATTTTCGATTAAATAAAAAGAAAAGTACTCTAAAAAAAGACTGGTGTGAAAAAGTAGGCGGAAAGGGGCGAGACTAACAATATTCCGAGTTAGGTTGGCAAGTATGCTTGTATCATATAAAGAAGCACACGTATCAGAATGATTTGCCTGCATCTAAGACGCAGGCATCGTTTTCTTCAAGAAAGTTCCTGCAATATAATAATAATAATAATATTTTAATTTAATGCACAGTTATATTAACAATGGATCGGAGCTGTGTTTGCAACGAAGTCATGTTTTCTACCTGAAAGTTCTGGAAGTAAAATTCTAATAGCAAAATATTGATAATAATTTAATGTAACACACAGTTGCTTAGTTGCTCAGAGCGTTCGTAGAACACACGGAGGTAATGTGCTTGAATTCATAAACTATTTTTTGTATGAAAAAATCTGGCTTTAAAATATAATAATAATAATAAAAACTTTTCAATAAAATACAATTATATTAAGGTGACCAAATGTCCTCGAATTTCAACCTATGTGCTTAACAATTTGAAAATCATTTGAGGACAAATCTTCTCGAATTTACAAATTTTCCCTCAAATGTCCTCAAATTAAAGCATAATTTAGCTCTGTCCTCGAATGGCTCTTCCATTTGAGGATGCTGCGATGATTTGTCGTCAAATTGGGTTTACAAAATTTGGTCGCACCAAACAATGCACCAGAGTTTTGTATGCATGCATGGCGCAATATTATTTTTAAACGTAAAAGCTCTTGAATTAAAATGATAGTAAAAATAGTAAAAATAACTCTTGTGTATAATACATAGTTGCTTTAAAAACGCAACGAATATCTGTGTTTGGCAATATTGTTTTCTATGTGAGCATTCCGGCGTTGGTAGAATGCATTTATAACCCTGTAAACTTTTTATACACGAAATTTGGGGCATTAAAACAATTAAAATAATATTATTTTAATATAATACATATTTGCTTTTAAAACGACCGGGGATGTGTTTTTGCTTTCATTTCACCGTATTAAAATTCCAGCATAAATAATAATAATAATAATAACATTTCAATATAATGCTTATTAGCTTCAATGTTGTGTGTTGTATTCATTGCAGTAAACTTTTCCTCAATAAATAATAATACAAATTATTATTATTATTATTATTATTATTATTATTATTATTATTATTATTATTTATATTAAACATTTCATTTTAATACGTATTTGCTTTAACAACGCAGTAGAATTTGTGCTTACATTTATAATGCAATACTCTTTTTCTACGTAGAAGCCATTAAAGTCACAATAATAGTAGGGAAATTTCCATAAAAAATACACGAATGCCGAAAAAAACAATTCCGTATTTTATTATGAATGGATGTTATGTTATTTTGCTAATGGTGTAACAGCATTCTATATAGAGTTAATAACATAGATACGTGGTATTTATCTTCATTATTATTATTATTATTATTATTATTATTATTTTTACTTTATCTTTAAAACTGTCATAGTCCATTAGTTATACTTTTTTATTTTAACTTTATTATATTTATTTATTTATTTTGTTTTTGTTGATGCAGATTTACATAATTATATATAATATTGAAAAGCATAAATAAGATCCTCACTTATTTTCTTAATTATGCAATTTTTCGAATTTTGAATTGCGATATTGTTCCTGCTTAAAGCATTAAAAAATGCTTTAAATAAATTTTCGGATAATTAAATATGAAATGTAATTGCTGAAATTAATGTTGAAAACATTATTATCAAATTAACTAAATTTCTATGTAAAATTTTCAACCAGAAAAAAAAATAATAATAATTATCAATGTGATATTCTTATATTGTAAAATACATAAGTTTTTACTTCCAGATAAAAAAAAAAGCATAATTAGATATTCATGTTTGTATCGAAATAAGTGTAAGGCTATGACAAAGTAGCTTCTTATATACCGTAAAAGAGCACTTGGTATATATCACGTGATTAGATCTGTAATTTCTACTAATTTTTTTTTTTTTCTTTTTTTTTATAAGAAAACAGCATATGCTTTTCAGCAAAATTATAAGATCATTATTTTTGTGTTAGATTTAGATTTGTGTTTGTTTTAGATCTGTTGTGCCCTTCCATTTAGTTAATACGATAGATTTTATGTTTTATTTAACTACATACTATATGTCTTTATATTAATCTTAATCGCGTAAAGTTGTATAAAATTATAATATATATATATATATATATTATAATTTGCCATAAGTGTGTTTCGAGTATTTCATTCTTAAAATTTAATTACTGGATACGTGCATATTTTGTACGTTTTCCGTAAAATTTTGAAATGAATACTTCGTTCTTTAAGCCATAGATCTTGGTCTAATGAGCCTTTATGTGTAAAAAATGTCCGTGGAGTGACAACCCCTCCCCCCCTCAAAAAAATGTATATATATATATATATATATATATACTCTGTTAAAGATCATTAATGTTAGTAATTCTTGGATTACTATGACTGTTATTTTCACAATCTTGAAATTTTTTTCAAGTCTTGATAAATATTTATACTACTATACCTAGGAATATCAATCAGAAAACTTTTCTACGATGCCAAATTCAATATTTATTTTTTTATAATTATTACTTAACCAGATAAAAGGATTTAAAAAAGGTATCTGGGTGTAAAACTTGAATTAACTCAAGGACAATAGAAATAGAATCGTTTTCCATACGAATCGCTATCAATAATTAAGAAACATTATTAGAATTAAAAAAAAAAAAGTTTCATTCCAATATATAGTTTGTTTGGCACAAAATAGTTTCCGAATTTAATCTCAGGTGGCGTGCTCTTCAATCTAGCCGTTCGAAAGTTTATATAATATTCTCTAAAACTCGAGTGAATATACATGGACTAGGACTCCATAACCCTTTATCTACCACATTATACAACAAGGAAAAACTGTATTCGAAACTTTTTTTTTTTTTTTAGTTACATAAAAGTAATTTTTGAAGATATTAACCTTAAAAAAATGTAACAGAACCTTAAATAATGTTAAAAAAAATCTATTTACTTTTTATGTTCTTTCTTTCTTTTTTTTTTTTTTTTTTTTTTTTTCGAAGATTAATGGTAGGTTCTTGATGAATAGGAACTAATTTTAACACACGTGAAGACTGCATGGCAAATATAAACAGCTATATTATCATTCCCAGAACAAACACGGCTTCATGTAGCGTGTAGTACGAAGTAGTAAGATCAAAATGCAGCATATACATTATATTCTTATAAATACCTTTGATATTTCTATCATAAATTCGATTTCATCCACCATCGGTACAATTGCATAATGAATTTTTTTTCTGTATTGGACAAACTAAAAGAACTCTTAATAGAAGAATCCAGGAACATATAAAAAATGTAAAAGAAGAAAGAATTTCAGCACTGATTAATTTCATTTACAATAACTCCGGCGCTATACCCCTATGGGATCTAGCAGAAATAATTTCAGCTCCACAAAATATATCTGAGCTCTTAATTTCAGAAGCTGTAAATATTGTAAAATATCCTAATGTTATTAAATCTAAAGATGCAGCTTTCCTACCTAAAATTTGGAATTATATTATACAACCAGATATTTAACTTGCATTTATATTTTTCCAGTTCAATATGTAACCTCATCAATTTCAAGTTTCATTTAAGTTTCTATGGACGCTGCTGCATCCTTCTCCAACGATAGTTACCGCCACTCCAAGTTTCATGTTCCCATCCACAGTTTGTCTTCAAGGCAAGTTTTCGTACAAGTTTCTTCTAACAGCTGTTAACGCCAGTCCGGTGTTTCAGCTTCCATCCATTGACTCCTCAAACAGAATGACTCTACCACTGCTCGACAAGTTTTCTTCACCTTGATGTTACACCACGCCAGCCTTTCCAATAGCCATCCAAAACTGATTTTTTCCAATGCAAGTTGCAGTAATCAAGTGTTGCCTCAGTGTCAATTTAGAATGGCTCCAACCAATGAACTAAAAATTTTTTGTATTAAAGTAGAGATGTAACTGTAGCTTTAACCTGAATTATGATATATATATATTTGCAATACAGCTGCACACTTTACAAAACCATGTAGATTTCCTGATGATGCCCTGCTTTTCAAGGCGAAAAGCTTAGAAATATGTAGTTTTTAATTAAATATATGTTTCTAAAACTCTTATACGTGTTTTAAAGTGTTTTATTTATTAATTTGAATCGTAAGACAATCCTACTATTTAATTTTATAAGATTAAATTTTAAAATTTTGTAACGGATGTAAATTTTATAAAATGATCCATATTTTTAAATGCAGTAATTAGGTTTAGAATAATGACGCAAATTTCATTTACATCTGAGTCTAAATGTTGCAATATTTTGCAATATTTTTTTCTTTTTTCTAAATTCTAAACTAAGATTTAAATATTTTAAGATTATTTTTTCGAAAATAATAATAATAATAATAACAATAATAATAATAATAATAATCTTTCTTTTTTCCATTTAATGAGGAAATTATTTGAACTTTTAGAATTTCAGTGCCAAAATTTCATTTTTTAAATGTTTAAAAGTCTCGAATTACTTAATATCTTTATTTCATTTATGCTTAAACAAGAATATTTATTATTTATAAATATCTAAAGAACAGAGCTGAACTATCTTAATTTGACGAGACCAAAGTTTTTTCATGATTTTAAATATTCATTGTTATTAAATATATTTATTATCTTTAATAAACTCTGTCTCATACCAGCACAAATTTTACTATGATCAGATTCACTGTTTTACCATTATTCAAACATTTATTTTTAATTAGAGAATATTATTCATTAAAACTCGTTGCAGGAAATCGGATTTCGAAATAAGCAAACATTCCGTTATTTTCAGGAAGATCTACGTAAATTTCTATAACAAGCAAACAAAATACCCTGAAGATTCAGAATTAAGCTCTCCGGTTGCCTTGAAGATATTTTGTCTGGAGTATAATTTGTTGAAATACTTAGTTATCAGATTAAAATTGGAAATATGCTTCATCTATTTTAACAATGTCTATTTTAGTAGCAGTGATCTCTTGTGGTTGTTCATATTAACAAGCCTTATCCTATTAAATTTATATTTCACTGTTCCGAAGATTCTGAACGGTAATTAGAGAATAATGTCAGTTCTTGGAGTGATTAAGTGAAAGTTTTATTCATGTAGACAAGAATAGCTCGTTGAATGTTTTATCAGACGTCGATTAAATAGTTGAAGTTTTCCATTGTTAAGCAATGAAAATTTTTCAGTGTTAATTCTGTGATGAATTACTTGTTTGAGCATTCGTTTCTGTTTTAATATTAGTTGTTTTGTCATACTGAGATATTGCATTTTATTCCTATTATTATTATTTATTCAATTTTGTATTCTTATAACATGTTTAATATTTACGTTTATCAAATTTACAAATTAACAATATAGGGTAGTGTTCTTTTTAACACACTTTTATTAGCTTCACCTGTATGTATGTTTGTATGTTTGTAACCGCTCTGGAAGCAAACAAAAAATCTATATTGTACAAAAAGACTTTCCCTACGTGAACGCTGCGGCTGTGACGTAAAGCACCGCGCTACGAACCTAAAGGTCTAGCGTTCGAGCCAAGTCAGGAGGGGGGATTTTTTAAAAATGGTTTTTGTTTAATTCTAAATTATTTTAATTAAAGATTTAAATGTATGTAAATATTATGGTGTGTCGCTCACACGATTTTCTCTTACCCTGCATTTTAATACTAAGATAGATATTTTGTGCTTTTTAGTTCACATTTCTATAAAAGCGTGTTCTTTTATTTTTAAAAAATATAATATTATTTCTATTCTTTCTCTTTTTTTTTTTGGTTAAATACTTTTAATAGTTATGCAGATCCTGTGACACGTGAGCCAAATGTGGCCTTCGAGAAATTAACTTGCGGCCCTTTGAAAAGTCAAATACAAATTTAAATTTCCGTTTTTTTTTTTCATTTTAATTATTTATTTACTTTTATTTAATAATTATCTATAAATTTAAAAAGTTAGGAATTACACTGTAAATGGTAAATTTTGTAACAGCTATGCGTTAAGTGTAAACAGAGATTAAGTTTAGTATCGGCTCTCCATACAGCAATTGACTGCATATATGGCCCTCGTTATTGGGAAAAATATTTTTCTCATATATTCGTGTGTGTGTGTACATACATATATTCTGTTTCCACATTTCGAAAATTCCCAACCGTTAATTTGTTTCTCTTTTTTGAATTTTTTTTTTCTTTTCTTTTTTTTTTTTACCGCTTAATTTTTAATATTTTGTTAGCATTAATCTGCGAAAATTTAACTTTGAGCAATATTTCTACTTAATAAATTTAAAATGAAGCATTAAAAATTAAAATTTCAATTTTTGGAAAAAGAGAAACATTTTAACTTTTGCGAAATGTTGAGTATGAAAACGGAATTAAAAAAAAATAATAATAATGTAATAAAATAAAAATATCCATATAATAATAGGTGTTAGACTGTCGATCAGATTATGTGAAATATCCTGTTAAACACTTTAGTACCTCTTCTTCATAAACATGTAAAAACAGGCCATTTTATGAGGTAAATTGTATTCATTAATTGTCAAAACGGGTTTTTAGAAATTTAGAAATTTCTAATAACAATAACAATTAAAAGTAAAAGTAATCACTCTTTTATACATCGATTATAAAGCCAAGTACTTCATCATTCATTTACATTTCACGTTGTTTAGACTTTTTAATTCCAGACATATATCTAAGTACGTTGATTGACGACAAATTAATATCTCAAATTAAATAATCTTTGCACTGGAAAAGATGATGAACCATACGTCGCATTTATTCACTACATCACTATTATACATATATTTACATTTCGTTAGGGTACATTATTTATTGAATTAAGTCTGTAAAGTCTGATTCGCAATTAAAGAAATTATTTATAAGTATCATGAAAATCTAAACACATTTCTTCAACATATGTATAAAATTTCTTAAAGTTTTTAATTTAACCCTAATTTACCATAAGTATATTTTCTCTAGCCGATAATTTGAAGTATTTAATCATCTTATTACGAGTCTAATAAACTTCATCAATTTAAACAGAATACACTTCTTTCGCAGTCATCTCTTGAGATTTTTACGACTAACAAGCCTCATCCTATTAAATTTCTATTACGCAGTACAAGGTAATTGATGAAAAATGCTGGTTCTTAGAGTAATTTAATGAAAGTTTTATTTTTACAGTTGTCTACAGTGTGTATTTTACTTATTAATTAATGTTTAAATTGTTAAAATATTTAAAACATAAAAAGTATAAACCTTATAGCTATTAAAGATCCTATTAAAGATTTGCTTATTGAAAATGGTTTATCGTTTAGAATTCTTTAATGTTTTAAAGTAATTTAACTTTATTCCCATTTTGAAAGTTTCGCCATAAAAATTCATTTAATTTACAAATTAAGGTAAATGAAATATTATTAATGTAGTAATTTTTGTTTTTATTAGCATTTTGTAAAATTATTAAACTGAATAGTAAAGTGATCAACTGAAAATAATTTATTATATGTACGAAAAATCGTATGGACATTTTAATATCTAATAATATCGTTAGGAAATCACAAATTACACAAATATTTCAAATTATCTTTCTTTTAAAAACTTTTATTCTATATTTGGGTTGCATTCCATTCCACGGTGCGCTCGTCAGCAATGCCGTTTTTCACTGAACTTTGCGTGAATTCTGGATATGACCCCCTTAAAAATACCCTCATAAATGGTTAACGTCGAATCCTAGGTATATGTTTATATTTGATATTCACTGTGTTTCATATTTCAGTTTAATTCACCATTTAATGACTTTTTTTTTGGGGGGGGAGGGGGGGGAGGCAGATAATGTTTTAAATCTCAAAACACTTGTGTTAAACATTTGCCAGCCCTAACGCTCTAAAGCGCTCTAAAAAGTGTTATCAAATTTAAGGATTCTTATTTAAATCTCACCAATAAATTTGAAGAGTGATATTTGATGTACATAATGGATTAATAATCTTCGAAGTAATTACGCAGCCGTTATAGTTAAAATTTAATGGTGGACTTTGAATAAAAAAGTCCCTAAATTTAGCAACTCTGATGAGAGGAGTGAAATCAGATAGGAATGGCGAAGGGTTAATAAACGTAATAAACAATAGAAAATGCCTTTACCAATTTTACACGAACAAATGTACAACAAAGTACAATTTCATATAATTCGTGATTTATTTCTCGAGAATTGTGAAAGTATTTCCTATTGATAGAATTAAAAAACAGAAAACAATTAAAAAATTCTGGTGTAACTTAAGAAAATTTTATGTACGTTTCACATACTTACATTCCTATTGCTATGTACACATTTGCATCTACGGATATAGATGAAATAGCGTGACAAATGTGTAAATGACTTAGAACTAATTGTTCAATAATACCATAAGTAACTTTCAAAAGTATTGTTTAAAAGATTAATCAGCGTAACTAATTTGTGTTCCATATTCACGAGTTCATCAGGTTCGTTAGTACAGCTTATATAATCGATAACGGAAACCGAATGCTCTTTTGTAATTTCTGGTTCTAAGAAGATTCGTTCGCGTGAGATGCAAACGATAGGATTTCAGCAATAGAGAGTTATTCACGACAGTAGACTATTAAGGAAAGGTTTTTGGATGTAATCTGCAAAATATTTTAGAATTAGTCATTGATTTCCTGATTCTTTTTAACTTCTTTTAATTTCTATACCAAAATTTTATAGCCATTATAATTAAAAATTATTTTTTTCCAGATGTATTTTACATTTTGTTTTAAATCATATATACAAGATCATTCTGTTTCATTGTAATTTTTTCTCTTTTACCAGAGAATCTTGTAATCCTCAGAAAAGTTCTATGAAAAAAAATCATAATACGACATTTTTTTTCTTTCTTTTTTAAATATTGCACCAATAAATTATGAAAAAAAATTGCTGTACTCAAAAGACAAAATTAACTAACTAAATAAATAGCAATCGCTGTGTAACTTAACAAAATTGTACATGCGTTTCACATACTTCCATCTATACTGCCATTTAAATCTTTGTATATGGGTGCAAAAGAAAGAGAAAGACGAATACGTAAATGACTTAGAACTTGTTCAATAATGTCGTAAGTAACTTTCAAAAGTATTGTTGAAAAGATTAATCAGAGTTACTAATTTGAATTCCACATTCGACAATCCAGTGCGTAGTCTCTAGTACAGCTTTTATAATCTACAATGGAAACTTTTGTGATGCCAGGTTTTAAAAAGATTCGTTCGGGTAAAATGCAAAAGACACGATTTAAATAAAAGACAATAAAATATCGAGAAAACGCTTATGGATGTAATCAGTCACTTATTTCAGAATAAGGCATTTTTGCTGAAGGATTAAATGTCCGCTGGAATTCTTAACTCTTAAAGTGACAAGATTTTACGTATAGTGTCCCTTTTTATACCATTGTAAAATGTATATTTTTTAGATTAATAGATTTATAATGTGCTTTTAAATTGTATGTTTAACAGTCTGAGCTTATATGATTAACAATTAATTTTATTCATAAAAGTTTTAAAGAACAATGTTTCTATTTTTATTGAAACGAATTTTGGAGAGTTATGTTGAAATGTGAACGAAATATATGTCTTGAAATGTAGATAATCCATTGATAATGAATATTATTAATCCTATTTGAAGTTAAAGTAGTGGCACGTAAATATTTTAAAGATGGGATAAAATGTTTTGGAAAAGTGTAATTAATTATATAAATCTAATACATTATATCATAAAATATAAATATTATAGTAGTTTTCAAAATTAATTGCAAGAAAACTCAGTTGCTTATTTCGATCGATTTTTTAACCTTCAGACAATTATGTAAATCTCAGAACAGTTCTATTAAAAATTTTAATCTTAATAAGAAACTAAGAAAACAGTGTTTATCAATATTGCATGCAAAAATCTACAAAAACATCCAAAACAAACACAAAGTGTATGTTTACTCATAGCTTGTGATTTCTTTCCTAAAATTTGTGAAAGCATTTTCAATTCATCTAATTAAAACATTAAAAAAAAAAAAAATCCAGTGACTCCACTTGACTTTCCGAACATTGAGTAATTAACAGTTTTGAAGTAAAAAAAAAAAAAAAAAAAAAAAAAAAAAACAGAGGAGTTGTTAAACAAACAAAAGAGAGAAAATCAATGTTTTATTTAATCAATGTTTTATTATCACAATGTTTTATTTAACGCTACTGAACTTTGAGCCCATAGATCATAATGATAAAGAATATTTCGTTGTGTTCCTGTAAAAACCTATAAATGCTAGATTCACCAAAATGCTTATAGGTAGTGCAACAGTGATTTATAACGTTCATACAAATTTTCAGCTCAATTGAATAAGGCGTTTAGACGCTATCAAACTTTTAAAAATTTAGCCCCATAGGCCATAATGATAAAGAAATTTTCCTGGTATCCCTGTAAAAACTCTATAAGTGCTAGATTCACCAAAATCAATAGGGTTCGTGCTGTGGTGACTTACAATATACGTACCAACTTTCTGCTCATTCGAACAAAGCATTTAGACGCTAGCGTGTTCACTCACACACATACACACACACATACATACACACATATATCATCGTAAAAATAGTGAAAACGGACTCGGAGGACCTCAAAAGGTATAGAAAAATCAAAATCTCAAATTCGAATTTTTGACATGATTACAATACTTTCCTTAAACATGTATATTCGGAGAGTAAAAATAATAATAATAACAATTCCGATGAAACTAACAAAATTTCATATGCATTTTACATACTTACATTCCTACAGCTATGGCCACACTTGCATCTACGTATACGGACGAAAGAGAAAGAGAAATGCGTAAATGACTTAGAACTTATTGTTCAATAATGCCATAAGCAACTTTCAAAAGTATTGTTTAAAAGATTAATCAGCGTAACTAATTTGTGTTCCCCATTCACGAGTTCATTATGTTCGTTAGAACAGCTTTTATAATCGATAATGGAAACTGAATGCTCTTTTGTGATTTCAAGTTTTAAGAAGATTCGTTCGCGTATCTCACGCGAAAGACAGGATTTAAGCAAAAGAGAGTTATTGGTAACAATAGAGTAGTGAGAAAAGGCCTGTGGATGTAATCAGCCAATTATTTCTGAATAAGGCATCTTTGCTGAAGGATTAAATCTCCAGTCGGTCGAATTCTCAAATCCTAAAATGAAAAGATTTTGCATACAGAGTTTTTTTTTTTTTTTTTTTTTTTAATGTCATTGTTTAGCGCATATTTTTTAAGATTAAAATTTTTGAGATGGCTCTTCAGAATCGTTTGTTTAACAGTCTAAGCTTATGTGATTAATAATTAATTTTATTCACAAAAAAAATTTAAAGAACGGTATTTTTGTTCTTATCCAAACAATTGTTGTAGACGTATAGTACAATACTAACGGAGTATATCTCATAATACGTAGATAATCCGTTTATAATTAGCATTGTTAAGTTTATCTGAAGTTAAAGTAGTTGCATGGAGACCTTAAGAATATGATAAAATCTCGTGGAAAGTAATAATTATTTATACGAATCTTATACATTCTATTTCTGAATAAAGTTTATATGTTATAAAAATTGCAAGACAATTTAAATGTTTATTTTTATTTATTTATTTATTTATTTTTTTTTCACTTTCTAAAAATAAATGATTTATTATAAATGATTTAGATAAAAATCAATTTGAGTTTAAAATGCTTTTGAGTCAAATAGTTATTATGTATTTTACCTAACTTCAATTATAGATATTTAATGAAAACATGAGTTATTTATTCTCTCGTATGATGTATCGGTTTAAAAAATAAGAATGAGAACTGAAAAAACATGGAATAAGAGATTATGGGCATGCAATCTACAGTTTTAACTACTGTTTTCTGTAATATTTAAAATTCTAATTTGAAACTTCATAATTAAAATTAATTATAAAATTAAAAGGCCTTACTTGAAGCTTCTTTCGAAAAATTTTTGGTGTAGACCCGCACCGAAATTTTTAGCATTAAAAAAAGGGATGGATTTTTTTTAAATAAATATGTAAAACATGAAGGTAATAAAATATGCATGTGTTTAATTCGTAAATACATTAAAGTCCACGGGTATCTTATATGTTTATATATTCGTTAAAATTTAACAAAGTGCAAATTTTAAAATTTTAGCTATAATATTTTACCAATAATTAAAATAATCAGTGAAAATTATACCGTAATAGCCAAATGAGCCAAAATCCGTTTTTTTAAATAATTGTTATTTAATAAATTCAACAGATTATCATGTAAGAATTTAATTTTCTTTTTTTATAATAACTATGTAAGAAATATATTGTAAATATAACAAAAATTCGATGATTTTATTTTCATACATTTATGCGTTTTGAGGTTTCCTGGATTCATTTCTCCTATATTTACGGTGATGTATGTATGTATTGTTGCGTACTTGGGGGCTCTTAAGTTGTCCGAGAATGAGAGGCAAAACTTGTAAAAATGTAGGAGTTTTATTTACAGAAAATTCCAGGAAAATACCGGTCTATAAACCAGGTTTCAACTTCAATTCCACCAATAAACACAGCTTAAACAACAACTGTCAACAGGTAATCCACAGCACAAACTGTACAGCAATAATACATAGAGAAAGTCTCATTCAAATAGGCTCAAAAGTCTTTCAATAGCAATGCAAGCACTGGCGAAACTGACTGACTCTGACTTCGATTTAGCGCGCAAGACTTTCTTTTATACTCCTCTATCGAACCCAGATTGTTCGAGTAATTTCCCGTATCTCATCAGCCAAACATATTTCAGCTTCCATATTTGGTATACCGATAATAAGGATTTTCTCGCCAAAGTCGCCAAAATAGTCGCGAAGTGCAAAAAGTCGCCAAATCCATTACCTGCCTTATTGGAGCTTTTTAATGCGCTTTAGAGTGAAAATTAGGCTATTTTAATGCTAAAACAAACTATAAATGCAGAAAATTAAGATTTTTTCAACTTACTAAGCCTCTTTGAAAGAATTTCTGCAAAAATAAATAGAATTATTTACAAACTCATGTGAGTGAACACAATAAGATCTGACCGCTTTATTTGATGGAGCTCGAAATTATTAGACATTTGATCGTTGTCGCATGAACTGTATAGATTTTTATCAGTGTAGGACTTGCAGTTCTTTTACAAAGAAGAATTAATCAGCAAAACATTACAAATTATTCTATTCTTAAAATTACAGATATTCCATATTCTCGCTTTAAGGGGGTTTCTACTGTAAAACCCATTTTCAGCGCACTTTTCATTTTTAAAACGTGGTTTTAAAAACTCAAAAAATTCAAATTTTTCTTCTTTATTTTAAACCATTAAATTGACTAGCATTTAAACCATTCTAGATACACTCCCGCAATTTCTATCTCTGTTCTATAATTTTATGAACATGAATTTGATTTGAAGAAGGAAGAAGAATTAATTTAACACCTAAAAACAAAAATATATATATAGTTTAAAAAATCACATTAATAACAGATTAAAAAAATATAAGATATGTAATGCATAATTTCAGTGGCAGATCCCCCTTTCCCCCCCCCCGCCCCCCCCCAAAAAAAAAGTCCCTTGTCGCAAATGTCCATGTTTTAGAATTTTTCAACTCTGTAGCCTTCTCAGAAGACATTTAATGGTTAAAATAAACCTTCGCTCTCCTAAAAATCAAATTTATAGCCATAAAATAATCGAAAAATGATTTAAAGAAAAAGGGGGGGGGAGCATTCCTAAACAACGGGGGGTGATAGGGCAAAATATGCGTCATATTCGGATTCAGGAAGTCATTTTGCATAAGAATATGCTGAAATGGTGTCAGAGGCAATTGTCATGTCGAACAGTGTTATGATTGTTTCATAATTTGAAGCGCTATCATTGATTTATTATTAAATGTTAATTTACTTTAAGATTTATTTTTAAATTTGTGATTACCCAAAACAGAATCTAAATTTCATAACATTTTATTTGAACAGGTGGAAATAGGTTTATTTTTGATTTAAAAATGCTTCTTTAAATCTATTTAATTATCTTCTGAAAGTTATAATAGATATTAAGTAATTATATGAAATTCTTTTCTGAAAGTGCTTCATATTAATAATATTAATATTAGAAATAAATTGTACTTTACCATGGAACAAAACTTAGATTTATATTAAAAACGTATTTAGTAAAATATGAAAATAAAATAAAATAAAATAAAAACACCCAAGTGCTGGGGTGTTAGCGTTTTACTTAATTGCAGTATGTAATAAAAATTCGAAAAGACTCTTCAAAATATAATCAGAAGTACTCAAATGGATATTTACATGTGAATATAATGATTTAAAATATTAAATAGTTATTTTTAAATTATAATTATAATACAATATATTTTAAATTTTGTGTAAATAAATAGTTTAGGAGTAGTAGTATATCCTGTAAAAATATCCACAATATATTAACAGATTGTTTACACATATCTAATACAAAAATAATCTAGGATATGAAAGCTGCTTAAGTTATTGTGAATTTTAATCACTTTTAAATGTTTTTGAAGATACTTTTATAAATGTTTATAAATTCTCATGTATTGTCTTTGATATTTAAAAGACTTTCTTTCAAAATATATGTGGAAATCGTTCAAGAAAAGTATGTCATTCTAAGCTAAACTAATAAAACATTTAAATAAGGATTTCTTTAAAGGTTTTTTTAACGATTTCTTACCAAGGTAAAAATTATTTCTTTGTCTGTTTATCCGTCCACGTTCTATCTTTCTATAATCTATTCTGATTACTATAAAATTGAATTATTACACTACTCTTTTACACTGTAAAAAAAAAAAAAAAAAAAAAAAAAAAAAAAATCCTAAAATAGGTAAAAATTTGTAAGACATTTGGGTAAAGCAATGTTCCAAATTGAAAAGTTCTGTTTATAACCCAAAATGGGTCAGAAAATCTATCTATTTTGAGTTTACAAACTTACTTTTCATGGTGCACTATCATATTTTATATTTTTAACTAGTTAATAAATAAAGACGTTGTAGAAAATATTATATCACTCACCAAAATAAAAAAAAAAAAAAAAAAAACTAGATGATCTAAACAAAATGTAATCATTTCGTATGTATACGTATGTACACTGCGAAAAATAAACCTCAAAACAAAAACTTTTCCCAAATTGGTCTCGTATCCAATTTATTAGGTTGAAATTTTGGGTTATAAACAGAACTTTTCTATTTGTAACATTGCTTTACCCAAATATCTTTTTTTTTTTTTTTTTTTTTACGGTGTAGTATTTATAGTATTTAGAGGGACATATAAAATAATTCTATGTAATATAGGTAAAAATTCTAAATAAAACAAATATGTGTTACTTAGCTTTATTACGCAGTGTAAGAAAAATAGCTGATTTGAAATATAAATCATTTTAAGTCATGAAAACGGACACATGTTTAATATTGTGACTCAACTTTCTTTCTGTGTTCGTACCAAAAATTTTCAATAAATGTACGCGTGTATAATATCTGCACACAGAAATCCGATAAAATTAAAAACGTATCACTATACTTGATACGTAACCTATACGTAATACTTGTAAGACTTGTGCTGATACAAAGTGTTGCACAATCCAAGCGTAATAGTTAAATTTTCTTTCTTGTTTTTAAGAAGGCAACGGATGTATATTATTTATGAATAATTATTTGATAAACTGTTCTAGATGTTTTCATTTTATATGCTAATGAATATCTATAATCCCTTAAATTAAATACTAAAAAAATTCCAGTAGTATTTGAATGTAAGCAAATATTTCTACCTGGTTGTTATTCAGCCATGATTCTTAATTATCATATCAACTATCATATCATCCCACATTTATATTATTTTAATTAACCTTATTTTTCTTCCATGACTTTCAATGGGGAGGGTAATGAAACAAATATCTGCTCTCAAAGTATCGTCTTGAATTACGATGATGTAATGTGTATAGGTATTGAAAGGGGACTTCATCTAAAAACTGGTTCTCATTTCCGCCTTCATTAATTGAGCCTCACCTTCAAAAGGTGAGGTTTAGTGTTGGGTGCAACGTCCCATCGCTGATGTTATTTGGGATGGGTTTTAATCCAAGGACTGCATACTTTGGAAGAGATACTTGTTTGTATTAAATGCAGTTATATTTTTTAGTCCAATGGGTTACCAAATCTAAAAGTGACTGGAATTTGTTTAATAAATTTTCTTTTTAACATATTTTTTTAGTAAGAAATGAACTACTATTTTTAATGGTTAAACATCTTTGTTTACTAAAAAATAGGGGGTACATGGTAATTATTAAAATCCTCCTAGACATAAAATAAACTTACGTATGCGATAAAGCACTTTTTCTATAGAACAAGGCTTTATTTATTTATTTATTTATATATACTGTAAAATATATGTATGATGTAATTTGGGTGTACTGATTTCCCTAAAATTTTACATAGAGGGAAAAACAACCTCTATTATTTTCCCCTCCAGATACGGATTATTTTTGTGTGAATTGTTAGAACACTATGACGGAAAAAATCGTTATCATTTGTCATTTCTACTAGATATGTTTTTGCTATAAACTAACCAAAGAAGGTTATCACAGGGGAAATGAAATTTAAGAAAATCTTTTGTGTAGTTATGGAATACAGTAAGTCAGCTAATATAAGAAATTGTTTATACCCACAATCCAGTGAGAGTTAAAAATTTAAATTTAAATTATAGTTTATCATATGATACAATATATAGATTAAGTATGATGAGTAGGTTGTTAACAGCTTTTTTAGGCTGTTGACAGCATAAGGCATGTGTTTTAGATTTTGTTATTAATGTCTGCTATGGAAAACATTCAGAAACCATTTCTATATCGTATTTAAAAGTGTAAAAAATTATCTAGATTTAGGAAATATTAAAGAAAGTTTATTGTTTCCAAGTACATTTTTATCGTTTCATCTGTATACGTTTGCATTTTTTATTATTGTTTTATTTCATTATTGTGATGTCTATACTTCCACAATTTCATGAAAATGTATTAATTAATAATTATGAACATTTATTTTGATTAAATTTCAATTATGTGTGGTGCACTTATAAACAGATATTATAATAATTACACTATGAGAAAATTTACACAATAACATTTTAAACAAAATACCTGGTACTTTCAGAATAACGTGATTGAAGATGTTTTTCTTAAGGATCAATAAAAGTTCTATTTTTTTTTTCGGTATCATAATAACCTGCAAAAAATAAAATGTATCTTTTAGTAATAATAGTATTATTATTATTATTTTCTCACATAATTCTCTAGTCCTACTTAAACAAAAGCGCTATCACTTTTGTAAGACGTTTGTTATTTTTAACAATTTGCTAAAATCTTATATTATTAATCTACAAATATTATTTTTGACATATCATTAAAAATAATATTAATCTATATAATTAATAATATATAATTTATCTATATAATACATATTTATATCTTAATAATATATAATTACCTATATAATTACAATTAATCTTTAATAACATTCTAGACACGTGTCTCTAATAACATTCCAATATAAAACTTTTAAATGCGTTTTTAATGTTACAGTTCAAATCGTTAAATTGTTAGATTTAATGTTTTAGAAAAATGTTAAAATTTCTTAATCATGCAAAATTACAAAACGTTATATTTACTGAATAGTCAAAAGGATTTATTCTATATTAACAAAATTCGAACGATTCTCAAAATACTCCTGGGACCGTTTGTTTTCTGCATTGAGCAATAAAATGACTCTTAGTCAATCAAGATCTCCTTTTTTATTTCTGTTTCTCAAACAATTCACAAACTTTTCCTGCACATTGTTATCCATCTTAGAAAAAAAAGCTCCATTTACAAAGCGCCCATCAGCGTTTATAACCCCTCTTTAGGAACAGACCATTTCACTTTAGTGGTGCCTTGGTTATTTATAGTCATTCTAAAGAGATTGCTAAAACTTTCTCTCTGATTTAGCATCAAAATAGTTGAAATATTTCTTTTAGTGGCGTGGGCCAAAAATTTAGATTTGTCCGTTACATTCCATTGAACACAGACTGCAAAAATATGCTGAGTGAATTTGACGACTTTAGAAGCCATTTGAATGGGATTGGCATCAACGTTACGACGGTAAAAATGGTTTCCTAGAACTGCCTAGATTGCTTAGCAATTCAGTGAAAAATGCATTTTGCTATTATATAAGACATTTTTGCTGTTTAAAGAAAAAAAAATGGCACGAGCTTTGTATTTTTTATAGATATAATATTTATGATCAGATTAGTAAAATCAGGCTTATATCTTAAACGTACATAACATTTAAAAGTAAATTGTTTTCCATCTAATTGATTTCGTCTGCAATGGCTTTCAAGGCTTAAATTACTCCTAAAGATCCCTGATTTAGTAACTTCGATTTAGCGTAAAATTAGAATAAATGAAATGAAGAGAAATTTATGTGTTCATTCTCTTATCATGCGAATTTTTATGTAAAATGTTAAGTAAAGATAATTTAAACTTTCAGTTGAAATCTGTTATCTTGGTCAAATAAACAATATAATTCAAGTAAATAATATGCTAAAGGTTTTCGGATGCATTTATTTTATTTTATTTTATTTTTTTAATTCGTGCTTTATTCAGGATTCAAACACTGAACATTAAATTAAGTTGGCAATATATTATAAAACAATATGAATTTTTTAGCCATTCTTCAACTGTTAATAATGAGTTTAATTATTAGACACTAATTATACAACAAGGGCATAAATAAAACACGATTTAATGCCTTAAAATGTAAAGCATTCTAATCCTTTTAGGTATTCCTTTAAAAATATTACGTGTGGTATTAAAAATATATAACAGTATGTTGAATGAAAATAATATATTTAAATTTCGTAACAATATTTGCTCACTACTTTAGTTAATTCAACTTTTAATAGTATGTCTGAAAAAAGTAAAATCTCTATGTGAAAAGAAAATTACCTATGCCTATTTTTAAAAAATGGTCAAAGTTGACTATATATTCTAAAACCGTATGAATGTTTTAGCCATTCTTCAACATTTAATAATGAGTTTAATTATAACAAACTAATTATACAACAAGTGCATAAATTAAACATGAATTAATACCTTATAATGTAAAGCATTCAAATTCTTTTACGTATTCAATTAAAAATATTGCGTATAATATTAAAAAGTATGTACATTATGTTCAATGAAAATAATACACAACTAAATTTCGTAAAAATATTTGCTCACTACTTTAATTAATTCAAATGCTTCTCAGTAATTCTGAAAAAAGTAAAATTTCTATATGTGAAAAGAAAATTATAATACTTATGCCTATTTTTAAAACGTGATTAAATTTTGTGTATACATTTTAAAATAATTAAATGTCAAAGCGATACTAATCAGTGGAAGTGATCTTAAAAAAAAAAAAAAAAAAAAAAAAAAATTAAATCGTAGAAAGTTATAATGAAACTGAGTAAAATCTGTAAACAATAGATCCGGTTAAATCAAAATGTTTTATATATTAAACTTTAAAAAAAATCCACATTTTTGATTTCTTTTCTTGTTTTAAATATGCATATATAACGGATGCGGAAATCTAAATACTATGTCTAATGAAGATTCTTTTCATAAAATTAATGATATATTAACAAATTTGTAAATTTCAAATTAATTTCATCTAACTGTTTTCGTTTTACCTAATTCTACGTGAGTCAATGTGTATCTAATGTCAACCATCACAAAGTCGAATAAATATTACTCAAGATTACTCTCATCTATCAATACTCTACTGGAAACTATATCAAACTGTATAAATATAGAATGGTCATGATCCCAAAGGATTAGTTTTTGGATAGTTGGATGATTTAATGATGCCCTAGTACTATACAATATGCAATTTTTATCCCAAAGGAATAATATCAAGAGAATTTTGTAATGAATCACATTTTCCTGAAATGACGAAATGAAATAAGACTAGAATGCATATACTCTGTGCTTAATAAGCAAAATATTAAAGTCAAATGTAATCAAGCGTTGAAAAATTTTGTCAAGAAGAAAATTTACTATGATATAATGATTGATTAGAAAACTGAAACTTGCCTCTAAATATTCCGCAACGACTGTGGTGCTTCATGTTGAAAAAGTAATTTATTCTGTGTTAAAAAACATAAAAAGAAGAAAACATTAATCAAATTAAAAATAAATAAATAAATTCAAGGAAAACTTACAAAAATACTTTATTAAAAGGATATTAGTTTTATGGAATATTAATTTACGTTCCAATTATATAATCTCTATAAAAATCTATGTTTAACTGGTGATAAGAGATTATATCATAATGTTTAACAAATTAAACTTATGTGGAATAAAGCGTTGAAAAATATTTTCAAAAAAAGAAAAAAAAAAAATGTGATGATTGAATGTGAAATTGAAGCTTTCTTTTTAATATTTATCAACTTTATTGCCGTGCCTCATATTCGAAAATTAAGAGGTTTTGCATCATATTTATATTTATATATATGGATTATTGCCAACATAAGGGGTAGAAACCATGTCCCTTAGCCCTCAAAAATAGAAAATATTTTCAATCAGAAAAAAATTTACAACTAGGCTATTTCTTACGATTTTCTCTAGTTGAATATTATTATAAAAGGTTTTAATGTTATTTATTTTTCTTAGAACTCGATCGATAAAACCTGGAATGTCCACTCCGTGGACTGTCCCCAAGGGAAGTCTGCAGAATATAGCATTATTTTCAAGCTTAATATTAATGTTTTTTAATTACATTTTGATTTAAGCAGGACATAATTATCCTTAAAAATATATTTATTAAATTTTAGAGTTATAAAATGAATCTTGTTTTTTTAATTAATTTATAACAAATGTCCCTAATAAAATGCGTCCACTCCGTGGACAACTATTTAATTTCCCATAAAGTTCAGTATATGGCACTGTCTGTCACCAGTGTGTAACTGAGAAGAAAGAGGGGGAAGCCATCTTTGTTTTTACCTACATGTGCTGAACTCAATGCTTTATTTCGTTCTGTTAAAATAGATTTCATCTGTGATACCTCTGTTTGGCTATCTCATCAGTCCACTCTGTGGTCAGAAGTATACAAGTAATTATAAGGATTATTTATTATCTAATTATTATTACAATTAATGATTATATGACTTAATTCAACACTGAAGTTAAATTGTTCCTGACGTTGTAGCTTTGTACCTTAAAATTCAAAATCAGACATTCTGTCCACTCCGTGGACATCATTTGATCACGAAGTGGACACTTCTTTCCACGGAGTGGATACTTTCTAAATTAATCTTAAAAATAGATACATTTGAAAAATAATCTAAATAAATTTGATTAATAAATTTTATCCCTTTATTTATTTATTTATTTATTTATTTATTTATTTATTTTGTTAGCCTACTGATTGCTTAAGGTGCAATGGAAATATATTTTCCCCCTAACTTTCATATTTTTATTCGTGATTTTCTAAAAATGTCATTTCAACGTCTTTAAAACAGTATTTGCTATTTTTTACTGAACTCTTAAGCATTTCTCTTTATGGTTTAAATGTAACAACAGAATTCGTATTAATATAATTTTAAGAACAGTTTTATGACTGTTGTTTACAGAGTAATGCAAAAGGATGATGTATACTATATGTCCTTTTTTTTTTTTTTTTTTTCTTTTTAATTTTAAAGGTAAAATGTAGAAAAGGTGACATAACACTTTAGAAAAATAATTGCGAAAATATAATTAAATTTAGTTTCAGAAGAAAAAATAAATAAAAATATTTTTGTTTTACAGCAAAACTAAAATTGTTTTGCATTTTTAATAATTGAATAACTTTATATATATATATATATAAACAATACTTAAAATATATATGTATTTTCTTTGAAGAAATTTATTATGCTGTTCAAGAAAAATGGAAATTCGCATGTAACACAATGCAGGACAAACAAATGTGCACAAACCTTCGCTCAAACTCAGTCAAAAAGAAAATTAGGTGGAGTTGAAAATCAAAAAGATAAGGAAAATAACAAGAAAAGGAAACTTCCCAGCCAAACTACAGAAAAACGTAAAGAACAAAAAAGAAAAAGTATGCAGAGAGCAAGAGACAGACTAATGCTCCTATTACACACAACACGTTTTCACACAACTTTTGAGATAATTGTAAATTTGGCTCAAATCACGTCAATGCCCAGTGTAATAGGAATTGGGAATACGATCAATTTTTTTCTGGCAAGTCAGACTGTGATAAACCAGTGAGAAGAAAGCTCTTTATGTACCGAGAAATGACAGCGCCGGCGGGAATTCATTCACCGTTTTCCTCTTCGCTCTCCCATGTCGTCCCCGTTAAAACAGAGATAAATAGGTGTGCCTTGACATGTACTGTACACCGTGTAAACCAGTTTTTCGAACAATTTTTGATTCAACTATTGTAACCTTCTTTCGGTTTACAGCTTTCGAAAATTGGAGCAAAAATTGGATGAAATAAAAGTCGCGTGAAACATCTTTGTGTATAATAAGAGCATAAGAAATGATCCCGCAAGATATGAAGAAGGAAAAGCTAAAGAAGATAAATATATCACAGAAGGAAGAATACTGTAGTTAAAATGTTTGAACAAATGAAATGAAGTGTTAGGAAAAAATGGAAGAACCAAAACAGAAATCAAAGGGAGAGATTGAAGAAACCGAATAATCTTTGAAGAACATCTCAGAGATGATACACCTCCTGAGACACCTCGTTCAGCAGCCATAAACATCACACTACCACAAATAAATCCATCTCTGAAAACAAAACCATCTGAATCATCATCTAGCAGACTAGAAAGTGGAAGAAAAAGGTCGAAAAAGAACAGTGAAAGGCTTTGTGAAGAAAACAAAAAATTGGTTAGGAAGCTTGAAAAACACAAAAAGCATGTGCAAAGATCTAAGGATGTGAAGTCAAAAAATAATACTACTGATTCTGAAAAACCCAAGAGAAAAGTGAAAAAAAATATCACAGAAGCAAATTCAGAAGAAATTGAGAAATGTATTATTTTTGGCGAGGTTATAAAAAAGCCAATAAAAGAAAGTTTTAAAGGCGCAAAATCAAAGAAGAAACTTAAAGAAATCTTCGAAGTTTTAACAGGAAAAATAGCAAGGAAATACAAGTGTCTTCAACATATTAGATCAATCACATAAAAAAAAAAAAAAAGAAAGAAAGTAAGAATATGCGGAACCAACAATTATTTTCCTGTTATTTTCATTTTTCAAAAGAATTAAAGTAAAAATATTTGTTGATTATTTTCTAAAACACAAGTAAAACAATAAGGATGAAAAGATACAGCTGCAAAATAACTTTCAGGTTTGGATATTTATAAGTGTCCACTCCGGGGTCAGTGATGTCCGCTCTGTTGACACATTAATTTTGAAATTAATTAATTACCAACCAAAAAATAGCTAACGAGATAGCTCATCAAGTAATTTAGATTCATAGTTGTCAAAAAGGAATTAAGGAATTTTTTCAAATTTTTTTGGTAAAATTTTTATATTTTCAAATTAGTCTTCGTTTTCTACCCTTTAGATTGGCAATCACCCATATATATATATATATAAATTAAAAGACATAAATTAAAGAGAATCAAGAGAATGTTCGTTTTATTAAATTGTAGTTTTTATATTAGCTAAATAATTTTCTATAAAAATTTATACTTGTTTAATACAGATAAATATGAAAAATAAATAATTTCTTTGTTAACCCTTATAATAAGTATATTCAATTTAGAGAGCAAATTATTAGATAAATGCATTCGCGACTTATACGTGACGTGTACACATGTACGTTTTAAAGGAACGATTAATAAAATATTTTTTTATATCGTGCTGCATATCGAGTTAGTCCAATATATAAAGTTTAATTCCTTTCGATTCAGTAATTTAATTTTTTGTATAAGTTATCGAATCAATCGTTAAAGCTTTATAAATTAATTTTAATATCGAAATATCGATGACTATATTATGTATTGTTCATTGGCAACGCGGACAGCTTGTCTCTCTGTACAAAGAAAAGGAAAGTAGAATATTTTTTTCATATTTTGTATGAGGCTACATAACTACCAAATTTTTAACTAAATTGGTTATTCTTTACAAAAAGTAACCAAATTTGGCTTCATAAACAAGTAGACGAAAAACGAGTTCAATTTAGTACAGAACCATTAGTTTTGAATAATTCATATTTAAATATGTGGAATTATGGTCAAATATATAGATTTTTTTCATAATCGAGTTCGATATTTAAAAAGAATGCATTTTATCTGTCGTGTTTTTAGATCTCATTATTGTGTAGTTTATTGTTGTAGCTGTCGCTGTTAAAAAATATTTGGTTATGATTTTATGTATAAATAAACTTCTTTAACATACTTACGTTTTATTTTTTAGAGTGTCCCTTACAGCAACAACAACAACAACAACAAAAAAAAAAAAAAAAAAAAAAAAAAAAAAAGAGCAGCAGTAGTAGTGTTTACTTTATTTATTTATTTTATTTATTTATTTACTTATTTATTTGTAATACTAATTCATAACTTGGAACTAATCAGAGAATTAGGACCTTAAAAATTAAAAAAATGACTTTTTTCTTTGTATATTTAAAATAAATATATGAGTGTTAAATTAGCTTTAATGTATTTTTGTAATTATTTTTATATAAATATTATGTTTCAAGAGAATTATCGAATATAATAGGAAAAATAATAGATAAAGAATATAACAGAATACTGTAGTAACAGGAACGGGATAAAGAATGTAACAGGAAATTTTTTTTTTTTTTTTTTTTTTTGCGTACTTCAAAATTTAATTTTAAACGAATGCTTTTTTTCCAGTCCCAAAAATTTAAGTTTAAACAATTCATAAAATGTATTTTTTTTTCAAATATCTGTTCCAATCTATCTAATCCAATCTGCCTAATTTTTAACAAACATTTAGTAAGTGTTTTTAGAACACAACTCTTATGTATTTAATAATGTATAAAATAGATTCTTATCTATAAATTAATTTACAAGTTATTGATACAAATCTTTTTTTATGCAACATGTATAATTCAAACATAATTATTTAAACGTTCACAAAAACTTCAACTTTTCTCGAATTTATTAGGAATCAAAAATAGCCATTTTATCTAAAACTTCATTTATCAGAAAACGATGAAAGAATCGCGATCATTGATGATCTTTATCAATATTAAAGATGGAATTGCTTTATATGTAACGATAAAATCTCATTCGTTTTTACTTGTTAAAAGTAACTCGTCCGAAGCGATAATTTTTCATAGGCATCATTTGCAGTTCAACTTGGAAGAGAAATGATCTGTTCTGTTATGCTAGGCCGTTTCTGCGTAAAAGTCATTATTTCGGACATATTTTATGTTTTATTGTGTGACGTTTAAATTCATTTATATCGTCTGAGCAATCTAATAAGATAATTCACCTTTATTTCAATGGTTCACAGTTAAAAAAGGGTATATGTATGACTCAAATAATTAAATTTTCGAAAAAAAAAAATTGTGTCTTTATTTAGAATATATTTTTAATAAATAAAATCATTACTAAATTTAAATAGAACTAAATTATTTATGTTATTTATTGATAACATCGTAAGAATATTAAAATTTAATATTGAATTCAATTAAATATTGATATTTCTCAATTCGTGATATTTAAAGGTAAATATTAAGAATTAAGCCAAATCTTAACATATAATCTTTTGTAAATATAAATAATATAAGACTTTCATAATCCATTTTCTAAATGGATATAGCCCAATATTCGAAATGCAAACATGCCAATATTTATATTGTGCTATGCAAAACTACTTGTTTAATGAGGAACTACCTGGGAGTTTGTGTCCAGAGATGTGGAAATTGTAGAGGGTAGAAAGGAACTTGTAAATTTACTTATATTAAGAATTAGGTCAAACATTAACTTTCACAATACTTTCATTTAGAAAAAAATCTGACTTGATATGTTACAGTATTAAAAGTATAGATATCTTAATGCTTTCATAATTGTATGAAAAAAATATTCTTTAATATTTAGCCGATATTAGGCTATTTTTGTAGAGTAATAAGTTGTTATTTTTCTGATACTTAAACTATAAATTGTAATTAAAATAATTAAATTAAAATAATCGATTGGTTCGAAATTAATAATTTATCTAAATATGTTATGCATATTTCTTATCGACAAATGTTTTAATTTATCAAAATATAAAAACTGCCAACATACTGAATTGATGTAACTTTAATACATTTTTTATCAGTCTCGTTTCATTGAAAAGCCAAGTCCCGCCTTCAGGCGTTCTTCTAAAGCAATACATTATTACTATTGTTATTATTATTATTATTTATTTATTTATTTTATTATTATTATTTTTTTTAGATTTTGCGAATAATTAAATTTATTGAGTTAAACCTATTCATTGGGTATATGTATTCTTCAATGAAAATTGCCGCATTGATTGTTAAGGGGGGGGGGGAAGTGATTCAAACAGGAGTACGAAAAATTATTTTGTTAAATAACAAAAATTTTTAATGAAACCCCCAGAAGTTTGGGCTTACAAATGATAATAAGGAAATATCCCATGTGTTAATACAGATCTCAGTAATTTCGTACATGAAATGGTTTTGCTTTTATCCCTGACTATTCCAACACCAGATTTATGTAGCAATTTCACTTTAAATAAGCATTGAAAAATACTATAGAAGATTACTTTATAGCTGTAATATTATACTAGTCAGTGAAAACGCGAACAGTAACATGTGTGTCATTTCCGAAATCTTTACAGATATTTCAATCTTATGTTAATGCATATAATTATCGATCTCAACAAGCTTTTACAATTTCTTCTAATGATATATCTTCTATGATAAGGAAAATAATTTATTTTTGCGATATATTTGTATATATTTACATACCTGTCAACTTTTCTAATTACTATTCCGTAGTAATGATAGTACCCGCTTTATTATTATTATTATTATTATTATTATTAGTTTCAGTTTTAACTGTCGAAAATAAAACGTTTATTTTCTTACCTGTTTTTGGATATTATTTTTTTAATTCACATATTAAAATAAACAGATTTTAATGAGATGAGAGAAGTGGATTACATAAAAATAGTAATAGATCGTTCTTTGAAGATTAAAAATGTCTAAAGCGTTATTAAGAAATAGTAACACATAATTACAGAAAAATCTTAAATAAATTTCACAATAATTTTTCAAGAAATTCGCATTTCTGTAAATAAATAATTAATTAGATCTCTTAATAATAATTTTAAGCAATTTAAACTTTTAAAAATAAGCATACGATTTTATAATTTATTTATTTATAATTAAATTTTCGTAAAATGTACAATATTCTCTTAGATTTTATTCATTGGTAATCGAGAATTCTCCTTTTGTAGGATTCGAGGACATAATCATTAATAGTCTTGAGAGCGTGATTATCAAGTTAAAATTGACACCACTGTGTTTGGGAGTAGAAATTTTTTTTCTTCATGTCTTTTTTTTTTTTTTTTTTTTTTTTTTTAAATTGGAGAAAATTATTTAAAAATTACGATATGTAAATAGTGATGAAAAAGCGGATTCAGATTTCTACTCTGATTATTATATCCCTGAAATGAGATCTACTAACATTTTTATTTATTTTTTTTTTTTTTTTTTTTTTTTCAGCATTGTTAGAACTCATATTTTCGAAACCACTTTTTTTTAAAAGAGTCAGATTGGAATTTTTCTTTCTTTTTAGCTTTTCCTTTGTTAACAAAAGATAGCATTATATACATTTCTAAATTGTGCGGTGCGCGGTAAAACTTTAATAAACGAGTCACATGCGGGTTGGCCACCCCTGTTTTTGAGGAACGTCTAAAGGCGGGACTCGATATTCTTAAAAAACATACTGTTCCTGGACACGCAAGTAATGTGTTTAAAAGCTATTTAATTTAGTATAAAAAGTTGAAAACCTATACATATTTTATATTTATGTGATGACAGATGTAATTATTCATTCAGAGCTTACCGCAGTCACTTTTTAATACCACTCTTTATGTAAATCAATCTTCATATCATTCAAAGATAAATACTGCAAACGATTGCTAAACATTTGTATTAAACAAAAATGACATTAAAAAATGCGACTGTTCTGAGTCCTGTCATTCGACTGACAAATTTTAAAAAAGTAATTACATCTATATCACAATAAACACACAAAGTTAATTTTTTTTCTATATATAATCTAAAAGCAAGTGATGATATTTATTGATTCAAGAGATGGCCTACATGACATGACTTTCAAAGGGAAAAATTTAATAAGCATTTAAAACTCTTGTTTTTTAGTGTCTCAGCTGATTTCAAATATGACATGTGTACGAACCTGTAATGAAGCAAAGTATAAAGCTATCCCTCAATTATATGCTATGTTCAATTTTTTTTTTTTTTTTTTTTGGTTAATCAAGATATGACTTCCTTAATAGCTTCACTTGCAAACAGGCTCTGTTATTTTTACTTACGCATCTAAGATATTTATGCATGAAATGAATTTTTTCACTACACACCTGTGGAAAGCTACGAGGTACATTTCAATGTCAAGGCATTTCGTAATGAAAAAGGCCTAAAGCTGCGAAAGAAAAACGCTTTAAAAGAACTGCTCATTCATTTGATTTTATAGTTGTGAAATCATTCAACAAATATGACAAGTAATTGAGGAACTTAGGCAGCTGTAAACATTTATCAAGCTCATTAATGCATTTCTATGGAAGTAGAATCTAAAACTAATTTTTGAAAATATGATATGCATGAATAAACTAATTATTCATTCGTCTGACACAACATATAAGGAAGTGATTAAAGTAAAATAATAATGAACATGAAAAGTTTTCTGTTTTTCAATTCTTAAGAACATATAAAAGCGGTAGACGTTAATTACTCATCTGAAAATGGCAACAAAACATGAATCATGTCTTTAGTAAACAATGAATAAACATACAATGCTTTTGCATGTTACTGTCACAGAAATCTCAAAAGTCCTGATGTTAGATGTATATGTAGCAATAAAAGCAGTGACTTTTTCCCCCTTGCATATATACTGATATTTTTGGGTCAAGGTTTCATGAAACTATTTCCTTATAAATTTACTTTAAAAACTATGCAATTATTTTACTACTTTTAAATCATATTTATAAGTTTAAAGCTACATTCAAATGTTTATATGTGCTGAAATATATTTCTGTGCCAAAGTATTTTGTTATTAAAAAAAAAAAAAAAACGTGCAACTACTTTTGATGCTGTTTCTTTAAAAGTTGTTTTAAGTACTTATCTGTTACGACTATCACATAACTTTCTTCTGTATTTTCTTTACAAACTTCCACAGTGTCATTTATAAAAATTATTTTCCATGATAAATACAGACAACTTTCATCTCAAAAAAATTTTTTTTCAAAGAAAGTCAATTTTATGCCGACATCTGAGAAAATAATCTGAGAAATTTTATTTTATTTTTTTATTTTTATTTTATTTTATTTATTTTATTTTATTTTATTTTTTTTATTATCAGAGATCTGAAGTTCAAACTTTCCCTTTAAGGGTGTTGACGATTTCTTTTAAAAGACACCCATAATGATATTTTATATTCCGGTATATTATACACTTCCCTCAGGCAGAAATCGATGCCCTACAAAATACAAAAATTTTTCCTGATTAGCTATTACCATTGCATATATATATATATATATATATACATATATATTATTTTCCACAGAAAAATTAAAAATAATTCTGAATATATACGAAAATTTGAATTTTATGATGACACTATATTTTTTATTATTTTTGCAGTTTCAATATTTTTTACCTCATGATCTTTGTATTATTTTATTATGGTGTGATAGCCTAATAATTTATCAACTTCGTATGTTCAAATCTAGCTTTTGTAATTTCAATGTGACTTGATGAAAAAGTTGTTTAACCACTGTACACCCAAGTAGATACCTTATTTCAAATACCTATTTCAAATACCTAGCCTAATAAATTATGAACTTCATACGTTCAAGTCTAACCCTTGAAATTTAAAACTGACTCGATGAAAATGTTGTAGAATTAGCCTAGATACATTGTAGATACATTTTTCAGATGCAATATGAAGTTACCTAGCTTACACAAGCATGTTTGTTTTTCTCAAAATGCCATATACTAAAATCCGAAAAATTCTAATTTAAATATTTTTAGATTCACTATCATCTATTGTAAAATAATAATTCAGAATAAAATAAAAAAGCATTTTAACTAACAAGGTTATAAGGATAAAAAAAAAAAAAAAAAAAAAAACTCAAATTTTAAATTTTTTAACGAAAAATTCTAACAATATATGAATTTTTTTCATGCCAAGGTTACTTTTGCCTATTTATTTATTTATTTGTATTTGTATTTGTATTTTATTTTTTACTAAAATGATTTTTTTTTTTTTTTTTTTTTTTTTTTTGTAAAACATTTATGCCTGAAAAAGCACTGTGCAGTTTATAAACATAAACCATTTTCTGCTTTTTAACACCTATAATCTCTCTAAAAAAAGAAAAAATTCCTTGCCTTATATTTCTTTTGAATCCGCTTTTTCTTGTAAAATCACATAAAATCAAAACACACACATATATATATTTATTTATTTATCTTTTTAAAAAAATCATCTTAAAACATTAAATAAATATATATTTTTTATCGTTCAAAAAATGGGCTTCACACAATATTACTTTAACGTATAAAAATTCCCAATAAATCTGAAAGTACATTTACAACATATTTAAAAAAAGAAGAAAAAATCCATGGACAACAATAAAAGCTATCAGATTTTTCTCTTTCTATAAAAATTGAGCTTCGTATAATGTTTCACGTGTTACAATAATAAAATTAAGTCGTTTACTAAGAGGAGAGGAAAAGTGTAATTCTATGCCTCAGGCCTTGACTTTCTTTCCTTTTTTTTTTCTTTTTTACTATCACGATATTCGATATACCGACGATTTTCTCCTTCATTAGAGGAAGATCCACTGTTATTTCAATCCACAATCACAAAATGTCAGAAGTTATTTCAAGAAATTGCAGAAGTGAGAAAAAAGTAGTACATATTTTTAACATATTTTCTTTCTTTTTATCGAAAAGTTTGGAAATGTCTTTTTCTTTTTCTGAATTTGATTCTTAACTTTCCATGCATTGATTTTGGAGCCTTTTTTTTTTTTTTTTTTTTTTTTTTAGCAATTATTAAAGTAAAATTCAGCATTTTACAGCTTTTAATTCGACTGCGAAATGAGAAATTAATGTTACATTAATGATGTTATATGATATTAATTTTTAATTGGAAAAAAAAAAAAAAAAAAATCGGTGTTCAGGGTGATTTTTCGCGATAATTGTGATTTTTTGAAGAGTACAAAGTTATATGGTGAGTTAAAAAAAAAAAAAAAAAAAAAAAAAAAGCATCTTGTATTTGCATTAAAAAAAAAAATACGTATATTAACAATTTTCATAGGCAGAAGATAAAAATAAAAGATATTTTTTCATTTTTCAGTATTTTGAACTGAAAAATGAACAACAAATTATGAAAAATCAATTATGCATCAGTAAAGTACAGTGCAAGTTCGTTTTTTAAAAGAATAATATGTTTTTAACAAAGAACAACATGTAATTTTTGCTTGATTCACAGGCATTTTTTTTATTGAAAATATAATTATTTCATAGAGTTCTATACATATATTTCCATAAAATCCTCAATACCATCTTAATATAGTAATAGTTTAAGTAACCATGTAACAGCCATTCTGAAAAAGACCAATATTACAATATCAATGGTTTTCTTTCTATTCTTTCTATTTTTTTTTCTCACTAAAACGCAATCACCGTACTCTTAAATTTGATTTTTATTATAAATTTATAAAGTATAGTTAAAACATGAAATATGTAACATTATAATTGTTTATTTAAAAGCTAAGTAAATTTATATTAAGATAATAATTAACGACATTGAGTGGTAATTAATCTGTAGATTGTTTAATAAGTTTCGATCACAATTAGCAACAAAACAACTTTAGTACATGTCAATAAAAAATTAAATATATATATTTATTTTAGTTTTTGCCTACGGTTTTCTATTTTAAGGTTTTATTGAAAAATTACTTTAACGCTTTCATTTAATGTTTATGACAATGCATAACGAAAATTCCAGAATGATAAATCAAAGCGTGAATAATAATAATAATAAATTATTATTTTAGCTTGCCAGTTTTCAAAGTAAAATAAATATCCTTTGACCTGTGTGTAGGCTTTATCCAACAGTTAAAAACTTCGTTCTTTGCGGTTAATATTAAAAAAAATTTCCATTCCCACATAGTAATTCCCCAAAATAAATTCTAGAAAAAAGAAAAGATAAACGACCACACTTCTTATTTAGCAGTATAAAAAGAAGAAAAGGGAATAGCAAGTGTGTGTTTCCCTTAGGGCCGTCTACGTCAAAGTGACGACACTTATTTATATCGCTGAATCGTCTGCAGGAAAATGGAAAGCTTCAAAGCAGCTTTTCTCCATTTTTTCCTTGTCAACCTTGATTTAGGCTGAACAGACATGCGGATATTATGAAAGGAATTCTGCTACAATTCTTCTAACATTGTAAAAGGTGCATTATTTAGGGTTATATCTCTCACACAACGTTTATTCGACAACATGAATTGGAGGTTTTATTTTTCTTAAAAGCATATATATGATTTTTAGTGAATTGAAAATTATCAGAAAAAAGCAATCTTCTAAAGAACATGCATGGTTAAATGTTGTATGATAAGTTATTCGATTGTATTTTCCTTTAATTTTAATATTTATTCGACATTTTAAACATATATTTACTTGCATTTGAATGTGTGTGAATTATTTTAAATTAATAATTTACATAATTTTGTATCTCACTGTATACAAATCATTATTCTGAACCCAATTAAATGTTTCAGGCAATGTCTCCCTATGATACAGATTTAGAATGTTTACTTGCATTTTATTCTGATCTATGTTATTGAGTTAAATTGTTAGAAGACTGACACTAAAAACCAGCTACTACAAATGTACTTTTCTGATTCAGGCAGCCTTAAAAGTATCATTAAAGAGCAAACCCAATTTCGAAAATTTTATACAAAAAGAATATTTTTTCGACCATATATTGGTAAGAGAAAGTAAAATTTGTTAAATATTCCATATGAGTTACATATACATGAAAACAACATCATTGTCGTATAGAAATGAAATATACTTTGAGAATCAGGATTTTTTTAAATTCATTTTTCCACATTTGTTCATCTTTAAATGCTAAATACACAGTTTTTCATGTTCACATAACAGTAATTTTCGATATATTACATAATTTTAGCAATGGAAGGCGCCATATGGTCAGGTATGACCATAAGCATTTTTATGCTGATTAGTTTCGTTTTGAAAGTAAGAAAAACTGTACATAATCATATATAAACATATATATTTTACAAATAGTAATTTGGATAGGTTAAAAAAAAAAAAAAAAAAAAAAATTAATAAACTTTTTTTTTTTTTTTTTTTTGCAATAAAATGATACATATCACACTCCGATAAGAAAAGTGTGCAAAATATAATTACAGTTTTCGAGAAAAAAATAGCCTATACAATAAAATATAAAACATTCATAGTTAACCTACAAGAAAACTTATATATAGGTTTCTCCGAAAGATAAATTGCAAGATTGAGATGTGACACTTTACATAGATGTTAAAACATTTCATACACATTTTTCAATGATACAAATTTCAAAATTGCCATTTTTTTTTATTGTAACGCTTAAGGCAAATATAAGAATTCTTATGTAAGTGTGTGTTAGTCTTAAGTTTAACAGTAGTAATTTATTAAAATATATTTACATTTCTCGAAAAACTTGACGCATTGATAGGTTAAATGCGTCATCACATTATGCAGCTTTATTAAGATATATATATATATATATATATATATATATATATATATATATATATAATTTCATATATACGCATATTTTGTACAAATTAAATATTAAGAATAATCACTTATTACGAAAAGTAAAAAAAAAAAAAGAATTCACAGATAATATATAATTTTTCTCATAGTACAACTTTTTTTTTTTTTTTTTTTATGCAATGTTCCTCATTGCATTGTAACATATATCGTTACATAGGAGATAACAAAAAATTCAAACTAAATTTTTTTTTTAAAGAAAACAGCAGATATTTACAGGATATTTACAGAGTATGTAAGAAAATACAATGCACATATTTTAAAATGAAATACTATTATCCTTTTGTGCAAGAAGATTTTAAGATTAATTATTTTTACGAACAACACAAAGTTGACCATTCTGAATTCATAATATAATGTTAAAAAACGTGATACCTTCCCAGAACGATGCAATTAACTTTCAGTTATGAAAAGTATCTTTAATTAAGGCCTCGTTTAATATATATATATATATATATATATATATAGTCGAACTTCGTTAACGTGAACACTGGTAACGTGAATTACTTTTAACATGAACTGTTTCCGCAATCCCCGTCAGAGTGAAGATTAATTTAGTTATATGAAGATAAGTTACTGATAGCACGAACTACTGATAACATGAACAAATTTTTTATTAACCTGGAGATTCACGTTAACAAGTTTCGACTGTGTATATATGAAATTGCATAGTTTCTAATTATAGTAATGAATTTTGCTAGTTTTGAAAAGGTTATTTCTAAATATATTTCCAGAATAAAATATAATTAAAATAGAAACTTAAGTTTTTTTCCTGATATATTTATTTTATTTCTTAAATCATCTTGTTATTTTTTAATATACTTCACTGTAAATTACAGTGATATTTTTAGTAACTTAGAAAAAGATAGTTAAAGATTACTTTTAGCTCCACTTGTAAAACTGCTTCATATCTAAAATATTACAGGCGTGACACTTGTATAAATTTTTTTTCAATTTTTAAAACGTCTTTTAAATTCTAAAATCCCTCTTGCACCACTAATGAGTTCAAAGAATTCTAAAACTTTAGACGCACCCTTCATAATTTGTATAATGTCCATATTTTCTAGGGTATATATATATATATATAGTCGAACCTCGTTACTTGAACACTGTTAACGTGAATTTCTTTTAACATGAACTGTTTCCACAATCCCCGGCAAAACGAAGATTAATTTAGTTATATGAAGATTAGTTACAGGTCGCATGAATTACTGATAACATAAACAAATTTTTTATCACCCTTTAGATTCACGCTAACGAGGTTCGACTGTGTGTATATATGCGTGTGTGTGTATGTAACACAATTTTTAAAAAGTGTTTTGAGTGATTCGACAAAAGCTTATTTAATTATACTTCATTTCAATCTTTGTGTGACCCTACCAAAAGCTGAGAGGCTCTACCTCAGAAACTTAGTAGAGAAGATATATCATGTTCGAAACCAGGTGCGTAAGTTGGACTGGCCATTCGGAGTGTCCCGATGTTTTCTCCAAATCATGCATACATACCAGTTATGATCTCCGAGTGCGCCCTCAAAAACAAATTCATACCACACCTGAGATCCCTGTGCATTATTCCTTTATGGTGATTTGATACGTCTTGCAAATTCTTCTGAAAATACGAGAGTTTTTTACGAGGTTTTTCTAATATAATTTATAGAAATCTATTTTTAATTTACTATATTTTCGAAAACTACAAGTTTAATCAGTGCTATAGTTATTTTATTAAAATACCTAAATGATTAAAATGCCTAACTTTATCCCAGTGATTTCGATCGTTTTCACTTAGAAAATCTACCACGACCTCGCCCCTTTTGAATATGGACATAGGAAAATTTCTATCCCTCGATAATCTCAAGAAAATCTATTTTAACCATTATTATTATTATTTATTATTTTTTTTTTCGACGATTTTACTTAATATTATAGTTCACGTCAGCGACGTGAAATACCCCACTATGTTTTAATTGAAAGTCCAAAAATCAAAAATGGTTGACAAACATATAAAATTGGCACTGAAAAATGAAGGAAATATGCAAACACCATGAAATGCAAAAACACACACTTGTTTCAGGTTGAAAATGTTTAGGACGATCCTTCATCTGATTAAAAAAAAAAAAAAAAATAACACAAGTGCACAATTAAAGAGACAATGCAATATAACAATCTAGAAGTACCACCGGTTCAGAACTTTGGAAAATAGAAAAACCTTGAAATCACCTTAGAAACTCGTTTTAGATACGTGGATTTGAACTTCTAAAATGATTCTTTTACCTACTTTTTCTAAAAATATATAAGTATGTTTGTTTCATTTTTTAAAATAATAAGAATTGAAAAGGAAAGAAAGAAAGAAAAAATGAGTGTATAAACATATTTCAGGCGACAAATTTGTCTACCATATCTGTGATACTGGTAACATTTGTTGAAAGTTTGGCGATAATTATCACCAAGCTGGCATACTCGAATGAACTCCATAGCATGTTTTCATAGTGCTCCATGTTTTTCTACTTATACTAAATTTAGATTTTATTCGTTACCAAATTAATAAATTACCAAAAAACGTCTGTACTGACCGTATTTAAAACTTTCTAATTAAAACCATTTCGCAGAAAAAAGTACTTTTTATAACCCCCCACCTCCCTCTCCATAACTTGTCTCTCGAATAATGTTCTTCTTTTTTACTTTAACAATATTCTAAACCATGATTTCTATACATTACGTTACATTACTTCCATTCCATGAATAACGCAACTCGTTTTTTACACCTTTCTGCACTTCAATTCTGGACGATAGAAAAGCCCTTAAATCTTTTTTGAGCTGCATTACCTGAAGCACTTTAACCCAACACTTTTCACTTTCAATTTTTTTTCTCTCTCTCTTTCAGACAAGAGGTCAAATAACGTCAAAAAACGTTAAAAATAAAATTTAGAAAGGCTGAGAAGGGACACGTTTAACCATCGTGAGGAGAATCCTTGAACATTGTGAGTCAGTCACATACAGTGGCTCTTGGTAATCAGCTGGGCAGGTGGTATTGATTTAAAATATTCATCTTGGAGCTGGTCGGAGGTACTGCCATCTAGTGGATAAATATACAACTGATCTCTTTTACGATAATTTCGTTACGAAAAGTGTGTGTGTGTTGACGATGGGTAGTGCTTGTTAGCATGTAGTTAACGTCTTGTGAGTTGCGTAAAGTCGTGTCGGTAGTGTTTGATAAAGGATTTAAGGATATACATCTTTTTGTGGTGAAACTATTTATGCTAGTGGAATATTTACCTAGTTATGTGAACTATCGTAAGTTTTATTTGTTTTTTTTATCTGATGTTCAAAAATAATTTTAAAGATACTTAATTAAAAATTTTCTTTTAGAAAATATAAATTATTTTTCTCTTTTATCGTAATTTGACGTTCTTTTATTTTTACACTAATAAATTTTGTATGATATTTTATAAGATTACATTTGTATTTTTTTTTTTTTTAACTGTAAGTACGGTACATATTCCGTGTGCTAAATGAAAATTACTGTCATATTTATTAATTAACTAAATAAAAATTAGTGTCACATAATTAATTAGTGTCTACTATTTTACACTAATTAAATTTTTATAACATTTTATTTGTATTTTTAACTGTAAGTCCCGTACATATTCCGCGCGCTAAATAAAAGTAACTGCTTCAAAAATTCAATTTATTTAAGTAAGATTTAAAAACTAATTTAATTATTAAGAAATTAATTAACGATTTCGAAACTAGAATATTTTTTAGTGATATGTGCTATTATTTTCATTATTATTAATATTTTATATTTTTGGCAGGTTTTTTGTGTGCATTACATGTAAAACATAAATACGCTTTTTTTTAATTAATCAATTAATTATTATTATTATTATTATTTATCCGGATGTCTTTCTTTTAATTTTTAATCAAAGAATTTAAATTTCTATTAATGGTATCTAATGAGCAGTATATACAATTATTAACAATTTCAATATGAATAATGATATGCATATAAAAGATTTCTACAATCCTTATTTGTCCTTACCACGGGTTTTCTATAGTAATAAATGCCTTAAAATTAACCTTGAAATTTAGAAATAATTTTAATGTAAGAGAGAAGTTTTGGAAGTATGCTTACTAAAAAACCGGTTCTGAATATATCCTGATTTACATTTTTAAAAAATTTTCGTATTTGTCGTAGATGCGTACAATTGAAACGTTGTATAAATATCTGCGTTGGACGTATACCTATAAATTGTGTTATATTATGAGAAAGCTGTATTATGATCCAAAATAAAAAATATATATAAAGTTTTTTTTAACCAAGTGTTTCGTTCATAATTGAATAAATAGAATAAATAAATTGATACATAATAGAATAAATACTATAAATAAATAAGTACATAAATAATTTTAATGTAAGAGAAAAGTGATGGAACAGTTACAAAAAACAGGTACTGAGTATAACCTGATTTACATCTTTAAAAAATTTTCGTATTTATTTTAGATTCGTACAATTGGAACATTGTATACATATCTGCGTTGAATCTTTACGTGTGTATTGTGTTATATATATTATGAGATAGCAGTATTATGATTCAAATTAAAATATAAAAAGTTTTTTTTTTTTTTTTTTTTTTTTTTTTTTTTTTAAACCAAAAGTTTCGTTTATAAGTGAATAAATAGAATAAATAAATGTGTACATAAATAATAGATTAAATACTGTAAATAAATAAGTACATAAATAATTTTAATATAAGAGAAAAGTGGTGGAAGAGTTACTTAAAACCGGTTCTGAAATTCCCTGATTTACATCTTTAAAATATTTTGTATTTGTTTTAGATACGTATAATTGGAACGTTGTTTACATATGTATAGTACGTTATATATTGCGTTATATATTTATTGTATATTGCGTTATATATATAATATGAGAAAACTGTGTTATATAATCCAAAAAAAAAATATGAAACTTTTTTTTTTAACCAAATGTTTCGTTCATAAATGAATAAATAAAATAAATAAATTGATACATAAATAATAGAATAAATATGTACATAAATAAATAAATATATATTTATATATATATTTTATAAATAAATAAATATTGTATGTTTCTTCTTGTTTTCCAGATCAACTCCTTGTAAACCTGTGCATATCAAGTATATCTGTGTTACTTTTAACATATCTATGTTAGCAGGTAAGTTTATTATATGCATATTCTTAAAAATTGACAATATTATTTTTTAATTACAAAATGTTAATATCTATGCAATGATACTTATTTCTTACACGATGAAAAGTATATAATTTTTATCGTGTATTTTTAATGCATATTTATGCATTCGGAAATTTGAAATCTCAAATGTATATGCAAAACAAAACATATTTGCTAATGCGTAACTTATTCATGACCAAATATTTTATAGCAATAATTTTAATGCGAAATGAACAATATCTACACCCCGCGACAAAAAGATAGGTACAAAAAGTTTTTTCTTTGATTTTTCATAAAATAACACTATCTAAACTGTGCTTATCATTTATTATTATCATAAAATAATACTATTCCCGTAGTAATTTTTGTTTTAAGACTAATTTAGAAAAGTTTTAAGACTAAAATTTTTCTAATTTAAGACTACACTCCGCGACAAAAAGATATGAACAAAGGGTTTTTTTAATTTTTTTATAAAATAACAGTATCTAAATTGTGTTGATCATTTATTATCATAACAAAGTATTATCATATCAAAAACATATTAAATATTTGAATAATATTCAAAATAATCATATTAAAAAAAAAAAAAAAAAAAAAACATTTGTTCCTATCTTTTTGTCGCGGTGTGTAGTCTTAAATTAGAAAGCTTTTAGTCTTAAAACTTTTCTAAATTAGTCTTAAAACAAAAATTAGTCCGGGAATAGTGTTATTTTATGATAATAATAAATGATAAGCACAGTTTCGATAATGTTATTTTATGAAAAATCAAAGAAAACACCCTTTGTACCTATCTTTTTGGTTGGGGTGTAAAAACAGTTGTATATTAGTTTTTACGATTACCAGCTCAGTTGGATGGAAATTTTCAAATTTTTGAGCAGGATCTTGCATAGATACTCTTGATGAAGATATCTATAAAACTTTACAAACTATTTTCTTATTTTACTGAAATATACGACATACAAACTATACCTTTTTTTATCATATCTTTTATCTGACATTTCGCATCGTAATCATATCCTGTGTTTTACCTTAAATAGATGCCCAAATGTTTTTCCCTTTGACAATAAGTTAAAAATAAATTAACCTAAAGCTGAGATAAAACATTCGTAAGAAATTTTAAGAAATGAATGTTGCAGAAGTTGTAAAGGAAGGCAACTTTATGTTTTAAAATAAAAAATCTCGTATTTTTTTTTATTTTGTTTAGTTAGTTAATTTTTAACCTTTTTGTATATTTAAGATCAACTTTTTTTTTTCCTTCTTTTGTATCAATTAAGAAAAATAAATTAATTAAGAAAAAATAAATTAAGAAAAAAAATCGGGAAAAAAAAAGAAAAAAGAAATGAATATAGGAACCGTTGTTATGGAACGCAACACAGTACCAAATGGCTTTATATGGAAGAATAGATTTTTAAAATGTCGTGTTGTGTGTGTACTAAATTAAATACTGTTTTGTACAGAATTTTATACCTATCGTTCAGAAAACGAAAATGCGCTTCGTATTATCTATTCATTTTAACATTATTATTAACAATAGCAGTATTTTATTATTATTAATATTATTATTATTATTATTATTATTATTATTAATTTTCTCCCATACTTTTTTTTAACTTTCTCTCTTTTTTTAAAATTTGTTTATTTATTTATATATTTTTAATTTATATTTGTATTAAAAAAATTTTAAATAAAATTCTTGATTTTAAAGTTACAATTTTTTTTCCTTCTTCTAATCGAAAAATACCTCTCTTAATCGAAAAAAATTAAGAATTATAGCTATTTTCGAGACATATAGTTATTATTATTATTATTATTATTATTATTAACTTTTTTTTTTTTAAATGTTTGCTTTATTTTTGTCTTTGTGTGTCCATTTCTCTATTCTCCCAATATTGAATAACTTCACAATTAATGAATGGGAATGTATATAATTTATATAAAGTTTATGGTGTACTATTATGGAAAATTTAATTAAATAATTACAGGTCTCGTACGGACTCGCTCTCTTGTAAGGACTCTTCCGCCGTAATTTTTATATAATAAAATACCATGTAAAATTATAAGCTTATTTTATGACAAAAATTGCTGTAAATTTTTACTGGTACCGAAAAATAAGAGCTGTAAGAACCAATAATTATTCTTTATATATATTACTCTATATAATTATATAATGTTTTCATCCCAGTGAAGATAAATATAAACTAAATGACCTTACCTTTCAAAAAAAAAAAAAAATCTTTAAATTGAATTCCTATTTTGTGTCTGCTGCATTGCTTCGCACCTTCGTTCACTGCACTCTTGTCCAATTATTTCCCTGATGAATGATAGTGTTTAATTATTTCTACCTAAAACAAATGTCATCTGTTTTTGCAATTAATGAGGCTTCCTTCACCTTCGACCATAATTTTTCCTGCGAATTTTACTATAAGTTGTTAAAAACTTTTATTGACTAATTTATAATATATGTTTAAATGAATTACTGAACTAGAAATATTTGCAGAAATTTGAATTATTAATAAAAGAACACATTTATAATTTCTGTTGTTTAAAACACCCTCAGTTGCCTGTGCTTTTTTAGCATAAAAGCATTAAAAATCTCATAAAAACGAGTACAATGTTTTTATCTTATTTATACCGCCACTTTAATTGTAGATTTTTGGATTCAATATCATAATTATGAAAGCCCTTGTTGGCTATTACTTTTTATTTAAAAAAAAAAAAAAAAGTTTACGAATACATAGATTAATTAGCTGCGGAAGTGCAATTATATTGTATTTTTCCTTATAAAACATAACTTTCCTATTTGAAGAAATTTCTTCTTCATTGTCCATTTAATATCAGTGTCACAGGATCTCACAGTTTTCAAATTATTACTTGCCTTATCGGATTGCCTGATTAATATTGCTTAGATTTTGTTAGGGAATCAGCTTCTTCTATATTCATCTTTTCTTTTGTTATCGAATCTTTTATTTCTTAATGTGACATATTTGAAAACGTTTTTATGTATATATGTATATACAGTAACCTCCGCTTAATAAAATTACTGGTTAATAAAATCAGCCACTTAATCTAATCAAATTGTAAATCAATATGAACTGTTTTTAAAACCGTCGCTTAAAAAAATCAGCTTCGCTGATTAATAAACTCAAAAAAATCTCTGCCGCAGAAAAAATGTCATTTATGCACACTAAACAAATTTTATTTACACTGTGATTTTTTATTTTTGAAATAAAAAAGAAAATTAAACGCAGCAATATCACTGTTATTCCAACTTTTTGTCAAAAATTTTACATTTACAGCATAGTTACAAATTAAACAAGCCCGAGCACTTGCTCTTGTAACAGTTTTAAGAAACATGTTCTTTAAAGTGAAATAATAAGTTGCAAATTTGATTTGATTCAAAAATGATAATTTTATTATTATTATTATTATTATTATTAAAAGATAATTTTAATGTAAGAGACAAGTTTTGGAAGTATGCTTACTAAAAAACCGGTTCTGAATATATCCTGATTTGCATTTTTAAAAAAATTTCGTATTTGTCTTAGATGCGTACAGTTGAAACGTTGTATAAATATCTGCGTTGAATGTATACCTATATATTGTGTTATATGCTGAGAAAGCTGTATTATGATCCAAAATAAAATATACATATAAAGTTTTTTTCTTAACATTTTGTTCATGAATGAATAAATATAATAAATAAATTGATACAGAATAGAATGAATACTATAAATAAATAAGTAAATAAATAATTTTAATGTAAGACAAATTTGATGGAAGAGTTACAAAAAAATGTCATTTATGCACACTAAACAAATTTTATTTACACTGTGATTTTTTATTTTTGAAATAAAAAAGAAAATGAAACACAGCAATATCACTGTTATTCCAACTTTTTGTCAAAAATTTTACATTTACGTCATAGTTACAAATTAAACAAGCCTCAGCAAGCACTTGTTCTTGTAACAGTTTTAAGAAACATGTTCTTCAAAGTGCAATAATAAGTTGCAAATTTGATTTGATTCAAAAATGATAATTTTATTATTATTATTATTATTATTATTATTAAAAGATAATTTTAATTCCTATTTTAAAATAGTTAAGAAGCAAGCGGTTTAAATTGAAATATTTTAAATTTAAAAGAAAAGCATGAATTTTTGGCAAAGTAATTATGATCTTCCTGGAAGGAAAGAACACCAGAACTTGAGATGTGTTTAATATACTTATTTTGAAGTAACAATTAATTAATTAACAGTCAAAAATCAGTTAATATTGTTCATTAATTCCATTATTCGTTACATTTTGAAATTTCTTTTCAAATTCAGGGATGTAATACCTTTTTCTTGAGTGCAAGAGCGTTCGCCGTATATAAAAATCAGCCGCTTGAAAAAATCACTTTGGCTCAGAACGAATGTGATTTTAATAAGTGGCGGGTACTGTATACATTTTAACAACGATTGTAATGATTCAAGGAAATGTCCTAAAATATATACAATACGAAATTTTTTCCACATTTTTGAAAATTAACTATAGTTAAAATTTGATGACAGTTTCTTTTCAATATTGTATCCGTTTCTCGATTTTTTTTTTTTTTTTTTTTTTTACATGAAAAGTTATTATACTGTAAACACGATCGCGTAACTCAATGTATCTTAGACTCCTTATTTATAAATTTTTAGCAAATATTTTAAAATATATCTTTTTAAAAATAATTTTTTAAGTGTTAATTTTCAATTTTACAATAAAAAGTCAAATGTACTTTTGTTTTACGATATGCATTAAGCTTCCCTCTTTATATTATTTTATTATTTTATTTATTTATTTATTTGATTGACATTTAAAAACATTGTTTAAAAAGTAGGAAACATTAATAAGTATAACATGATATTACAAACAATAATCCGGTGCAATAATCCGATTTAAAAATCCTCAATATCTGTTGATATGTGAACAAATGTTTATAATTAGGACTGAAAACAGTAACTTTTTATCTCAACAATGTGGCATTGGTTTCATAGTTTTCCTGTATTTTTTAAGTAAATCTGGGTAATTTTGTATTACAATTAATTATTATGGTTGCATTAATTCATTAAAATTACAGTATTTTTTTTTTCATATACTAATATTTCATAACAATAATCTGCAATTTATTAAAGGAAAAGGTATTGCTTGTACATTGTGGCGTTAATGTCTGCAGTTAACCTCAAATTTGCAACCCTACAAAGTTAAGTTCATTTCTCCCTACGCGAATGTAATAAAATCTGCAAAGAAAAATAAAATAAAATCAAGCAAAAATTATAAGGAATGAACTTTTTATATACATTTTTTAATGATTCAATAATAATAAAATAATCTTCATTTTAATCTTTCAACAGAAACTTTTTCTTGTGACTTTTCTTTTTTATATTTTATAAACGCTTGTGACTTTTCTTTTTTATATTTTATTAACGCAATGATAATTACACCAACTGGCTCAATAAACGGAAACTGTTAAGATGTGGGATTTTCTTTTCCCGACGTCTAACACCTGTTTTATTTGTCGGTGAAAACTTGTGTGTAACATCAGTAAAAAACAGGCTTCATTCTTCGTTTCTTCGTTATATTCACGTGACACCGAACTGTTTTAGAAATTAATGATTATTTAAAAAAAAAAAAAAAAAGTGTATGCATCATCGCTTTCTTTGTTTGTCTGAATTCTTAATAGAATAAATTTCACTGTAAACTCAATTAGCTGATTAATTTAATTTAAATTACTGTTTTATTATGAACAAATGGACAAATGTTATTTCGACAATGTAGCGAACCATGTTTATAATTATATATCTAGAGCGAGGAAGCTATTGTTAAATAGAACATAAAATTCGGCATATCCGGCAGGTTTCTTTAGAAGTAATGAAAGAACGGAGTCAAGATACTTCGTAGAATTTGTATAACAAAGTTTATTAAACTATGATTAATATTTGCATAAACTTGTATAATGTAATAAATTTAGTTTTCAATTTTATTATTTCTTTTTGAATTAAAATATATTAATTTTATTATTTTTTTATTTTTTTACATTCAAGAATATCGATCTATCGACGCAAGACTACCGAAAAAATTACTAAATTAAATAAATATTTCTTTTACGGTTAAAAAAACAAAAAAACAAATTGTGGTAATAGTGCATATTGATGATTTTTGTGGTAATAATGCATAATTAAAAATGCCAATTTACGAGATTTATTGAATAAATAAACGTAACACTAAAACTAAAATTATTTCCGGAATGAATATTTGAAGGAATAAGTGTGTGCTATGTTGTAATCATAAAGAAATTTTTACTTTCTTCGCATTTCACAAAGAACTGGAAAAAACAAGAGTTAATAAAAATAAGTTACTTAAAAATGGAAAAAAAAAAAAAATGGCATATTATGTCTAGTCGTCAAAACCTTAAAACATAATTGATTACCGTTACAGCCGTAACCTCTGACTTTCTTTAATGAACGTTTATGATATAGATCCTCATGTCACAGGAATAAGTTTTCTCAGATGCACTCTTGACTTTTATCACATTTTAGTGTTCATGTTAATCTTAATTTTTACCTCGAATTCGTATTGTTTAGCACCGTCTCAGGTCTCAGTAATACTGAACTTGTCATACAATATTCGCGTATGCTATGGCAGACAAAAATAGTTTTAATTTTCAGCACTTTAACTTATGTCACCACATTTCAATCAAAGAGAAGTAAGTCTTCAACAAAATATTTACATTTTTCACATTTTCTTTTAAGTCATCAGGATGAATGTTTTTAGTTTTCTGGTATGTAATACCATTTACATCTAACTAAGTTGAATAGTCATATTTTTTTATTTCTGATTTCCGGTTTTCGATGGATTTACATGTTTTGAGAGGTCAAGAACGCGATTTGACCATTTTTACAAAATGTCCGTCTGTGTGTTTGTGTGTGTGTGTGACAAAATTTTGTGGCAACTGTATCCCCAAGTTGCTCAGAGTTTTAGTAGATTTATATGTAGGTGCACCTTTACTGAAATTAGTGCCTATCAACTTTTCGTGACGCTGCTATACAGCGATTTCCCCAATTTAAGGGAGGCTATATCTCAGGATCTATTGCGTATAATCAATCAAAACTTGATATGTGAGAAGATCATTATAAGACATTATGCTGATTTAATTTGAATGCTTACCGATCGACAGGTGGCGCTGTTGTACAGCGATTTCCGCAATTTAATGGAAGACTATATATCAGGAACTACAGCACAGAATTCCATATAAATTTATCTGGATGCACCTTGACAAAAATTAGTGTCTATCAGCTTTTGGTGTCAACTGCTCAACAGGTGGTGCTGCTACACAATGATTTACACAACTTAAGGGAAGGATATTATCTCAGGTGCTATTGCGCATCACCAAACAAACTTGATATGGGAAAAGGTCATTATGAGACATTTATGCTGATTCAATTTGGATGCTTATCGGCCAGTAGGTGGTTTCTTCGATAATAGGAATGCTATATCTCAACTTCTGTGGAATATAACTGTACGAAACTTGATATGTGAGTTAACCATTATAAAAACGCATATTTTAATATGTTATTTATAGACAATAAAACTGCCTGTCTCTTTGGATATTTAGTATTAGTTTTCTCTAAGATGAAAATCATTTGCATTTATCATGTTAGATAATTTTAATAATTAATAGTTTTAATAAATCATTTGCATGTAGTGAATATGTATAGGAAAATATAGAAGAAAGTCTTGTGGTGGCCACAACATACTAGTTTTTATAATAAATTTCTCTGTCAATTTATAAGCGGATGCATTGTCTGTAACCAATAGCCAAATACTTCGGTGGGAAAATTTTTTATTAGAATTATTCTCTTCATAATATATGTTCGATGTTGATTCCTAGAGACTCACTTTAACATTGTGAGTTTTTTTTTTTTTTTTTGGTTTTTTTCCCATGCTTTTACTATGGATTTTTGACTGATTTTTTTTTTCCGTTTTTCTATGGATTTTAGCTTTTCCCCCTCTCTTTTACATTCTAAAGTGCGGTGGCTCCATAGAGTGGCTCCCACCTACCCACCCCCGAGTCTTATACTAGGCGAGGTGTTTTAAACCATCGATGATATATTTAATGCCCCAACCCTCCCAACCGCTCTTCGATGTCTTTTTCTAGTCAATTGTGTCGTTTTATTCCTTCCGGTATTATACTTTTTTTTTTTCGTTTTTCTCACCTGTTTCTTCTATGGAATTTTGACTGATTTTTTTTTCCGTTTTTCTATGGATTCTTTGCTTTTTCCCCTCGATTTCTACACTATAAGGTGCGGTGGGACATATATCATAGTGCATATATCTTAATTTTGTTTTCACATTAAGAAATTTAACAACCGTTAAATTACTTCTTTTTTTCCATAGATTGATTTTTAAAATTTTTATTTTTATTTATTTATTGTATTTAAGTAGTTCGCTAAATGAATTAAATGCACTTTTTTGCTTTTTAACTCTGAAAAAAAAAAAGTAGGAGAATAAAAAATTATTATTATTATTATTATTATTATTATTATTATTGGAAAACAAGGACTTATTTAACGGCTGTGTCTAAATTTTTAAACGAAATTAAATAAAATATATTAGGTAACGTGTAGCTGTGATAAAAAATTTCTCCAGAGTCTGTCGGTGATGTCTAGTCTGTCGGTGACGATAAACTTTGCACCTAATTATTATTATTATTATTATTATTATTATTTTTTAGAATTCGAGAGTTCCATAAATATAATCTTCTATTAGAGTGTTACAAAAGATATGCACAAATTACAAACTTAATTTGAAAATGATCTAGTGTACCACTTACGCGATTTTCTTTTACCCAGCATTTGAATACTATAAAGAAGGATTATAGGTTGAAAGATGTAAGATAACAATTTATATATATAAATGAACATTAAAAATAGATTTATTATATATAAATTTCTTTGAGCGCAGTACATATATTCCTAAAAATTTATATATATTATTAAGTTTAGAAGTTTATTTCAAATTCTTCAGACAAATTTCATTTACACAATTCGCTGTAACTTACCAATCGTATTCAAAATATTCAAGAGGAAATCCCATATGATCTCCAAAATGTCCAAATTGAGTTTCCTTAAACTATTTGTTCTTACGTTATGTTGATAACAGGAATATAGGCAAATAAACAGGTAAAAACTTTGTTTTCTGATTCAAGGGACCCCAAAAACACGCAATTACAGGAAAAATACCGTTGAAATCTGGGCTTCAAATTTAGAGCACTTTGTTTAACATAAGACAGAATAAACATAAAGTCATTACCCCGCAGCAGTTTTCCTGAAACTGGAAAAATTTAGTAAATTAGGTATTTGAATTAATTACATAAAACTGTACAGGATGTATTTATTCAATTTTATGGAGACCTGTATATTGTCTATAAATAACATACACACTACATATGATAATTAAATTTTTCTGAATATGAAAAACACAACATAACTTGAATTGTAACATCACTTCAACTATTTCAAGATATAGGCTTAATATATATGAATTAATTAATGGGTCCCCGTAAACGATTGGTAAATGGTTTTTCTATCATATTTTATACAATACCTGCTTTAAATGCATATAAAAAATATGTGTTCATTTCATTTTGTTTAGAGCAGTCTAAAAATGTTAAATTGACGTAATGTATTGGTGTTATTTTGGATGTCCCTGTACACGAACCCTTTGCTTGATCTCAATGAAAAGTTTAATGTAGCGTTCTTCTATGATATATAATTAGAATATTGAGTTTGGACTTCCTACTACTATTTATTCTCTATATATGCTGATAACAGACACACAGATCATTCGTTAAAAATCTGTTTTTTTTCTATTCAAACACCTCCAAACGTGTAAATATAGCAAAAATTGAATTTCGGAAATTTGACCCAAACACAATACTTTCTCCACCTTATATAGGTAAAAGAAAGTAAAACTGCTGCTAAACTTTTTAATCCTATAGACAAATCAACTTTTTTTTTTTTTTTTTTTGTCTCTCTTTATCGCTTTCGGAAAGTTTTACATGAAATCTCGGCACTTTTCAGCATACCGATAACAACAGTTTTTATACTGGTTGGATTCTTTGCGTCTGTTCCACAACAGTGTGACCTTTTGTTCAGTTCACAATATCTTTCACGCAACCTCAGAATAAAAATAAAGAATGAAATGAAGTAATGTCCAGCGACCTCATCATTGTTTTCTTTTTTTCGAGAGACGCATTTTTGAATAAATCAGTCTTTATGCACCGTGCCGCCTGATTTAAGATCGAAAGCAAACGTTCAAAAGCTTTTTGAGTTGTTCTATCCATACCTGCAAAATGCTTTGTTGAATATTACTTATATATATATATATAATTATTGTCTTAAAACAAAAAATGAATATTTAGACCAAGAAAGATTGGAAAACTGAAAATATAGAGAACAGGAGGGGGGGGGGGCGTTTAAACTGCAGAAATATCTCTTTAGGATACACTATCTCTGGACTGAGTCGAAAAAAGTAAGGTTTCAATCTATAGCAAGTTATGTTAGCTAATATTGCAGGGTGACCTACCCTGGAATAGAAAAAAAAAATGACTTTTTAAGGAAAAACAAATAGATTTGGAATTAAAAATAAAGGAAATATGAGATTAATAATAAAGGAAATATGAAAATACCAAAATCGTAGCTACGTAGAAAATGATATCCATAAATCCCATGTCGATAAACTTGAGATGTTTTTATAAACGACGAAGAAGAGTTAAATTATTCATATTTGCAACTAAATTAGCGCAATCATTATAACTTACTTCAAGACTTAAGCAAATAAAATTACAATGATTTTAGAAATTTATAATTTAATTTAAAAAATTGATTACATTATTAATGGATCTTTTTTGGAAACCCTACATAATTTCTTTTTTTACGAGCATGCTAAAATTTAATATTAATAAAAGATCAATAAATATTCTATGAAAATTTTATAAAACTGCAAAATTAATTTATTACTTTTAGTTAGCTTACGAAAATGTTCAAGTATTATATTGTATAAGAAAAATACCTTTATCAATCTAATAAGAATAATTTATTGACATAAATACTAAACAAAATGAAATTCCCTCTGGTCGTACTTCTAGATCGTAGCAATTCTTCTTTAACAATTTCAACCAACTATAATCGTATTTAGGGAATTATGATTAAATTATAAAATTTAAAAAATAGAAATTCTTGTCACTTTTGAATCAAATAGAAATTGGTTAAAAAAATAAAAATAAAAATAAAAATAAAAAAATTCAAAAGAACAGAATTCTTGTTGGACAAGGAAAAAAAGTCAAATAGGATACTTTTTTTTTTCTTTTTCCTCTCACCTTTTTATCCTAAAATGGATGAATTCAGATTTCGAAATTTCTAACACTGAAGAGATATGACTTTGGAGATGTGGAAGATTGTGTGAAAAGTTTGACTTTTAATAGAATATTGAATAAAATTCTTCGAGTACATTTGACAGAGATATAAAGGCGCCGATGAAACTAACTTTTGCAAGAATTAGACATTCAATATCAAAATATTACTTGTAAATTTCCATAGAAATATATGAAATATTCAGCTTGTAATTTATTTTACAGTCATTTTATTCATTCGACAGTCCAAAAGTAACATTTTCTTTAATCTGGGAAATAATAATTTCATTTCAAATTTCATTTAGTATATTTTAATTTAAATTTAATAATTTTAAAGCATAAATTAATTGATAATATCTAAGTTTTGAATTTATTCTCGTTCATTTTATGCATTTTTTCCCTTCGTGTTTTAAAAGAAATTACAATTGTTTCGAAAGTATTTTAAAAATGCCAGTAGTTTATGTGATAAAATTTGTTATACTACTTCGACAGAAATTAACATTTTGTGATGAAACACAATATTATTTAAATTAAACTAAATTAAATTACATATATGTATATTTAAAGAAATTCGAGCGAGTATAAAATTACAAAGATTCATATGAAGAATATATTTCAAAATTTACTAATAAAAATTATAAGAATAAGGTAAAAAAAAAAATATATATATATATATATATATATATATATAAATCTCGTGTCACAATGTTTGTCCTCAATGGACTCCTAAACCACTTAACCGATTATAATAAAATTCGCACACCATGTGCAGTTCGATCCAACTTGAGAGATAGGATAGTTTAAATCTCAAATTATAGTCGCAATTTTAATTTATTGCTAATTATTTGTCTGTTATTATTTGACAGTCACAATTATCTGTTAACTCCAAATGATTCTAACAGATGTCGATACCTTTCGACTGGGTTGAAATGAAAGCTGAAATATATTTGGTGCTGCCATCTACACAAAGAATCTTCAACTTTTTAACCTATTAATAAATTTCGTATAATTCAATTATTTCCACTTAACAGATGTCGATACCTTTCGACTGGGTTGAAATGAAAGCTGAAATATATTTGGTGCTGCCATCTACACAAAGAATCTTCAACTTTTTAAACTATTAATAAATTTCGTATAATTCAATTATTTCCACTTTTTTAATTTTTGGTGTTAGCATAGCCGGCCACGTGTTACTTAGACTGAAGTGTAAATTGAATTCATATTATAATGAAGATAATGCAGTGAAATTAATCCTGTTTTTTACTTATTTGTGCTTCATTGATCAAAACTTTATAATTTAATATAATATATATATATATATATCTTTATATATAAAATTTATTATGTTTGTCCGCGATGAACTCCTAAACTAATGAGCCGATTTTAATGAAATTTGGACACTGTGTGCAATTTGGTCCAACTTGAGAGATAGGATAGTTTTTATTGCAAAATTCGCCTCCCAAAAGGGGGGGGAGGGGCCAAAACGTGATTTCACAAACAAACAAACAAACAACAACAACCAAAAAAAAAAAAAAAAAATAGAAATGCAGATAGACTGTTCAAAATTGGTATAGAGAGGTTTTAGAGGCCTGCAAATCGAATGAGGATATTTTCGAAAGTGTAAAGTTATTAGGAGGGGCGGGTAAGGGGGCGGAGGGGCAAAAAAATAAAAATAGAGTTACATCGCTAAAAATTGGTACATAGAAGTTTTTGATACGTACAAATCGATTGCAGATATTTTCGAATTTGTAAAATTATTAAGAGGAGCGGGAAAGGGGGGGGCAGAGGAGCAAAATATAAAAATGGAGTTAGATCATTCAAAATTGGTGCATAGAATTTTTGATACCAACAAATCGATTGCGGATATTTTCGAATTTGTAAATTTATTAGGAGGGGCGGGAAGGGGGGCAGAGGGGCAAAAAATAAAAATATAGTTAGATCGTTCAAATTGGTGCATACAGGTTTTTGACACCTACAAATAAACTGTAGATATTTTCGAATTTGTAAAATTATTTAGAATAGTGGGAGGGGGGAGGGCAAAGGGGCAAAATAATAGAAATAAGAGTTAGAACTTTGAAAATTAGTATTATTAAGTTTTAAGGCCCGATAAATCGATTGCGGATATTTTCGAAAGTATAGAGTTATTAAGAAGGGCGGGAACGGTGGATGAAGAAACGGTGCGCATGGTTTGCGCAGGTATACACTGCCGCAGGCAGTGGGGGTCCGAACAGATTATTCCACCAATGAGAGAAGATTTTTTTGTATTTTATATCATTTTCCTTTCGATAATATATGGATTCATTATGAGTGTCGAACATTTTTCCCGATCAGATTTTTTTTTTCTCTTTTTTTTCACATGTTAAAAATTAATGCAATTTTGAGAATTCTTTAATTATAGTGAATCATTTAAAAATAGGGACCAGCGAAGCGGGCTAAGTCTGCTAAGATCAAGGATGTTATCAAGGATGGTCTTTATTCGTAAATAATAATTTTAATATATTGAATATTTTACTACATTATAATTCAACGTATAACATAGCCACAGCAACGCGTGGCCGGGTCTGCTAGTATATATATATATATATATATTTTTTTTTTTTTGTTTTTTTTAATTGCATTTTTACGTTAAAAAAAGAAGGGTTCACGTTGTATTTACGATGTGAAGATATTTCGATATATGACGTATGATTTTCATTCGGGTACAGTTAAACGTCGTTTATTGCAGCTTTATTTATTTTTATTCGTACTTCGCCAACTATTGGTAAATATGGGATTGATTTTTTTCTTTGTTATCACTAAAAAATTTCTTTATTTTAAATAGTTTTTATCATATAGGGGTACATATCCAGTTATGGGTATTCTCCGGTTGTGGGCACCATATCTTTTAACAAAAAATAAATATGATGGATTTGAGTACTGTCAAACATGTATTCTGACAGTACGCAGTTAATGAGCTAACACCGAATTTAATAGACGCGTTTGCTTAGTAAGTGCAAGCATCGAAACAAAATTTCGAAAAAAAAAAAGCAACGCAAAAGTAATTTCTGAAATTTTTCAATGTGCGATAAATTGAAGGGAATTAATTAAAAAATATGAGGGTAATATATATTCATGCAGTATATTCAATATATCTTGTGATGTAATATCGAATTAAGCCAAACCTTTTAATGAAAATAGTTTTTTCTGTCATTATAAAAGTGATTGTCATTCCCGGTTGTGGGCACCTTTATGTAACCGGTTGTGGGCACCCATGTTTCTTTCATTTAAAGCGTGTTTTTGACTTAAAAATTGTCAAATATGGTCGTTTAAAACAACATAACATATTTTATTAGTGTTTTATGCATTTTTAGGCTTTTTTTAACCATGTCAACCCCGGAAAAGTCAATCGATCCAAAAGAAATGCATTTTAAGGCGATGGTTAAAGCCATTTAGGATTGCTTAGTATATACGAAATCCATAAAATCGACTGACCGAGAATATGGACCTCCTCGCAGCTTCTGTGCTCCTACAGAAGAAGCATAGAAAAAGTAAGGGAACTCCATCCGTCAAACTGCTGACTAAGTGCGCTAAAAACAGAAACATTCACAATCAGGAGATGATGTAGATTTCTGTATCATTTGTTTGGAGCACCTGCTACCATGCCGAACAAGAGCAAATTCAATCAAATGCAACGAGTATGATCGTCTTGTCCATTTGAAATATGCCAATATACATGAAAATTATTTTATTTACAAGCATTGCACTTCTGATTTGAAGGATGAAGAATAGAATAAATAAAATTGGAAAAATGACATTTTCTGTTATTATTTCGGCCATTGAATCTTTACAAAATGAATAAATTTTGTTGTTTTCTGTATTTATGCTGGTTTTTCTTATTATTTTCCCATTTTTAGCGGATTTTTCAAGTATTCCCACAACTGGGTAACTTTTTTTTTTTTTTTGGCAAAAAATGGTCACTTTACAAAATTAGTAATATTTTATTTCTGGTTGACGTAGTCAATACAGTTACTACATCACACGTTAGCTAATGGTTCTAGCTTTTCATTGGTATTCGTATGCTTGCATAATATATATTTTATCAAAAGTTATAAGCTAAAATCAAAACTCTGCCCACAACCAGAGATGTTTCCCTACATTTACCTATAACGATTACTTTCAGAGTTTTGAATCAAAAGTTTAACTAGGTGTTTTTTTTTTTTTTTTTTTTTTTTTTTTTTTTTAAATAGACGGTTTAAATTACATTTCCATAGAAAAATTTAAAAATAGTTGAATTTTCTGTTTTTTTTTTTTTTTTTCCGAAACACTAAATGTTAAAAAAAGAAAAAAAAAGAAAGAAAGAAAAGAAAAGAGAGATAAACAACAAAACATAAATTAAATTACAGGAAATTACTTTAAAAACTTGCGAAAAGACTGTAAAACAAATCATATAGTGTTGAAATCTTTAATTTATTAATTTCTTTCTAACATTAGAGCTCAAGATTTTAAATCAATTTTCGTAATTTTTTATTCACATTTCTGAGATTAAAATACATAGAAAGATTAAACTAAGCAATATATATTTTTAATTTGAAAAAGAAAAAAGTAAATTATTTAAAATGGCGAAACTGTAACATTAAAAAGAAATATCCTCAAAATATTGAAGAAAGAAATTAACGACACTTAAAAAGAAAAGCGTACGCGTAACCAATTATTTTATCACGTCCAGTAAAAAAATTTAATTTAAAGCCTCTTTGCACCGATAGAAAAATTAAAGTATTCCAGATTGCACTAAGCGTAAAAAATTCATATTAAAATAAATTACATATTCTAAAAGTTTTTCTCGTTTTGAATAGGTCGGGAAACAATTTTAGAAAATTTCTAAATTTAAAAAGAATGGTTTTTTAGTTTTGTATGTATATAAATAATGAACACGTGTTATTTTTTGCAAAGCTTTTTGCAACTGGCATAGTAAACCTCCTTACCAAACTGTATTAATTGAAAACAAATTATGAAATAATTTTTAATAGTATTCGTATTACCGTTACAATTTGATTATTACAAAAAAAAAAAAAAAAAAAAAATAGAAGAAAACTGTAAATAAACAGGGTGCATTGTAACTAATTTTTTCTGCTGCTATTTCTTAATAATAATTTTTAATCATAAAAATTTTACATAAATTTACATAAAACGTAACTTTTTGAATTGAGAGAGGATTCTTCCAAATATCTAAAGTCTACGCACACTCACAAACGTTTAGAAAAAATATATAAATTAAAAATAATTATATATTGTTTTAATTAGTCAACACATATTAAATAAAATAATTATTTTACATTAGTGCATATGTTTGTTAATGTTTTTAGTACCTTGATGACTTAGTTTCAATTAGAATAAATGTAAAAATCCCTCGCAATGTAAATACAGGGATGTGTTTCCGGGTTTGTTACGGGTTTAGCACAGGTTACTAGTGAGCGCTAATTTCCCGAGAGAATTTCCCTACCAGGTCGGTAGAACCTGGTCGGTCAATTACCTGGGCCTATAAATAAAGGAATACTTCAAAATTGCATAAGAAATAATTATTTTAAAAAATATATATAAAATTTTTAATCCATTAATCCAACTTTTACGTATTCTAAGACAGATGGAAAGTCTTTTATTTTTAATTATCATTTTTTATGTTTATCCGCGTGCTGTCACTTTATCTGTTTACCTTCTAACTTTCGCTAATATTATTCTATTTCTAATAACTTGATGTTTTATCGAGGTTCACTAGAGCATGTCTGAAAGAAATGTGTGACCTTCTTTAACAAGGTTATGCAAAAGTTGGATTCATTACTGTCAGTTTACGATACTTATATTAAGAGAATTTCAATTGGTATTATGTTTTTTATCCAAAAAAAAAAAAAAAAAAGTATGTGTCGTTATCTGCTAGGGTGGTCGAAAAAAATTTTGTGTCTATTTTAACATTGTTTATGCACTATAGGGGGAACAGGGGTTTTCTTTAGCATTAGATAGATAAAATATTTATACCGATTAATACCTTTTGCCTCCAAGAACACACGAAAGGGGGGGGGGGAGGGGTAAGAAAAAAAATAAATTGCTGCATTGCCGAAAAAATATATTTTTATTATTACTTCCATATTCTTAATACATAATAGCGTGAAAAATTTTATTTAATAACAATCAATACTCCAAGAAAATAATATTGGTACATTTTATATATACTTTTCACTTTTATAAACTCACAAATCTGAGTAAATAAGTAAAAATATGTTAAAATTACAATTCTATGAGAAGTTTTTTTTACCAAAAAAAAAAAAACTTTTGCAACGTGGTTGAAATAATTGGATCGTCAAATTAATTACGCAGCATAGGACAAACCCCTTATGAAATTTCAATTGTGAAAAATTGTGTTCTTTTGCTGACAATTTGCTTAATTTTTACTGTGTTCAAATGAGCTTTTGACAAAAGTTGCCTAATATATCTAACTTTCAACCTGTTGCATAAACATTTTTCTATATTTCGCGCATGCGCAGTAAAATATATTTACTATAAATGCTCATATCTCAGCGAATATTACACGTGTGAATTTTATGTTTCAGAATAATGTTTCTCTAATGTTTTATCAATTTTTATAGAAGTTTTTAAAATTTTATGGAAATACGTTCTAGTTATCAGCAAAAAACATGACAAAAATTTTAATAATTTTTGAAAAATTGTTTATATCTGCCTAAATAATTACACAATTCTCGAAACAAAACATAGAAAAATGGGTGTGCAACACTGTGTTAAAATTACAAGTTATTTATAGATTTTTATGATACGGGGTGATCTAAAGTATTTGCGCTTTTCTTCAATTTTTCTTCAAATATATTTACTATAAATGCTCATATCTCAGCGAATATTACACGTGTGAATTTTATGTTTCAGAATAATGTTTCTCTAATGTTTTATCAATTTTTATAGAAGTTTTTAAAATTTTATGGAAATACGTTCTAGTTATCAGCAAAAAACATGACAAAAATTTTAATAATTTTTGAAAAATTGTTTATATCTGCCTAAATAATTACACAATTCTCGAAACAAAACATAGAAAAATGGGTGTGCAACACTGTGTTAAAATTACAAGTTATTTATAGATTTTTATGATACGGGGTGATCTAAAGTATTTGCGCTTTTCTTCAATTTTTCTTCAAATATATTTACTATAAATGCTCATATCTCAGCGAATATTACACGTGTGAATTTTATGTTTCAGAATAATGTTTCTCTAATGTTTTATCAATTTTTATAGAAGTTTTTAAAATTTTATGGAAATACGTTCTAGTTATCAGCAAAAAACATGACAAAAATTTTAATAATTTTTGAAAAATTGTTTATATCTGCCTAAATAATTACACAATTCTCGAAACAAAACATAGAAAAATGGGTGTGCAACACTGTGTTAAAATTACAAGTTATTTATAGATTTTTATGATACGGGGTGATCTAAAGTATTTGCGCTTTTCTTCAATTTGTGGTGGTTCCTTAATTACACTATAGACTAAATAAATAGTGGAAAATGTGCGTTTTTAAATGTTCTTTACATATGTGAAGTTTCAGACCATTTTGTCCAGTATATTTTTTGAAAATAGAGAAAATGTCAAGAAAAAAAAGTTTTAATAATTTGATTACTCACTATATTTAAGTATTTATAAAAAGAAGTATTATTTTGCACTCACAATCTTTAAAAAAAAAGGAAAAAAAAATTATTTGATTTCACGTTAGCATGTTAAGGGCCCTCTTCACTCACCGCCGCTGGAAGCCGAAGCTAATGTTATTCAATGGGAAATTTTTCTTTACAAATAACTTATTAAGTAATACATATTTTTAAATTCTGTTTTCACATTATGAAAATTCCCAGCTGTTAAATTGACGGACCTTTTTTAAAAAATTATTTTTTTAATTTTTTATATTTTACTTCGAAGCTGCAAAATACGAATTTTCAATATGTGAATTTTTTTCATTTTGCAATTTCAAAATAAAATATTAAAAATTAAAAAAATACTTTTTCTCAAAAGGTCCGTCAATTTAACAGTTGGGAATTTTCTGAATGTGAAAACAGAATTTAAAAATATGTATTAGTTAATAAGTTATTTGTAAAGAAAATTTCCCCATAGAATAACATTGGCTCGGGCTACCGGCGACGGTAAGTAAAGAGGGCCGTTAAGGAATATATGTTTGTATGTTGTATGAATTAATTTCAATTAAAAGGTATTTTAATAAAAAATGATCAATTATCGGTGTTTTAATTTATTTACTTTGTAATTCTATATTTATACTGTAGCTCATTTTAAACTAGTACGTTGTAGCCATCCCAAAACTTCTTTCTATATCGTTCTATATAAAAGTTTCACTTACAGTTTAACGCGTAAGAAAGTTTATTATAGCTTCTCAGAATAAAGATTTTAATACACATTTTACAAATGAAGTTTGGTGCAATTTTAATCTGTGCTTTCAAAAAAAAAAAAAAAAAAAAAAAAGATGAGATGTTGCAAAAATACGAAATGTGAGCAACAGCAGCATCACCTGTTGGACGATATATGCTCAAACTAAATCAACATTCGTTTTCCCAATATTTATCTCACATATCAACTATCAAGTTTGATGCATCTATATGCCATAGAAGTTAAGAATTGCCTTCGTATTCATGTGGTAAACTACAGCACAGCAACGTCACTTGGCGGATATCCAATGTACCCAAATTAAATCATTTTTTTTCCATAACGACCCTGTAATATACTCTAATAATAATAAAATCTAGTATATATCTTTCCTTTCAGGGTGAACATTGCAGCATAGCATCCTTATCGACGGATATGCACCCAAATTGAAACAGCTTAATATTTGATTATGGTTTTCTCACGTACCAAATTTTGTTCCATTATACACAATAGAAACTGAGATATAACTTTCTATTAAATAGGGGAAATCGCTGAATAGCAGCGCCACCTGAAGAGCTATTTGGATCAAGCGATCATAGATACTAATTTATGTCAAGTTGTCAAGGGGCAACTACATATAAATTAATATAAAATTCTGTACAGTAGTTTCTGAAATACAAATGCGAGCGCGCGCGTGCACAAAATATTTGTCACACACACAGAGACAAACAGACATTTTCTAAAAATGGTCAAATCATATTCTGGACTTCTTAAAAAGCGTAAATACATTGAAAACTAGAAGATGAATATTTTTACGAATCCAATACTACTCTTTATTAAATATAGAAGAGAGTAAAAATATATGTAACTTATACGTGGAAAGTATTAGCTAGAACGTAAATAATGAAAGAAATTGGTTTAACATAACTTTAAATAACCTAACTAACAATGCAAAAAATTATAAATGTAATTACCACATGTTTTCTACCACATATTATCTGGTGAACGTTCAGTGTGCGTACAAATCTTTTATGCAATGTTTTGTTGTTCCAAATACGTGAATTCAATAATTTGTTTACGTGATTATTTCAAAACATTGATATTTATAGTTGTCTACGGCTGTTGTAATTTCTAATATCAGTTTTTTTTCCAACAAACTGCTATTTTATGTGTGAGTAATTGCTCTTTACATTATCAGATTGCACACATTTAGCATTTAACAAGTAGATTTTCTAAGTTTTCGGATAATAACAATAAACAATCTGTTTGGGAGTAATGACACAGATTAAAGAGTTGCTCATTCCAAAACTCTTCTATGACATATCATTACGGAGGTTTTCCGTGGTTCCAGAAATATTCATTTGCATAGGAAAACAATTTTCAGTTAGGAATATTTCTCGAATAACAGGCATAACGTGTGTAAAATGAAAATTTACTATGAAAGCTGTCATTAAGGATTCAATTAGCGTCGGGATAACTCCCAAAGCAAATTAATATGAATGCCATGTTTTTAATTGAAGTTCAATGCTAGAAATGTGTTATTAGTTATTTATGTTTTACAAGGCCGTTTTAGATAAGAAGAGAATCAGGAAGCATTCAGTTTTTATTCAGTACATGAGGAATGTAGATATTCATGTGTAAAAATTTAAATTCATTTTAATTATTAAAAAAAAAAAAAAAAAAAATCAAAATTTAAAAATCAAAATTTAAAAAAAAAAAAAAAAAAAAAAAACATACATTTAAATTAGAGCAATAGCAAATTTTTATAGATAGCAATTAATTTGTTCTTCATAATATGTGACAGTGAAAAAGTATATTATAGGTACGTATTTTTCACTCAATTATTTATTGTATATAATTTTGACACTAGTGAATCTGCATATCAGGTGCCTCAACGTCCTATTTGCATCACTCATTACTCAGCAGATCAATTTTATTTATTCCATATTATTTTAAACAATTATATATGTATAAGTATATATGTATAAGTATACATCTAAAACAATATGTATAACAATATGTGTAACAATATGTATAAGAATTCTACATGTAAAACAATTATACATGTATTTTATACAATTATATATAAATACACACGCACACTTACATATGTATGAATAATTCTCTATATAACACGATGCATTTCTATGATGGGAGCAGTACCACCCCCTCCATTAACCCACCTTTGTATTTTTCTATCTATATCTATCTGTACGTATATATATATTCCCTGTAATACACAGCTTTGAATTAATTAATGGTGGCTCATAAATACTTGTATCAAATTTCATGAAAATAATTGCATAAAATATTGGAACTATTTTTTTTTCTAAACTCTATAAACTATTTACCAATTTTATGCCAACCACTTTCCACAGAAACCATCAATTTAAACATTCTAATAGCACATGTTTATTTCATTACATTTAATGGAGTGTAAACATGTTAAAATGGACTTGTAAGAAATACCGTCTATATACGTTAATGCTACGAAATTCTTTTGTGTGTCCCTGTATACGTCCCACAATAATTATATAACATCATAGCATACAACTAATTCCTTGTTACTCATTAATATCTGAATCAGATTTGACATCATTTAGATAATTACAGCGTATCATTGGAATTCTTTTGTGTGGTCCTGCAAATAAAATATTTAATCAATACATACCATTTTTCTAGGGAAAACATGCTTTTAAGCATCTTAAGAATGTATGTTGATTCCATTATGTTAAATGTAGCATAAAAGCGTTAAAATGTGCTTACATAAAAACCTATCCATAAAGTATAATATTTCGAAATTCTTTTCTGTGTCCCTGTGAATGAGTTATAAATATTATATACGCCAGTAAAAACTATTCAACATATTTTACGTAGCTCATGTTCGAAATTATACATAATTTGAATGATTATATGACATTGTAGGAAGATTTTTGTAAGCTCCTGTACATTAATTATTAAATCTAAGCTCACATTTTTGTATAGAAAACATGCTATAAAGGATATCAGTAATGTATGTTGGTTTTACTTTGTTGAGTATAGTATAACCATGTTAAAATGCGTCTATACGAATTTCTGCCCATAGGCCGTAATGGTAAGAAATAGTCTAGCGTGTCCCTGCACACGAACCATAAACAACACACGTGCCGAAAAGTGTACATCTATTTCTGTATGGCGAGTGGACATACGTACCAATCTCCCGGCAATTAGGGCGAGTTTTGAGGCCTCTATCGTGGTACAAGTAAATTCTGTCCATAGGCCGTAATGGTAAGAAACACTTTGGTGTGTCCTTATACACGAACCACAAATAGAATATGCACACAAAATTATACAGCTAAGTCCATGTGGCTCATGAACATGGGTACTAATTTGCAAGTCGATCGTGGGCTGTTATCGCGGTACATACAGACACACAGAACCTAAAAATATTTTGAGTCTCCACATGGAGGCTTCCACTGACGTTTCGTCAACTAGTTAATACACTAATTTTTTGTAAAATAAGTTTTGTTTGTACATTTTATTCAAATACATAATAATAGAAAAATTATGGCCAATATTACAAAATATCAATACGTAATAGTATTTCATGGGTATTGTAATTTATTTTATCAGTTTTATGTTTCCACCAGTCTGGCATACTATGTCTGAGTCACCTTTATTTAAGAAATCAGAATGTAGTACAAGTTTAGCTTTAACAAATACATTTTCTAAGTTTTTGGTTAATAATACTATACAAACTATTCGGAAATAATGACAAAGATTAAAGAGTTGCTCTCTTTAAAACTCTTCCAAGACATATTTTTAGAAAGGGTTTCCGTGGTTACAGAAATATTCTTTTGCAAAGGAAAACAATTTGCAGTAAGGAATATTTCTCGAAAATGGACATAACGGGCGTAAGATGGAAATACTTAGCAAGAAATCTCTCATTAAGTGTTCAATTAGCGTAGAACTAAATCCCAAAACAAATTAATATTAATAATATCACTAATAATTAATATTAATAATATCATTATTTTAATTCAAATTCATTGCTATAAAACTATTATTTATTATTTAAGTTTTTCATGACAATTTCAAGCCAAAAAAAAAAAAAAAAAAAAAAAAACAGAAAAAAGAAGCATTCGGCTTAAACGTGGAATGTAGATACAGTGATATCGATAGTCATCGATTAATAGTAATATCAATAATATCAATATTTACAATATTTCACAGCTATTGTAATTTGTTATATCAGTTTCATGCCTCCTCCAAACTGATATACTATGCCTGAGTTATCGTTATTTAAATAATCATAATACACGAGCTTAGCATGTAACAATTTTCGAATCACAACAATAAACACTGCGTTCGAGATTAATGACACAGATTAAAGATTTGCTCTTTCCAAAACTCTTCTATGACATATCATTACGGAGGTTTTCCCTGGTTCCAGAAATATTTATTTGCATGGGAAAACTAATCACAGTAAACAATATTTCTCTTATTAACAGAAATAACTGAATAAAATGAAAATTATTACTAAACATGCACTTATTAAGGATTCAATTAGCATTGGACAAACTCTCAGAGAAAAATTACGATTAATGATTCGATTTTAATTTAAGTTTAATGCTGGACATTTATTATTAGTTATTTTTTATTTTTCAAGACTATACCATGTCAGAAAGAAATTAGGACGCAGACCGTTTTTATTCATTTCATGTGGAATATGAATAATGTATGTGCCAAAATTCAAATTAATTTATCTTTTCCAAATTAATATTTAAAATATATATATATTTAACACGTGGAGCGACATGTCAGCCATTCTAGATTCTAGACATTTTGTCATATATCTCCAAGTACTGAATCAATCATCTTGAAACTTTAGGAGTGTGCAGAACATGTTACACTTCAAACAGTGAAAGTTTTACCCCGAAAGTAAAAGAAGTACCAATAAAAAATTAAAACGTTGAGCGTCCTGTCAGCCATCGGTGGCTGACAGTGTCAAATATGATATAAAGCCGCGTCAACCATCGGTGGCAGATATAAAATAGGGTATAAAACTAAACATATTATATTTAATGATTAAAATTTGCTTAATTTTTATTTATTACAGGAAGAATCATTATGAAATTTTAATGGATTTTAAGAATTTGCGTGGCGCTCAACGTGTTAATTAAGAGTAATTGGAAATTTTCATAGATATAAGTGTGGTTATTCTAAATAATAAGAAATAAACAATAGGATAAAATTTATATATTTTTCACCCAATTCAGTTATGGCAAATAGTTTTGACTCAAATTATTTTTTTATTTCTTTTGTGAAGTAAATTTTATTTAAAAATTTTACTTTGGGATAAATGTAAAAACATTATTGTTTAGTTGCTTGTTTATGTTGTAAAGCAACTTGTATTTTGTATTTCGTATTGCAAGATAAGAATTGTTTTAAAGTTTAAAAATATCCCGAATTGAAATATTAAATATGAAATTATCTTTAAAAAATGAAATGATAAAAAAAAAAAAAAAAAAAAAAAAAGAGAGAGAGAGAGGAAAAGAAAGACATAAAAAAATATATAATAAAAACCATTAAATTCGATTTTGCTCTTTAGTGTGGGGTATTCGTTGGTATTGGAATTAAAACATATTGATTACCCAAAGGTCCTAGACCTGGGATAGTGTTCACCGTTCATGGGGGATTTTTTAAGTGGTCCTAGACCCTTGTTTTTTTAGCGCTTAGAACAAAAGTTAAAAGAAAATTTATTTATTCATAAAAATGAATGTTATACTACAAAAAGTTTTCTCACTTTTTATCCAGATAATGAATCCTCTGAAAATCAAACTAGAAATATAATTAAAATACAAAAACAAAAACAAAAATTTACAACAAAAAAGGGGTGAAATATAACTCAAGTGTATGAATATTACAGTTCATACAGATATGTATTAGATTTATTTATTTTACTTATATTCCAAGTATTCTTCTAAATTATTTAATTAATTTAGGTAACAGATAAGTCATCAATGTATGATATAAATGCCATTTTCTAAATTTACTCATATAAGTTTTCGTACAATATTAATTAAGATTGTTTCCTTTTCCAGAAAAATTAAATGTGTGTTTTCCTATTAAAAATCTATATTTGAATTAGTTAATAATTCTTATGGAAGAACATAATTAATTTTAATGCCTTGGTGTACATTTATAAGGATACAATAATTAAACTGTTAAAATATCGAAGTCTTTTGCGAATTTAATCACAATAAATTTACAAATTTTATAAACTCGACTCATATTCTTTAAACATACATAAAAATGTAATTAAAAGACATTAAAACTGGTAAATAAACACAGCTTTTCAAAGAAACATTTTCTGTTCGCATAAATGTAATTAGTAAAAAAAGGATAATTTACAGTAACGAATTTTTAAATTACAATTTTGCTCTGTAAAATAAAGGTTTCTCTAGTAGACAAAATATGTAACAAACATTTTTATCCAAAATAAATTACATCCTCTGTAATTATTCAATAATTAAACAAACATTTAAATAACACAATTTAAATAAGTGATGATCTAAGAATATGTTATTGTTAGTACTACATAGCTAACAAATAACGGCTACACAAATTTAATCATGCAAATTTATAAGAATCATCGCTGGAAAATTCTTACAATCACTTGAGATTATAAAAGGATTCATACAGTCTCTAAATAATTCATTATGTATTTGAAAAGAATTTCCAGTTAAGAAATATTTAGCGCCGAATGATCAGAACAGATGTTAAATCAAAATTATTAGGAAGTAGGCTGTCATTAAGAATTCAATTAGCGTTCAGCTCTTAGTAGCAATTAATATTAATGACAAAGATTTAATTTAAGATAAATGTTAAGAATGCATCACTAGGTGTTTATGCTTCGAAAGATTTAAATTTATTTAACAGTAGAAAAGGGCTAAAATGTTGGTTTAGCATTTAGTTTTATATCTGGTTGTAAACGGTGACATCTTTTGAAAGCTGTGTTGAATCGATGATAATATTCATAATCAGTTATTCGGAATAATTCCGATTATTAAAATCTTTACTAATCTTTTGAAATATTGGTTTGTGTCTCTTATTTAAAATGTATTCTTCGTCTTTTATTAATAACATCCATTTTCCCTGTTGTAAAGGGTGTTCGATAGGATATGGATATAGCATTATTGGAAATAAATTTCGTATTCAGCATGACAGTTAAGATTTCCATTTGATGAATTTTAAAACAATCTTTTGTGAAACGCACAAAATAAGGTTTGATTAAATGAAATGCATGTTATTTCCTGCTGATTAATGAATATTGAAGCATGGATATAGTATGAATATAGAGAACATGCAAAATGTTTTGTTATTAAAATTTCTGATGCTTTAAGCTTGCTGAATTTGCATAAGTGTTAACTGATGACTGAAGCTCATAATATATTTTTATCGCTCGAAATGAACGTGTTTATTCCAAATTGATTTTTTTCAGCTTCAATATTAAAAGTATTCGTATATATAATATTCTAAAATTTAAAATAAACTTTTGTGAAACGAACAAAATAAGGTTTGATTGAATGAAACGCATGTTGTTCCATACTGATTAATAAATATTAAAACGCTTGGTTGGATACAATATGGATATGGAAAACGTGGAAAAGGTTTTATCATTGGGATTTGCGTTGCTGAATTCACATAACTGTTAACTGATAACTGAAGCTCAAAATATATTTTCATCGTTCGAAATGAAAATGTTTATGACAAATTGATTTTTTGAAGTTCAATATGAAAAGGAATCATACAAATATAGTCCAAATTTAAAAATAATCCTTTGTGTTGACGTTGAGTTGAGTTGAGTTGCTTTAGCGTCACATCTACTGTCGGGCCCTTGGAGGAATAGATATAAGAGGAGGTGGCATTCGGCGTATTAGCCATAGACCTATTATAAGAGTGGACGGAGCATTCCATTATTAAGCAGGGTTCGTACGGGCGTTATTTTTTCCCTGAGTCTCACACCAGTATTCTGAAACAATGAAATTCATCTTACTCATACAGATTTATTTTATAACGAAAATTGTTCTACAAAATTACTGGTATAAGACTTAGGGAAAAAAATAAGGCCCGTACGAACCCTGTTAAGGGAATATAAGTAAAGGTGGCAAAGATGAAACACGTGACTACTGGAAAAAGGTTACCTTTTTTGGCATTCATCCCGTTATTGACGATTTTTTGTTCTAAATATAAATATTATCACTATTATTATTATTGAAAGGTACAGCAAGAAAAACTTGTGTAAAACGCTACAGCTGCTGATTTTTTTTTTAGTTTTACCTTGTTATTAACACTTTCCAACAAAGTTCAAAAGTGTTTATGACTTTGGTTTGTTTATACTCGCTTTAACTCCCATAAATAATCATGGTTATTTTTTAAATAATATACGGTATAGTATATTTAAACTAATTGAATTTAGAGAATTAAGTGTAGCAATTATAAGCATTTTATAAAAAATAATTACTTAAAAAGTACGAAATAATAAAATATAAAAAATAATCTTAACTGTGAAATAAAATCCTTATTTTATATAACTTCTAAGGCGTTTAAAGTACAACTAATCACTATTCCGTGCTATAAAGTTCTTTTTAGATTCAAAACAATCTAAATTTTCAAGTGAAATAAAACTTTTAATAAAAAGAACTTTCAAATAAAAAAGAAAGATATCGTCTGCGTAAAAGAAAGCAGAGTTTAGAGCATGGCGAGAAAATTTCAATGTTGACCAGTTTGGCTCCTTGTAGTTCAAGCAGTCACGTGACATTTTTATGAGTGAACTTTGCCAATGAAAAAGGTTGCTATTGTCCTGTCCACCTTTATAATGAGTCTACGGTATCAGCATGCAGGTTAAATGAAATTAATTGTTGTCTACTCAAGATGGCTACCGCAATAGCAGCTAAAGCTACTGCAGAAGCCATATTGAATCTACCAAAACATTGACTAGTACTATGTTTATTTAATATTTATTTCACATCTTTCAGACTAATAGTTACAATGATTTTCATCTCGAATGATACATATTATATAGTTTCACAATAAAAATGAAGAATTTCGTATACAACTGTTCTATTTAATGACTTTTGAGGTTACGCATTTAGCTTCATGTTTTTCTGGACCATTTTATAATGTTCCTCCATGGTCACATTTAGTTACGTATTAGGCAGTTGGCGACTGTCTGGGTTTCACCCTATGAGTTGTTCGGAGATATGTCATTGCAGTTTTGATTTTCTGCGTTAGGAGTGACTCCTCGGATTTGGCAAACGTCAGTGGTATTAATTTAGAATAATATTTTGTAAGATGTACTCAGTATAGTGTGATTAAATGAAATTTATGTTGTATCATGCAGATTAATGTATATGGATATTGAGAAAATGCAAAAAGCTTGTTTTTGGATTTGCGATGTTTTATATAGAATATGCATAACTGTTTACGAATAGCTCCACTGTAAAAGATAGGTTCTTAAAAATAAGTATATATTGTCTCAAAATAGCCCCGAACCAATATATACTTAAATTTGAAAACCCATGTACTCATTTTTGAGTATATTGACAAGTTCAAAAACAGGGTTGACCAGTAAGAATCCCAATATCCCCATGTTTGACCTGTCAATATACTCATAAATGAGTACATGGATTTTCAAATTTAAGTATGTATTGTTTCGGAGCTATTTTGAGACAATATATACTTATTTTTAAGAACCTATTTTTTACAGTGTGAGAGTTATATTTTCTATTATACAAAATGAAAATGTGTATTACAATTTGATTTTTTTCGGCTTCGATATTAAAAAGATTCGTACAATAATTAAAACAAACATGTTTTTCTATTACTAATATTCATTGTAAAAATGTTAACTTTCAATATGCTATTGTTATCGCTGTAATACAATTTATCTTTTACACTAAGACTCAAGGCTGTTTTTAAGGAGCAAAATATTGCAATTTGAGCATGCGTGGAAATTTTTAATCCAATTAGAAACGCTCATTTTACAACATTTCTCTGTCATTATACAATGAAGCGAGAAACTAGAATTTGGAAAAAATACAATGTCAAAGCTATTTATATATACCTTCGTTAAGTCTCACGTCTCTCTAACATAGAAACCCATTTTTATGTTACAAATAACTTTTATGCTAATTTTAATGTAAAAATATTTACGCGCATTCCACGCAAGGAGGATAAAATACAATTTAAATAAATAAATAAACAGTTCAAATCTGACAAAAATTTATGAAGTCAACTAGATAAAGTGAATGACGTTACAACTTCCAACTGCCAACTGGAGCAAGAAAGATTTCGTCGTTAGAGAAGATGCAAGAAGTAGTTTCGCTTTAAATATTGTAGCATAGGGGTATTTAATAACAGAAATTCTTAACAATTACGACATATTTTAGACCGTCTTTTGCAATTCTTAACGGATATTTTTTCTATTTCTAATATGCTTTTCTTGAAAGTTTGAAAAAAAAAAAACCCTCTAATAAGCATTATTGTTGTTTTTTCAGTGGATAATGCAAATGTCTGGTGCTTACCTATTTTTATATCACACATTCATAAACCTTTTTTGTATAATCACAATAATATCTTTTTTGTATGTCTTTAACATTTTAACATTAAAATGATTACAGTTTAAAACCGTAGTATAATGACTTGATTTACCAAAGCAAACATATTTGTTAATTTCTGTAGAAATCTCAGAAAATATTGTTGTTCAACGAGGCAAAATAAAATATTTGTAAAGCTTCTTTGTGCTTGTATAGTGTTTGTTTATAAAAATTGTTTTCTTTGTTGTTAATAATCTTCGCAATAATAAAATCCCAAGTTTTTTTTTATCGAATGCTCTCTAAACTGATGACATTGCAATAAAAAAAGTATTAAAATAAAAAAATAGAAAAATAATAATAAATTTCTCTCCTTGGTTAGATCAATGAACAAAATAATGGAAGAAAAATAATTTGGCAAAAATATAACGTCACATTTGCATAAATATATTGAGAAAAAATAAATTTTGTCCCCAATTTGAAAGAAATAAAAGAAGGCTAAAAGATAATTTAAAAGAGTAGGTGTAATACCATGTAAGAACCGCCACTTGGCAATATGGCAGTTTTCTTGTTCAACAGCTGCTGAAATCTGCAAAATTTACTGAAATTTCATTTAAAAAAAAAAAAAAAAAAAAAAAAAAGTTAAATTTTAAATAGTTGTTTTATTATTATTATTATTTACTATTATTATTATTATTTTTGGTTATTTATCACGACAATTGACCACTGTTTTTGATTTGGAAAATATGGCTTTCTGGGATAATATGAAACATCAAATTTGAAAATAGTTAATTTGTAAATATAGAGCGCTACATGGTTGAAGGCCAATTAGTTGTTGATATAACAATGTACGAGCATTTCATAACGCATTTTGATAAAATAGATGTCAGTTTAAAAATGTTTGAATCACACGATGATTTTGAAATCTAGAAAGAATGAAATTTTTCAAAACTCAAAATGCTCTGGTCTTTAGTCGCCAGATGCTAAGTTCAAATCCTGGTTTATACATGAATGTTCAGAATGATTCGGAATGGTTTAAGCCCTAGTTCCTAGTCTAATGAACCACAATGTGCCATACATGTTCGTAGAAAAACAACCAAAACTTTCCAAAGATTTCTTTATAACAAAGAACATACATTATAACATAGCATGAATTTTTTATTATATTTCTTTGCTAGCTATATATATTTCTTTGAACTTGTTATTATATATATATGTGTGTATATATATATATATATATATATATATATATATATATATATATATATGAAAGGGATAAAAAATAGTTAAATTCAAATAATTAAAGCCCTATTTTAAAATCTAGAGATCGCTAATAATTCGTAAGTGCGCCTTTAAACTTTGTTTCACGGCAGAAGACTTCATAACGCGAAAATCAGAAAGATTGAACAACTTTCAGAATAAAAAGTGCTGAGTAAGTGCAATCTTCCTTTTCTTGTGATTAAGTAATGCATGTTAATTAATCCTGGGGATCCAGGCCTGAGCTGGACTGTCAATTATAAAGTTAATAACCAATGATTAAGCAGGGCAGGACTAAATATTCCCGCCGAAATAGACGGCATTTACGCTGGGACACACGAGAAATCGTGGCTTTTTCCGATATTGACTTGCTTAGTAAATCTATGTTAAATATTACTCTCATCATGTAAAGCTCGCTAACGAAACCCGCGGCCCGGTGGGGCGCCGCTACGGAGAAGGGCAGACTTTCGGCGTAGTTACGGGACCTATGACGCTCAGGATGTCTAACCTTCAGGCCCAGACTGCATCTTGAACTTAATAAAGGATTATTAGTGATTCTGGACTCCTCATCCTTTCTAAGATGCTCACATGACTGGAATATCCGACCCTCGTAATAATACGACACCCCGTTTTACGTTACAGATATATATATATATATATATAAACTAAAATTAAATGAATATGAAATGGATATTTTTTCTCTGATGATTGATCCGGTTTGATCAGATTTATATTGTGCAAACAAAGACTGTAGAGTCACACTTCAGAATCAAACAACAAACTCAAACGCTGAATCTGATTTTTAAAAATATCTTGATGATAGATTTAGTCCTTGTAATCATCCCTTTTTGTTTGAAAGAATGCACATTTATATGACAAAATTTATTAAGTATTTCTTTTGTTTAAATATCATTCAGATAAAGTGTTTATTTTAGCCTATTTTGTCAATTTTATCATTTAAAGAAAGCAGTAAGGTTTATTTATATACATAATAATTAATATTATTCATGATTTTCATTTTCATTTTTATTTTATTTTATTTTGAATAATTTTTCGAAGAATTTCAATTCCGTTTATAAAGACTGTTTTTCGAAATAGTTTTAAGTGCTGCACAATTGTTGATTTTGTAGAAAATTTATTTTAAAAACTCAGAATTGTTCTTATTTTTCTGATTTCAATTTACATTAAAATAAAAACGTTTTTAAATAATTGAGATTACGAGGTAATGAAACCTTTTTTAATATTATTTATGTTCGAAAATTTTTAATTTTAATTTTTTTGCATTTTTTTGCTAAAAAAAAAAAAAAAATTAATGTATTCTTGTATTATGGATATCCCCCCCCCCTTCAAATCATATGTTTGGAATTCATTTGGGTCTTTTTTAATAACGTGTTAAACAATTTTTAAATCCTTTTATGGTCTTTGTGCAAGATTATCTGTTTCTGCGTTTTGTTTTGCTTCAAATTTCCTTTTAATTTAGTTTAACTCATAAAACAATTAATACCTTGCAATATATTTTTTATAGAATCAATATTAAATGTTATATTAATAATATCCTATCAAGTTGTCGTGAAACTAAGGTCTTAAAATAAATTTCATAAAGATCTTGAATTTAGTTCATATTATTTTCTTACAATCTATAACTTACCTTTAGTGAAGAAATTTTCTAACAAATATATGTTTTTTTAAATCACATTCAATTAAATGAGATTTTTCTCTCAATCTTTTCAGAAATGTACAGGGTGATTGTAATTTAATTTACGATTTCAAAACGCTATAATTTTAAAACTACCCATCAGAGCGATTTGACATTTTACCAGAGCAATTGTTGGGCAATGAAATTTTGTTTGGCAAAAGAAAAAACAATAGTTCCAAAATGAACCGTTAATTATCCGTAAAGTATTTCTTTCATTAAGCTCCTCTTTTTCTCTTTTCACTATCACTGTTTCCACTGTAAACACGTATCCTTGTCTTTTTACTAAAAAGTTGTAGTAAATCCTTGAAGTCTATTGTTCCCTGCTATTCCACTGTATTGCTAAAGGCCGGTTTCCATAGAGGTTGGTTGGAGCAGTGCTATTCAGAATCTTTTGATGTGGTCAAGCAGTCAGTAAACGGCTGAACGTTTTTGGAAGTCTAGAGACCTAGCCCCCTGCTGAGATAATTGAAGAACCAGAGGCAGATATCTTTGTCAATTTTGCATGCTTTCCTTTGAAGTAACTGCGCAATCTGATAAAAGAAGGCTACAACTGATGACAAGACATTTGGCTCTTTGTGTCGGAAGCGTGATTAATGGTTTTTTGAACATCGAAGTTCCAACGTTGGTGGAAACCGTCCTTATCAACGTTCCTGTGTTTAATGAGTCCATTTAAGCGTTTCCCCTGACATTACCCTGACAGCGCCATCTATAGACACATGTTAAAACTACTTTTTACCTCTCCCAAAGAAAATTTCATAGCCACACGATTGCTCTGATAAAATATCAAATAGCTCTGATGTATAGTTTTAAAATTATAGCGTTTTAAAATCGTAACTTTAATTATAATCGCCCTATATTATCACATATCCGTTTTATTTACATATTTTCTATGATTGTTGTTTCTTATCTTTGCTTCATACTCACTTTTAATTTAACCTAACCCATAAATAATATAATAACTTGTGACTCTTTCTCTTTATTCATTCATTTAAAAATATATATCAACAATTTATGATCCGCATATTATAAAACATGATGTATTAAGCTAAACTTCATTATACGCTTGATCTAGTTCATAAAAATTCCTCGTAATCTACGTTTTATTTTTTAATAAAGACATTTGCTAACTAACAATTATATAAAATCACATTCACTTAAAATATATTTTTCCCAGAAGTCTATTAGCCATGAATATCTTACAAGCTTTTTGTACAAATTGTTCTGTGTTTCTACATTCTCCTTTTTGTTACATATTGTATATCAATGAAAATATTTCATTAATCAATTAATATGATCCAATTCTTTCTTTATACAATCATTTTAAAACGTATAGTATATTAATTTATTATCAAAAAGCATTAATTTATTATCAAGATTTTACAAAACTAAATCTATTAAATTAACTTTCATAACATGCTCGATGTAGTTCATAAAAGTTCCCACAATCTACGCTTTTTCTTTTAATAATGACATATTATAACCAACAATTCTTTAAAATCATATTCACTTGAAATTCATAGTTTTCTCGCAAGCCTTTCATCAAAGTAATAACATCTGCATTTTGTGCGAATTTTTCGTGTGTTTGTTAATTATTTTTTATTTACATTATATTACCTTTTAATTATAAACAATAAATTCATTTTAACCTTTTTTTTACAGAATCCTTTTGAAATGCATAGCAACAATTTAATGATAATGTTTTAAGTTAAACTTCATAATATGCTTGATCGACTTCATAAAATTTTATTGAAATCACATTTAAAATACGTTTTTCTTGCAAGTCTGTGAACATCTTAATATCTCATCTATGTTTTGTGAAAGTTTTTCTGGTTTTTTTTTTTTTTTTTTTTACATTTCTCCTTTTCTGTTTCACGTTGTCCTTTGACTTAAGCAATTATCTTGTATATATCTGGGGACTCTTTCTTTGTAAAATCACTTTGAATTGTATAGAAACAATTTATTATCAAGATTATGTAATGCAGAATAATACTAGATTAAATTTCCAAATACGCTTGATCTAATTCATAAAAATTTTCTCGCAATCTACAATTTATCTTTTAATAAAGGCATTTCCTAACCAATAATTCTTTAAAATCATATCCACTTAAAATACATTTTTCTCGCGAGCCTTTCAGCAACGTAATATCCCATCTCTAAAGTCTCTCTCACATCGCTATGCATTAAAATAAATTGAATACTGATTATATCAAGACTTCATCTTTTACCACTCGAGAACATCGCATTGAAAGTGGAGCGCGTGCTATCTCCTGAATATTGCCCAGAGGTATATTCTTTTGTAGAAGAGGACCTGGTTTTGTGAAAGAGAAAGCTTGCGTAAACGTTATTTTCTTTTGAAGTGATTTCATTTGTTGTTCCGTTCAACCATAGTTTTCGCTCAATTAATTTTTTTTTTCTGCTTTTCATAAACATTTTTGATACTATAAACATATTTAAATCATTATACACTTTTATTTATCACTTATTTTTCACCCATTTCAATGTTGTATAAAAGTGATTTTTAGAATATTTCAAATTTTATAGAGTTATGAATATCGCAAGTTTCAGAGTTAGTGGTGTCAAGCATTTTAAATAAACACATACAGCAGCGATGAATATTTATATTATTATTCTTTTAATCGGATTCTTTAATCGGAATATGAAGGGAGCAATTTCCTAACTGTATTTAAAATAACATTGAAAAAAAATTCACCTTACTTGGTTTAACTTCAAGACAAATTATATAACTATAATTTATTATCAGTCATCTTATACAATATTACAATGTATATATTTTTTTTTATAATCAAACACACATACACACACACACACATTAAAAAAAAAAAAAAAAAAAAAAAAAAAAAAAAAAAACAGGATAATTTTTAAGAATGTCATTCTTAATGTTATAAAGCCTTATAAAATCTTTGCAATGTAACAAAACATTAGGTATTCGGGTCACAACCGATTTTCTGCACTAGGGGCCTCGTAATAATGTTGTTTGCCATCCGTGAGGGTCTCTCTAAGATTACCTTTTTACTTTCTCTTAACCGTAAGGTAGAGAAGGTATTGTTTTTGCGTCAAATTTTCAAAATTGCTTTTTTGTTATATTTACACGTTTTGAGGTCCCCTGAATCCAAAATTCATGTTTTCAGATGTTGGTCTGTCTGGTTGTCTGTTATCAGCATATTTCAAGAACAAATAGTAGAAATTCCAAACTCGGTATTCTAAATGTGTGTGTTATCAGCATATCTCAAAACAAACTATAGCAAAAAGTTCAAACTTAGTATTCTAAATGTGTATCACACAGGGATGCTACACTAAACTTTTCGTTGAGATCAAGCAAATGGTTCGTTTACAGGGACACCCAAGAGGATTCAAATACACTCCGTCTATGGAGGAAATTGCAGGTAAGTAGAGTTTAACATCTATAGACTGCCCTAAACAAAATGGAACGAATACATGTATCTTTATGTGCATGAAAACATGTTTAATGTTTCATGTAGAATATGGTATATAAATCATTTACTGTTCGTTTACAAGGCTACACAAAAGAACTAGATTATAATGCAACAATACTTGAAAATTGATGTAGGTATACTTTAGATTGTGCCATGTGTTATTAATATAGGATTATATTTATGTGCAACATATGATTCGTGCATAACTTTCAGAAGATATACAGGGCTGCCAATATTTAAGCCATAACATTCTTTTTTATTTGCTAGTGGAAGTGCTTTACTATAATATTTTACCACGTCCAGAAAAGCTGCTCAGGAATTGAAATTAACTCCTCATAGCCATATGGTGAATAGTGTATTTTTTAAAGCTTATTCCTTGCTTGGTTTTTTGTATATTTGCACGTTTTGAGGTTTCCTGAATACCGAAGTCAAGTTTTATAATTTGATCTTTGTCTGTGTCTGATAGAGTAAATTAAAAACAATTAATTTCAGGTGATCCAAATGATGTATTTTGAAGTTAATACGTTTGTTACTTGAAAAGTTTATTTAAGATTGATAAGTTTCAGGGAATGATGCGCGTGAAGTTGTCTGAATAATTTTAAATGAACTTTTGAATATAATAACAGATTTGAATTCCATATAAATGTAGATACCATAATGAAACGGGGGGTTAAGGAGGGTGGTAGCCCACCTCACATAGAATTATTTGTCAAATAAATTTGTTCCGAAGCCTAATTTGAATTGCTTTAACATAAGTTTATATAACAGTACCCGTTATCTTAACCCTTAATCTCTAATCTGTACTTATAGTAATAAATTTCCGGGTAAGAGCAAGTCGTGTGAGATTACCACCAGAATATTTCTTCTTGCGTGAGTGAATGTGAGATTTTAGAAAGGTGTTTTATCTGTCTTAATAAGAAAGCACCACAGAATTGGCGTTTTAAATTATTACTTACAAAACTTTGAATAAACACCATAAAATGCAATAAATTCGCACCAATTGTTTCGGGTCGAAAGCGCCTTCATCAGGCGAACAAAGTAGGCACGAGTGCTGCAGTCAAACAATGCGTTGCCGTTTTGATTGCAGCACTCGTGCGTACTTTGTTCGCCTGATGAAGGATCGTGCGCTCCTTCAACCCGAAACAATTGGTGCGAGTTTATTGCATTTTATGGTGTTTATTCAAAGTTTTGTGAGTAATGTTTTATCTGTATGTTTTGGTTTGCAGTCATTCCTCTATAGTCTTTTTTTTTTCCCATTAATAATGTTCATTTAAAAAAAAAAAAATACAAGCATGTATATGAATTCTTGTCTTTAAAACACTATTACTTTATCATAGCCTTGAAATGGCAAGGTTATGGCTAGCGAAATCGGATAGAATCTTAGGTAAAGTGATTAACACAAATAGTGTATTCGTGTCAGACACACGTGTATATATATATATATATGGTAATATAATATTAGCAGTGTAAACATTTGAAATTTAATTTCAGTATTCAAACAATTATTCTGATGAAAAACGAAGACCACCAAAATCAAACCAAAAGAGAAATAAAGTAAAATCTAAATGAATTATAGCAAATTGGAATGAGAAAAAAGCATTTTTTGCATTCTAACGTTATCGAGGGCCTGGTAGAATGCAAATATGCTAAAAAATGGGTGTTTTTCTGTCACAAAGAAAGCAAAAGCTAAGAATTTCTTTGTTCTCAGGCCCGAAACACCCATTGTAAATAAATGAAGAAAAAACGAAGATCAAAATAAAACTCATCACTACAAATGATAATCCAATAACCATTTAAAAACGTACATCAAAATAAACTCACCACTACAAATATTAATCCAAAAATTACCTAAAAAATTATTATTGAAAAAGAGGCAACTCATAGTTTATGAAAAACGAGACACATGTGAAATTTAACAAGCAGATATATCATAGAAAAAAATGATTAAATAATTTTAACTAGCATGCTAATATAAATTTACGAAGTTTGAAAGAACATTTTGAAAATCTGATTAATTTTACTTAAAAAAAAAAAAAAACATTAAAATTACATATGCAGTAATGATAGCATAAAATGTTTATAATCCATTATCTTCTCCTAAAATCCTTTCTATATAGATTCATAATGTCTAAAATTATTCAAATTCATTTACCACATTTAAAATAAATATAAATTGGTAAAATATACAAATTGCATCTTTAGAAAACAACAAAACTTATTCTAAAAATATTAAACACTTGCTTCTAGTGTTCATAAGGAGTTATCAGAGACATAATTTCAAGTACAGATCCTAAATAAGGCTTCGGGGCTTCTAGTGATCCTTATTTTAGATGCCACAATTTATTTATAGCCATATATCCGTATTAATCATTCAAAAAAAAAAAAAAAACTGTTAATGATTACCAAATTTTACTATATTATTAAAAAAGTTATATGAAAAAATGATCTGCTAAAAGCCGTGTAAAATTACACTGTAAAACTCTGAAAAAAAAAAAAAAAGTAGTAGTATTCTGTAGTTTTTTTGCAGAAAATTTCTGTTTCCTGAAACTGTAGAAATTTACTATTATTTTACAGTTGTGGATCAGCCTGTCAAATCACATATTTTTTCTGTAACGAAATAAAATCTATAACCATCAGTGTATATTTTATTTGGTGGGTACACATTTTTTCTGTTTTTCGTATGGAAAATTTAGTATCCATGGAGGATTTGAATGTGTTAAGTAGCAGCTTAAAACGTGTTTGCCCGGATGAGAGGTGGCGTCGTCAACTTTTATGCGGTGGACTCTGGTTCGATCCCGACTGACCGGGAATTGGATTTTAATTTATGTAACTTTTGCTCTATGAGTTGGGTTGGGTTGTGGGGATTAAGGACGCTTGACTGCTCTAGGGTCCTAGGCTTGAGGGGTAGTGCCCTCCGTGTGTGTGGGTCTTTCTAAGGGGTCCTAGCCCGTATTTACGCAAGTTTCGAAGAAAACCACTGAAAACTCCGTACGGCTAGGCCGACGAGCGGGACCTGTGATAGAAACCGGCCCCTCACATCTACCAGCTTTGAGCGGAGACCCACTCGGCCGTTGGTGTGTGCCCTATGGAAAATAATTAGTTATAGATGAATATCTTCTGCATTGTTCTGTTGTGAAATATTTCTGTCAACTTATTTGTTCTGTAATATACCGACATTTTCTGGCAACTTAGCAGCCAGAAATTTTCTGTAATACAACAGGTTTTTTTTTAATTTTTTTAACAGCATAAATTAAAAATATCTGAAGTATATCAACCTATAAAATAAGTTTATTAATATTTTTTTTATTTATTTATTGTCGTAATGACCGAAACTGGTGAAACCATATCAAGCTTAATACGTTAATACGATTTATACTAATATTGTCACTCGTACGTGAGAATTCAAATGCAAACGGCATAAAATGTGGATTAATTTAGAAAATGAACTTTGGATCCAAAATTTCGCATCTTTTACAGATTTAAGCAAATAATTTCTCCGGAGTATTCTTCAGTGGGATGGAGTGTACTGCAAAATAATAATAATAACAATAATACTAGTAAAACATGATAGTATACCCCTCAGTGTTTATGTAAAAAATCGCCAAATTTGTTTGCAGTAAATTGGAAACGATTTGTAAGGAAACACGACTGATATTCAAGGAGCCCAAAAAAAAAAAAATTCTTGTGGTATTATACAGTTTAAAGTGATCTAAATTTACTCAAAGATGTGCACTGTAAGTAAAATAATGGCGCTTTATCGACTAGGAATCGAACCTGTGCCATGTGTGCTGGAGGCACATTATCAATAGATCGCCGATTTGCGTATTATAGTGTTGCTTATTAATTCCCCCTATAAAATAACACTGACCTGCTACCAAAAAACTGTAAAAAATGTTTCAATCGTTTTTTATATATTTTTATTCACTGAAACCAAAAAATACAGTAAAAAAAATCCGTCATGTCTAGTTTTTTTTTTTTTTTTTTTTTTTTTTCAAAGTGTATATTTTTAAATGGATTTTGCATGAAAATAGAATAAATGATACCTTATAATTGATTACAAAAATATATTCAACAATTATTTCTTAATTTAAAAACAATATTAATTAATGTAAAACCACAAAAAACGAGAAATTGAAAAAAGAAGAGATGCGGGGGTCAATGGAAGGAGTAAAAGCGAATCGTGCTCGTAGGAGGGTAAAAAAATAGGCAGAAAATGTTTCATAGGTAAAAATTGTGAATACAGAATGTTAAATATATCATTTAGGAACTGTTTGTTTATTTATGAGGGAATTTTTTTTTTTTTTTTTTTTTTTTTTTTTAGTTTAATGAGGTTTTTTTTTTTTTTTTTTTTTTTTTTGAAAGCTTTGTTATTTTTCAAAAACCTGTACGTGATGGTCAAAAATGGAGGTCGTTTTTGAATTCAGCATTCTCAAAAACATAAAGATTGTCAAAAAAAAAAAAAAAAGTCTGATTTTTTTTTTTCAGACTTGTCTAATTAGCTTTGTTCAAGAATTGTTGTCAGTTACTAAATTCCATGCGTTATCTGTGAAATTTTCTGACAAAGAAACATTATGGCCTGATAACAAAAAAAAAAAAAAAAAAAAAGAAGAAGATAAATCAAAAATCGCTACAGAAATATTAAGCCCTAGAAAATTATGAATTGATAAATTTCAGTTTTATAAATCTCTTTCTATTGATGCTCAGAATTTAATTCTGAAAAAATAAATAAATAAATAAATAAGACAAATTATTACGTAGAATTTCAAACTAAATAAAATTCTATGGAAAATAACATATTTGGCTTGTTTAAAGAAAGCATTTCTTTCTACCCGAAATATTACCAAAACTCCTTTGTATAGTGAACAATTGATACCGATTCGGCAAGACTGTATTTTTCCAACTACTTTCAACAAATAAAGGATTTATTTTGAGAAAAAAAAAACTGTATTAAAAATATATCCTGGGGTTCATGTATGACGTTTCTCTTTTTTGTGCGTCTGTGTTGTAAATGTATACCTTTAGTAGATGCAGTGTTGTATTTACGGGCTAGATGTATGTACCTCTCTTTCAAACAGTAAGATTGTCAAACCTCGAGGCATTAGCTTTGTAATTGTCATGAATAAAAGAATATTTTTATTGTGTCTGAAAAAATCACAAAATTATAGTTTGTATTATATTTAAAAGAATATATATATGTATATATATATATATTTTTTTTCGTTAGATATATATTAGCAAAATTTGAGTTTTTTGCGTTGTAACACTGTTTTTATCTTCTGATTGAAAAACAGAAAAACGAAAGATTATTGTAGAAAATATATACACTCTTTATTTTAATTTCACTGTTTTTTTTTATGAAAAAACATTAATGAAGTGCATTTGCGATAAGTATTTAAGAAAAATAATCTCATTCGTTTACTAATTATTTTATTAATAATTTTTTTGTCAGTGAAATTTTTAAACTATTTTATAAACCCGAAACTTTTGATTTTGCAATCTTTTATTTTTTTCCTCAGGCAGAACTTGTTAGACACTTTATGTTTATAAAAATATTCTTATAAATTAAACTAAAATAATATACAGCTTTAACCCCCACTGCTGTACAAATACGAATGCAGTCCTATATATATAAGATTCAAAATAGATTCAAAATATTATTATTTGATAATCAATTTTTTTCCACGAATATTTTTTAAATCTTGGTCGTATATACACGATCACTATTAATAATTTCTAATTATTTAGCTTGAAAATGTGTTGGCCTCCAGAAGAAAAACTTCATTTTAAAATTTGAATTAATATCAACGGGTAACACAAAATGAATAATTTTCATTGAATTGCACTCACTAAAGATGCATGAATACTACAAAATCTATAATAATATATGGAAAGGTTTGTCTGTCTGTCTGTCTGTCTGTCTATCTGTCTGTCTGTCTGTCTGTCTGTTCTTTTATACGTTCAGCCCCTATTGAACGCAGAAGTACAAGAATTGACATACGGATGCTCTGGAGCCTTTCCGATGTTTTCCTCGAAACAGAATTTAAAAATCTTAATTAGTTTCGGAGATATTAATTAAAATGCTGACCCATATCGATCGCGAAAATGACCAAAAATCCTTATTGCTTAAAAAGAGGCATTCTATCAGCATTCAGCAGACGATTTTAACGGCTGTCTCTAACGAAAAAAAAAACATGTGCAAGTCATTAATGTAACATGATCTTTAACTGGGGTTAAAAATTGCAAATTTCAAAGTGCTTCGAATTTTCTTTTTCGTACACAACACTTAATATACAACCTATTCAGCACAAAACCAACCTGCAGTTAAAATTTCATCAAATTTCATTAATAAACAAAGCAGTTACATTTTAATTGCTAATTAAATTTTATTCTAACACGTAATCTATCTTTCAATAGACGATAGGAGTTTCCATAGCAACAAAATACATTTGAAGGAACTAAAAAATACTTTTTCTTTTTCTTTTTACTTCCATTACCTGACTACCGTGGTATATATATAGGTTTTGGTGAAATAAAAAATATTTATTTTTCTTTTTACTTCCATTAATAAAACTACCGTAGATAATGGAATTAGAGATTTCACGTGATTTACATGTTTTAGAATGTTCTGATTAGGTTTTCTTTTGTATCACAGCTACTAATTAAAATAATTTCATAAGTAACACATTATTTGAAAGCTTTGTTAATTTGGAATTGAACAGTAGATTACAGAAATTTCTACCGCCAGATATTTTAAAATTTCGATATTTCAAATTCCAATTAAATTATTTTTGATACTTCATACGAAAGATATTTTAAAGTTCTTTTAAATTATCGAAAGTTTTCACCAGATTTACACGCTTTGAGGCCTCCTGAATTAGTTTTCTTTTGTATCTCAGCTACTAATTAAAATAATTTCATGAGTAATGCATCATTAGAAAGCTTTTTTAGATTTGGAATCGAGCAGTGGAATACAGAAATTTGTACCGCCAGATGGCGCTGTAATATTTTAAAATTTCAAAATTTCAATTTCTAATTATGATTAAATTATTTTTAATACCTCATTCGAAAGATATTTTAAAGTTCTTTTAAATTATCGAAAGTTTTCACCAGATTTACACGTTTTGAGGTGTCCTGAATCACTTTTCTTTGATATCTCAGTTATTAATTAAAAAATTTCATAAGTAATACACCATTTGAAAGCTTTCTTGACTTGATACACATTTTAAAGTACTTTTACATTATCGGAAATGGAATTCGAGATTTCACCCGATTTACACGTTTTGAGGTGTCCTGATTAGGTTTTCTTTTGTATCTCAGCTACTAATTAAAATAATTTTATAAGTAATACATCATTAGAAAGCTTTTTTGATTTGGAATCGAACAGTGGAATACAGAAATTTGTACCGCCAGATGACGCTGTAATATTTTAAAATTTCAATATTTCAATTTCTAATTATGATTAAATTATTTTTAATACATCATTCGAAAGATATTTTAAAGTTCTTTTAAATTATCGAAAGTTTTCACCAGATTTACACGTTTTGAGGTTTCCTGAATCAGTTTTCTTTTGTATCTCAGCTACTAATTAAAATAATTTCATAAGTAATACATCATTAGAAAGCTTTTTTGATTTGGAATCGAACAGTGGAATACAAAAATTTGTACCGCCAGATGGCGCTGTAATATTTTAAAATTTCAATATTTCAATTTCTAATTATGATTAAATTATTTGTAATACATCATTCGAAAGATATTTTAAAGTTCTTTTAAATTATCGAAAGTTTTCACCATTTACACGTTTTGAGGTGTCCTGAATCAGTTTTTTTTTTTTTTTGTATCTCAGTTATTAATTAAAAAAAGTTCATAAGTAATACATCATTTGAAAGCTTATTTTAGTTGATACACATTTTAAAGTACTTTTACATTATCGAAAAATGGAATTCGAGATTTCACCCGATTTACACGTTTTGAGGTGTCCTGATTAGGTTTTCTTTTGTATCTCATCTACTAATTAAAATAATTTCATGAGTAATACATCATTTGAAAGCTTTGTTAATGTGGAATGGAACAATATATTACAGAAATTTCTACCGCCAGATGGCGCTGTAATATTTTTAAATTTCAATATTTCATATTCTAATTATGATTAAATTATTTCTAATACATCATTCGAAAGATATTTTAAAGTTCTTTTACATTATCGAAAGTGGAATTCGAGATTTCACCTGATTTACAATTTAAAGTGTCCTGATCAGGTTTTCTTTTGCATCTCAGCTAATTGAGTAAGAATAAGTAACTGGAATGGAACAATAGATTACAGAAATTTCTACCGCCAGATGGCGCTGTAATAATGATCTAATATTCTAATTATGATTAAATTATTTCTAATACATCATTCGAAAGATATTTTAAAGTTTTTTTACATTATCGAAAGTGGAATTCGAGATTTCACCTGATTTACAATTTAAAGTGTCCTGATCAGGTTTTCTTTCGCATCTCAGCTAATTGAGTAAGAATAAGTAACTGGAATGGAACAATATATTACAGAAATTTCTACCGCCAGATGGCGCTGTAATATTTTTAAATTTCAATATTTCATATTCTAATTATGATTAAATTATTTCTAATACATCATTCGAAAGATATTTTAAAGTTCTTTTACATTATCGAAAGTGGAATTCGAGATTTCACCTGATTTACAATTTAAAGTGTCCTGATCAGGTTTTCTTTTGCATCTCAGCTAATTGAGTAAGAATAAGTAACTGGAATGGAACAATAGATTACAGAAATTTCTACCGCCAGATGGCGCTATAATATTGATCTAATATTCTAATTATGATTAAATTATTTCTAATACATCACTCGAAAGATATTTTAAAGTTTTTTTACATTATCGAAAGTGGAATTCGAGATTTCACCTGATTTACAATTTAAAGTGTCCTGATCAGGTTTTCTTTTGCATCTCAGCTAATTGAGTAAGAATAAGTAACTGGAATGGAACAATAGATTACAGAAATTTCTACCGCCAGTTGGCGCTGTAATATTTTTAAATTTCAATATTTCATATTCTAATTATGATTAAATTATTTCTAATACATCATTCGAAAGATATTTTAAAGTTCTTTTACATTATCGAAAGTGGAATTCGAGATTTCACCTGACTTACAATTTAAAGTGTCCTGATCAGGTTTTCTTTTGCATCTCAGCTAATTGAGTAAGACTGTTCAAAATTGGTTTATGCAAGTTAATTAGGAGGGGCTGGAACGGTGGGGAAGGAATAGGCGCGCAGCGCGCATGGGTTTGGGACCCGGTGCGAGTTTTTACCCGATGATAAAATATTTTTTTTTTATTTTATTTTCTTAATAATAAAAGTTTGAATTGAGAAGGAATATGCGTGTACAGCGCGCATGGGTCTGCGCTGCCGAAGGCAGTGGCGTCCCGGTGTGAGTTTTTACCCGATGCTAAATGATATATTTTTTAATTCCTTTTCTTGAGAATGAAAGTTTATGAGTAATAACATTGAATTTTGAGATGTCATAAGGATAGTGAAGGAATACGTGCGCGCAGTGCATGGGTCTACGCTGCCGAAGGCAGTGGGGACCCGGTGCGACATTTTTCCCGATCAGAATTTTTTTTTCTCTTTTTTTATCACATGATACAAATTAATGCAATTTTGAGAATTCATTAATTATTGTGATTCATTTAAAAATAGTGACCAGCGAAGCGGGCGTAGCCTGCTAGTAATAATAATAATAATAATAATCCTGTTATAATACAGAACAACATTCCTGGCTGAAAATTTACTCAAAAGTATTAGTATACAAGGAAAAAAGTACGTTGGTAGAAACTTTCAGTAACAGAACAATACAGATATTCTTACTTCATTTTAATTTAGTTTTAATATATGGCTCCTTTATATATATATAATTGCGGCTCTTAGTATTCCTGTCATTTTTGGAAGACCCTGTTTATGATCTTAATTACTTTTCGCCATCCAGGCTAGTATCGTCAACGCTTCGACAGACCTTCTGTTGCACTTAGGTTTTTTTTCAAGGAGTTTTTTTTTTTTTTTTTTTTCAAACTCCTTGTGCTGCATTCCTTGTGCTGCACTCCTTGTACTTTCTGCTCACGCGGGAATTTATTTTAAAGAATTCTAATTCCAAACCTTTTGGCTTTGCTTCGTATTATAAAAAAAAAAAAAAAAAAAAAAAAGAGTAACTTGTTTTTTATATTTTCAATGGAGATTAACATCGGTTGTGACCCATGCAGGTACTCCGAAGCATTCCTGTTGACATTTACGATAACTGATTTTTTTCGTAGGCCACTTTTACAAAAATGTCGCATTAACTAAAATTCTCCTGATCTACCACCCAGAATCAAACAAGGGCCCATCGCATAGTAGGCAACGGCTTTATCTCACATCCGCTGAATTACATTTCAAGTAAGCTACTTAACACTTTCCAAACCTGCTCTTATACCCAAGCTTTCTGTATGCGAAACAAAAAAAATATATATATACCCACTAAATAAAACTTTTAACCATTGATACGTTTTTTATACGATTACAGAAAAAAATGACTTTTGACAGATTGAGATTTTTGTAAAATTCTTGTATTTTTAGGAAATACAAATTTTCTGTAAAAAACAATTACAGCTATATTCTGTTTTTTAACAGAATTTTTTTACAGAGTATTTATAAGTCCGTAAGTGCACAAAATGAGTAATTGTTGTAGAAAAGTATTCATAACTTTAAAATATCAAAATTATTTTCATTAAAAAGTATTTTATCTATTTTTATCTATGAGAAAATGTCTTGCGTGGTAAAAAAAAATTTGGAAATCTCAAAATAACACTTTAGATTACTTTGGATGTTCTCTTATAATTATTAAACTACCATGCTACAATTTTAACAACCCTTTAATTATATAATCAACAACTCTTGAATACAGTTTTTAAATTATCTCTTCACTTCGCTTACAACCGTTTAATTATCTAATCGAATTTTCTATGCTAACATTTCACATTCTCGATAGTCAATATTTTATGCAGTTGTTAATTTTAGTTTTGAGATAAAAAATAATAATTTTACAAAACTTTTCTTACTAATATAATTCGGTTTAATACTTGAAAGTTGAAAACTATTTCCTGTATCAAAGTACAATAATAGTTTTACATTTTTCAAAAAATCACAAATTTTACAATACCTTGTTCAATTAAAAGACATTCTATTTCAATAAATCTAAAGCTAATTTAGAAATGCATTGTACATTTTTTTTCTCATTTCATATTTTGAGCCATATATTCTAGGCCGCGGTAACTTGGTCGGTGAGAGCAGCGAATTCGTGATCGAAAGGTTGCGGGTTCGGTCCTCGAGGCGGCCGAAGACCGTCGTGTACGCTAATGGCTACTGGTGCACGTTATATTCCGTCGTGGTCGCAAAGTCGTCCAAGTTCCCATCAAAAATTATACCTCTGGGGGTACCGGAACATGGGTTTAACACAGCCCTGATTCGGATCTAAATTCGTGTTCCTGTTGTCTGCCTGGTGCTGCCATTTTTCACCAGTTTCTGGAGATAAAGTCGTTCTTCCTCCGTAAGTGGCGCTCCTAAAAAAGGAAGACGCCCCCCTCTTGCCTTAAATCCGGATAGTTCCACTACCGGGGCTCGGAATTTCCGAATAGCATACGACAACAACAACAACAACAACCATATATTCTATTAAATATTTATAGATAAAATTCCCTATTTAGTATTTATCTTGAAAAATCGGCGTACATTTCTCCAGCTTTAATTTTATTTTCCAAATATACATATTCCCTTTTAAATACATTTATTGCAATACAGGCTTTCCTAATATTGTAAACTTAAAACTTTACGTACAGACATAGTTTTAATTTTGTTTATTACTCATTTGGAAGAAACAAATGCTACTTACAACCTGTTTACACGATAAATTACATTTATTTCAAATGTAGAATAAAATGCGTCAACACACTAAGATGATTGTTTAAGTAAAATCCTTTTATCACAAGAAATAAAAGCTTTAGGTATAAGAAAGAAATCGTCCCTAATAACCATCACATCAAAATAGTCATACACATTTTTATCTTTATTCTCATTTACAAAAAGAATGTCATTTGCTATAAAATGAAAATGAGTCCAGTGTCTAATTCTAAATCTGTGCTTTTGCAGTCAAATTTATTATTGATAAAGTTGTAAATTGAAATTGTGATATGAGTTATGTTTGACGTGTAGATACTTTATTTCTTTGCAATATTAACAAGAAAATCTATTAAAACAAGTGAAAATTCATTTAGTTTTAAAACACTTGACATGGAAACTCGTGCTTATATGTGTGTGCATGCGTAGGTAGTTTTTGCATAATTTATTTCTATAACATTGCAGTATTATATCTCTTAAGTAAGCATAAAAAATAATTAGTTACAGGAAGGGGTTTCCATTATCTTTAAAATAAACATTATTATTCTTATTATTATTAACACTGACGGACAAATTACGCATATATAAAAAAATAATATTTTAACTTTATAAATGTCATTTTCAACTATCAGGCTTTTGTAACAAATTTATATGATTCTTTATAAATTAGATATACTTTATTTTTCTTTTCAAATATTGAATTTACAGAAGAAAAGCGTCCTATAAAACATTGCAGTATAAATATAATGGATCGACAATACGCATATTTTTGATATAAAGATCTATTTTATATTAAGAACGAGAAGCGACCAGGCCGAAATTCGAACCTGGGTCCTTTGGCTTTACATGTTAAAGTTTCAACTTTGATGTAATCCGGTCAATATCTTCCCAGCACAATTTAATTATATAAAATTGGAAATAATATTTGCTTGGAAAAAAAAATCCATTTTTATGTGAGCTAATAAAACTCGTTTGATCGGGTTCGCACTAAGTCAAAAGGATTGTGTATTAAGCCAAAGATCTCAGGTTCAAATCCTAGAATAGCTACTTTTCGTTATTATTAAAATAGTTTGATATTTATACTTAAATTTCAGTATATTGCACTACACTATCAAAAAAAGTACTTAAAAGACAAGATCAAAAATAAAATTTTGAAGCTTTCTTCCAGAAATCCTGTGTTTTCAATATTTACAAATAATAATAATAATAGCAATAATAATGATTTTAAATTACATCGCAATTTATAATGAGAAATTTTTCTTTCTCAGGGTTGAGAAGTGCTAAGTAGTAAAACAAATCGTGCTGCAGTAGCTGAGAGGCAACATCGTCGCCTGCAATACGGTGGGCTGTGGTTCGATCCTGGCTGGTCGAACTGGATAATTTTATTTTGAAGCAAAGATTTTTACAGTGTGCCACACAGGAGAAATCTATTGTGTACGAATATTATGTATACTGTTGTGTTATATATTTATACAACTTTGTGGACAAATTTAAGGGCGTATTATCCAACTATCACCAAAAAATTTGAGAAATGATATTTAACATATATACTTTCGAAATGATTAAGCAACCGTTACAGTTAAAATTTAATGGTGGATATTGAATAAAAACGTCCCTAAATTTGGCAACACTGGTTGTCAGTAATTTTCTACAATATAACAGAATTTTTTTTAATGCACACATACATTAAAAAATAATCTGGTGTGTCACTCACACGACTTTCTCTTACCCTGAAATTTATTACTATAAATACAGGTTGGAACTTAAGAGGTAACAAAACGAGTACTGTTATGTAAACCTACGTTAAAACAATTCAAATTAAGCTTTGGAAGAGTTTTATATGATAATTAGGTCTGTGTGAGGGGGGGCTATAAATATATATATATTATTTTCATTTGGTTTAGTGTAGTCTATAGACTTTAAAATCTATTTACCTGCAATTTTCCCCATAGACGTAGTGTACCCATAGACGTAACCTCCCCATAGACGTAACCTCCCCGTTTCATTACTGCACCTACATTTATATAGAATTTAAATCTGTTATTAAAATTAAAAGTTCACTTTAAATTAGTCAGGTAACATTTAGACAACTTTCACGCAACATTCCTTGAAACTTATCAGTTTTGATTAAACTTTTCAAGCAACAAACTTATATTAACTTGAAAATACAACTTTTGGATCTCCTGAAATTATTCGTTTTTAAGTTACTCTAAGAGACACAGACAAAAATCAAATGCACATTTACAAAAAAAAAAAAAAAGGTCGATTCTAATTTTATCAACTTAAAAAATATATGCAAAAGGTATAATTATATAATGGGATTAAAATATTACTTGTCCTTATTCTTATGTTCATTCATAGTTTATAAATCCATAGATTTCAAATAAAATTTAGTAAAAGTATCATGTTAAAACTTACGATAAATACAATTTAAACAATAGAGATTTCAAATGAATGTTTGTTGTTTCAAAGAGAAGTGAAATTTTTTATTGAAAATTTCGATTGAATAAAAATTTTTGAAAAAAGACAGAATGAATTTTTGAATTAAATAAAGAACATTTTTGAATTAAAAATTTTCAAGAATATTCTGATTTTACCCGTTAACGCCCGAATTAATTTTGCAAAATATTATTAACTGATTATTTCACTTCTAAATTAATATATACAACTTATAGTAAAATATATTAACATAATTCTTCTGATAGTTTTAAATTTAAAGCCTATCCTCACTTGACGTTTAGTGTTCTCGCGAGAAAACTTCGAGATGGAAAACTTTGAGATAATAGATTAATTTCTTATTATATGTTGACAAAGTTCTCGAAAGTAAAGTATTATAATATATATTATTATTTATTTTGGTTTAAGTTAGTATACCTGCGCAAAAAGCAAATATATGTGCGGCGAATGAAAAATCATAAAATGACTATCCAAATTGTGAAATAATAATTAATAGTAGGCACATAAAACTTTCAGGGATCATTTAGAGTGACGCTATAAACTCTCACTAAAAAGCAGAAATCTTTCTTAGAAACCACAAAAAATATACGTGTCATTTTATTAGCTGTCCTCAAATGAGGATACTGGGCGCTAACGGGTTAATGATATACAGTCGGTAACAAAAGTGTCCGAACACTAGCAAAAATTCCTATGTAAAAAAGTAGAGTTAATACTGTTTTATTAAATAAATCCTTGTCGAATCATGTTCTTAGTCAGTCTAATAACGTGATTCGACAAGGATTTATTTAACAAAACAGTATTAACGCTACTTTTTTTACATAGGAATTTTTGCTAGTGTTCGGACACTTTTGTTACCGACTGTATATATATATATATATATATATTATTTGAACATTATGAAAATCGAATAAAATCACAGTGTAATGTATAATTAGATGTAGGGCATCTTAAATTTTAAATATTAATAATAAATTCAAAACTTCCTTTAAGAAAAAAGACAGTTACATTTATGATAAATATTACCCAGAGTTTTCAATTTGAATTTTGTTTCAATGAATATTAATATTTTACTTTAGAATTTTATTCAAACCATCTTTATACTAACGCGTATTTCGACATTACATATCTATAGATAAAATATCTATTTCATTTAAAGCAGTTTTGAAGCAATACTAAAATTTCCTAACATTGGTGATTTAAAATTTATGTACAAGTATTGTCGAAAATTTATTTATCTTCCATTATGCAACAAAAACTACATTTTATATGAATTGTTTGTACATTGTGTTTCATTTCATTTCTTCTCTTTTTTTTTTTTTTTTTTTTTTTTTAACGGAAAACAAAATTTTTCAACTTACTAAGCTTACTGCTGGAATAAAAGACTCGTGCCTCAAGGGAAAAGGAGAAACGCTCGAGTTACAACAAAAGAAATCGTTTTTTACACACTACAAACTGGTAAAATAATCTGTATTTCAAAATATTGATACAGTTTGCCACAATATTTCATTTTATTTTATTTTATTTTATTTTATATTATTATTATTGTTATTCTCGAAATACAGTAAACTGGTTTAAACAATGTTGTGAAATACTATCCTTTTTATGCAGAGTTTTAAATTTTATCGTTTATATAAACCAGACATTGAGATTTTATTAAATAACCCTTTTTTTCAGCGTTTTTTTTCTGGAAAGTTAAATCATAAATAAAGAGAAAATTAAACATATAGACAAATGTTTCATATTTGTTCAGAATACGGTGGGCAGCAAAAGTATCCAAACGCAAGCCAGTGTTTCCGATATCTAAAAAGTAGACTTAAAACTGTTTTGTTAAATAAATCCTTGTCGAATCATGTTCTTAGACTGAGTAAGAACATAACTCGACAAGGATTTATTTAACAAAGCAGTATTAAGTGCACTTTTTTTAGACAGGGATTATTGCTAGTGCTCGGATAGTTTTGCTGCCGACTGTAAAATGTACTCTAAAATGAATAATATAGCTACCATCTACATTTTTATAAACTATTTAAAATAAAGATTAAAATTTCATCAAAAATAAATAATACTAAACAAAATTAATTTAGTTGTAACCAATATTTTTAGAAATTTTATATTAAATTTTATATTTTAATAGTGTTTACTCCTGAAATTGTGAATTTCTTAACACCAATTATTTTAAATTTTAGTTGAAGTTTATGTGATCTAAACTGGCATCATGTTGTTAAAAAATCGAATTATATTTTTTAACAATTTTTAGAAAAATAGTATTTAAAGTCGGTATTCATTAAAAAGTTTTGCTTGAATATATATTCGTTAATAAACCATTTCTCAAATCTAACCCAAACTAAGTGCATAATTACCTTTTTTTTTTTTTTTTTCAGATTAACTTTAATTTCTTGATTTCGAATTCATCTTTTTACACATTTACGAAATTTTTTGTAACAACAAGTAAATGATTCATTTGTTATGTGTAAAATTTTTATTGCTTACTCAGTTCTTATTAAGTCTCATTGCATATATGTTAAATTGTCAAGCATTACAAAATTATTTATTGACAATCCTTGCATCAATATAGAAATACTGTCGGTAACTTATTATTATTGTCATTTTTATTTATTTATTTTTGTGAGCATGCAAATCAAAATTTTTTTATGACAGTAGTATTGTTGGTAACTTATTATTAGCTTTTATTTATTTATTATTATTATGCATAGCCAAAAAAAAATTGTTCGACTTACTAAATTTACTGCTGGAATACAATACTCGTGTTTCGAAACAAAAAAAGGAACGCTCGAATTGCAACAAAGAAAATATGTATATTTTAACACACTTCAAAGTATAACTAGTAAAATAATATGTATTTTAAAATATTGAAAAGATTTACAACAACCTTATTATTTTTTTTTCTTAAAAGGAAACTAGTTTAAGCAATAATATAAAATGTAAATAGTAGTTTTAAATTATCATGAATAAAAATCGAACACAGAGTTTTATAATATCATGTATTTTTATAAAAAGCAAATACAGTAGGGCCGCTGTTATCCGAGCCCCGATTATCTGAATTCCGGTTTAACCGAGGAAACCCCAAGAAGGCCACGCCCCGGAGGAGACATGGTGTTTGATAAATGGCGTAGATAACGTTAACAAACTTTACTATACGGTACTGTATTTTATAATATATATATATATATATATATGTATCGTATTGTATTTTTAGCTGACTACATTTAAATATGTAATATATGTATTATTTTACTTTATTGACTACGTTTACATCCATTTTAAGATTTGATATGTTTCCCCTTCGATTTACGACAGGGTCCGGGTTATCCGAGTTTTCGATTATCCGAGGTACCTTCGGTCCACATTACCTCGGATAAGCGAGGTTCTACTGTAGTCTATTTCTAAAAAGTTATATGCTAAAGGAATGAACGGTCTAACATATAAACAAATTGTAAGGTATGAGTGGCGTCGAGTAGGGAAAGTAATGGTCGCCAGTTGGATTTAGTTGCGGAGGTGGTCGCAAGTGATGATGACAAATTAGAAATATTGGGTTCAGAAAATAAAGGTCGCCAGTTGAATTTAGTATTGGCGGTGGTCTCATGTGATAACGTCCAGTTGAGTTAGAAATACTGGGTTGAGAAAGTGAAGGTCACTAACTGGATCCCGAATCAGATGGCGATATTTTGAGTGAGACATTAGGTTGAACTTAGTAGTGTCGAGTAGAGGCAAATGGGGATTGGCGTAGAGTGTCTCTAACTATTGGTGAATTAGTTTATCAAATTAAGAACAGGATTTAAGGAGATTGCGAAAATAGAAAGAATTTGAATATAAGTAACTTTAAAATGAATATTTGATATAAAATGAAGTGAATCGTTTAATGAAGTTTACTTTAAATTGACTTCCGAACTAAGAAAGGTGTGCTAATTGGAGCGATTATTGGATATTTGACCGGCTTCATGACGAATCTCTATGATAGAACCTTTATGATGTTGTAACGTTTAGTGCATGTTTAGGCTTCCGACGACAAGTGCTACAGCTTGATGACCTCGGAAGTTCACAAGTAGTGAGAAACCTTTTTGATATAGTTAACATTATTAAGCTATTCTGCTATTCCAATGAGTATTTATAAATGCTCTTCTACATCTTAATAGCCCCTTTCCCTTTCCAAGACTAAAATAAAAGTTTGTAGTTTTAAACTCGAGATCTTAATTCAATGACTCCACACATAGCAATATGAGTGGAGGTAATCTTCTAGCTGAGGCTGTACTGCAGTCATCTCAAAATATTTAAATTTTTTATGTACATTATAATGAATAATATGATAACATAATCTTTCACGTAGAATATAATTAAATGTCTGCACATTCATAAAAAATTATACGGTAATTCGTACGTGAATGAAAAATTAACAATGCTATAATTAAAATTAATTTTAATTATCACCTAGATTAACTTAAAGAAAAAGAAAAAAATTATTTTTCAGTATTGTTTTAATATTTTAAAATACTATTTTTTTTTTTAAATTCCAAATCTTAAATTTACTCTTGTTACATTTCATTTTTTACTTTTTCCAAACTTAAGAAACTACAAATAAATTCTCTACCTAATTGTTGTATCTAGCATTACTATTGCTTCTCCGTTTCTATTTAGAACCGCAGAAAATTAATTTCTCATAAAATTGTACTCATGCTCTCTTTGAAATCTAAGAGCATCAGAAAGTTTTTTTTTTTTTTTTTCCCGCCTCTCAAAATAAACGTAACAGTCTACAAATGCGATTTAAATGCAAACTATTACATTGTTGTTCAGTGTTACTTACGTATTTATTTATTTACCATGTAAGTAGTTTGCAAACACTGATAGCTAAATCCACAATGATGCACTATTTTTCATCAAAATAAACATTATACTTAAAAACTTCATTAGAATTATGCTAAATTACAATAATTACAATATTGAGTCGCTTAGTTCTATTTGTTTTGAGTAATTGTTCTAATTAAACAACACTGTTAAAACTAATTACTATATCATTTTTGCCACATTCATTTTGTTTTATTTTGTTTGTTTATTTATTATTTCCAACTAAGCAATGAAAAGCTACATTTTATGAATTGGTTGAAAATTGAAATCTATTTTACTGTAAGTATATAGCAAATATGTTTACAAAGTATGTTTCGATTTCTACAGAAAAAGAAATGCCTTAGAATTACATTTTTATTTCATTTATTTATTTCAGAACGGAATTTTATTATAATGGCTTTATAAAGCTGATCTGACTGTGCATTAAGAAGTTGTTCTATATGTCTTTCAATAAATAACTTCATTCAAACAAATTTAGTTCATAAAGGACACAGGGCTATTGGTACGCTACGATGGTTATTAATGGATATGTTCTATATTTTTAAAAAGATATATCATAATTTTTTATTACATTGTAGTGGTGAATCTCGCGGTGAAATATTTATGAGAGATTTTTTTTTTTTTTTAAACTTTATTTGAAACTGTATTTAAAATTAGTATCAATATTTCATTTTGTTGTAAAGGGATTACAAATGGATTTTTTGTAGTTATACTGCAAAATAATTCTGTTAATATATATATATACTAGCAGACCCGGCCACGCGTTGCTGCGGCTAAGTAATACGTTGATAATTTGATAAGGTATATAGTATTTCCCCACAACTGGATTTGGCGATTTTTTTTTTTTTTTTTTTTTTTTTTTTTGGCGCCTTTTTGAACGATAACGAAGTCGTTCTGGATTATTTGCAATGAAATATGTTAACCTGCATGCTTTTAATTTAGATTTATGATTTAGCCATAATCGCCAAATCCAGTTGTGGGGAAATACTATAGTTGTTACCCACAACTATAACTTATAATATAACTTCAGTAATTATATTCGGATAATTATAACTTCAGTATATCCCCACAGCTGAATTTGGCGATTTTTCTTTGGCGCCGTTTTGAACCATAACGATGTCACTCTGGACTGTTTGTGATATAATATGGCAGCCTATATGTTGTTTATTTTGGATTTATTATTTTATGTTTTTGATTTATGATTTAGATTATCATTTATGATTTATAGATTTATGATTTAGCCATAATCGCCAACAAAAAATCGCCAAATATCGTTGTGGGGATATACTGATTAATATATTACTGAAAAGATTAATATATTTTAACGAAGTAGTGAGAAGATTCTGAGTATGTTAAAATATTAATAGTAAATTCAAGTTAATCTAGAAGGAAAGCATTGAGGATTAAGATAAGAAAATTGCAAGATTTTACGATCGCATTTTCAGCAATAAATATGAGTCAAAATTTAATGCAAAATACATATATAAATCACAAATTTAATCAGGAACGTTAAATTGGTAAGTTATTAAAGAAAAAGTAAAGAAAAATAAGAGAAATAATTAACTAAAGTTTCGAACATCGATCTTATAGATTAGCGTTACAAAACAAATAAACTCTTCCAGACTTTTAAATAAGTTTTAAATTAACTTTTAAAATTTAATGTTAAATAAAACAGACTTTTAAATAAGTTTTAAAATATTGAAATAATTACTTTTTATTTAGAACGTTATGTATAGATCACAAATTTCTTAAAGAAAACGAAGTGATACAGATTAGAATAATGCAACAAAAATTGAAAAAGCAAGGTTATGTCGTAAATAAATTTTTAACACACGTGTCACGTGAAATAAATTGTAGCATATACGTTATGTAACTGACATAAGATATTAACATGTTGCAGCGGAATAAATTTCATATCTATCATCCTTGGCGGAAAAAAAATAATATCGCCAAATTATCTGGCGCACACATTTAATTCCTTTCAAAAATCATGGTTATGTTAACAACTTATATTAAGAGAGTAATGAATAATATGAAACAATATTTCGCACAATACATATTACGAAAATATACATCTAGCTTGTATATTTTCGTGTTACGTTTTTGATCGCCAAATACGAAAAACTCCAAGGACGACAGAGCTTTGAAATTTAAAATTAAAATTTTGTCAATTTGACAGCAAAATAACTCAATCTAACGTATGCACATGGTAAATAATACATATCTATACAAAAATATGGGGATTAAAATCCGGAAATAATTTTCCTCGTTTTTTAATAATTTTTTATAAAAAATACAATGGGTGATTAACATAAGAAATCTTTTTCTTGATTTCACAGGCGGTCAGTGACTTCACACTTCGCTTGTGTATAACTACATACTTTATCAATGCGAATAAAATCTTTAAATTGATTATGACGTCAATTTTCGTGAGATGAATAATTTAACTTTTTATAATTTTTTAACGTTCACGTTTAATTAAATGTATTTACTTTTATGTCGAAAGAAAATGAACTCGTATTTTTTTTCTTTTTGGCAACAATTAAACTTATGGAACTCACAGATATTTTGGAGCAACTTTAACAAAGGTCTATAATTAACAAATAATTGCAATAAAACAATATTGTGACAATAAACTGAGATAAAAACTATCCTATCTCTCAAGTTGGACCAAACTGCACACAGTGTGCAAAATTTCATTAAAATCGGTTCATTAGTTTAGGAGTTTATCGCGGACAAACATCGTGACACGTAATTTTTATATATATACAGATATCTATGATAGAACTACATTAGCACTTTGTCAATGTGTATAAAATCTTTAAATTGATTATGACGTCAATTTTCGTGAGATGCATAATTTAACTTTTTATAATTTTTTAACGTTCACGTTTGATTAAATGTATTTATTTTTATGTCGAAAGAAAATGAACTCGTATTTTTTTTTTTTTTTTGGCAACAATTAAATTAATGGAACTCACAGATATTTTGGAGCAACTTTAATAAAGGTCTATAATTAACAAATAATTGCAATAAAACAATATTGTGACAATAAATTGAGATAAAAACTATCCTATCTCTCAAGTTGGACCAAACTGCACACAGTGTGCAAAATTTCATTAACATCGGTTCCTTAGTTTAGGAGTTTACCCCGGACAAACATCGTGACACGTAATTTATATATATATACAGATATCGGCAACTTTTCTACAGAAAAGTTCCGTTTTCTAAAACCACGGAAATTTCTTTTAAAATTTTATATCAATCTATTAAAAGGCACATTTTTTCTGTAACCATTTAAAACTGTAAACATATTGATACAGATTTTAGATGATGTTTACATTGTCAAGAACGATTAAAAATAAACAGAGCAACGGCCAAGATTGAGGGTCCCTGTCTGAGAGGCAGCTTCGTTGCCTATTATGCGGAGGATGTTGGTTCGATTCTGGCTGATGAATTTTAATTTATTTACTGTAAACTTCATATTTTTCTAGTGTAGAGTTTGCAGAAAATTGTAGTTAGAATTTAAGGAATCTGTTGTTAGAGAATTTCTTACCTGTAAAATTATTAATAATTTGTTCGGCACAAAATAAGTTTTCACAGTTATTTTAATGATGAGACGCATGAAATTGAAATTCTTTACGCAAAACTCACAATTAATGTTCTCAATAAACTCAGATTTCTTTTTCGTTTTCTTTCTTATATATATATATATATATATATATATATATATGAATTTTCAAGTAGCTTTCTGCGTAGCAAAAAAAAAAAAGAAATGTAGAATATATGTTTGAAATTTTATAAATCCAAAAAAGCCGTACAATATATATTAATATCATCCATTCATTTTATGTTTTGAATAATAAATTAAACTTAATTTTATAAATTATATATTTTATAAATAATCTACGGCCGCGGTAGCCTGGTCGGTAAGAGCAGCGAGTTCGTGATCGAAAGATTGCGGGTTCGGTCCTCAAGCCGGCCGAAGACCGTCGTGTACGCTAATGGCGACTGGTGCACGTTAAATTCCGTCGTGGTCGCAAAGTCCTCCAAGTTCCCATAAAAAATTATACCTCTGGGGGTACCGGAACATGGGTTTAATTCGCTCTGATCCGCATCAAAATTCGAGTTTCTGTTGCCTGGCTGGTGCTGCCATCTTTCACCAGCTTCTGGAGCTAAAGTCGTACTTCCTCCCTATGAGGCGCTCCTAATAACGAAAGACGCATCCCTCATGCCTTAAAAATCCGGTTAGTTCCACTACCGTGGCTCAGAATTTACGAGTGGCACACGACAACAACATCATAAATAATCTACAGTTTTTAATCGAAATTTTTTAAGTGATATTCCATAAAATGTCGCATACGTTACAGGAAAAAAATCGGAAGTTAAATAGTAATATATTTTTTTGTATTGGTTTAGTTTATAACTTTTTTATTGCCTCAGAAAGTTATGATATTATACTAAAGCAATAACAAAACAGTTCTACTATTTAATTTTCGAAAATTAATTATTTTTAAATTTTTGACTGGAGGGATATTTTATGGAATGTCCCTTAACTGTCTTTTGATTTAATATGTATATTTGATATATTAATCTGCTTATTTGTTTCAAATTTTACCTTAATTATCTGTAACACTCGTCTTGTTTGTTTGGAATTAATAATGGTTAGCAAATGAAGATAGTAAATGGCATAGCTACCAAGTCTCCCGTTTCTCAAGGGAGACTTCATACCGGAAAATTTTTATAGCTGTTTTCGGTAATATTAATCGTCAAAAATATATATAACATATTCCATTTAAAGATACTGGTGTCAATTCTGATTTAAAAGTTAAAAATGTTGGCAGCTCTGAAATAGTAAATATATAAATTCCAAACACTATAAAGAGCTTTTTTTTTTTTTAAATGAAAATTGGAAGTTGTTTCTAGTCTATTAATATTTATAACTGAGTTTTTGATTTCATAATATATATATATATATTTATTTAAAACTCGTCTTTCTATTTCACAAATCAATATTATTAGGGGGACCGGAAAATAATGTCGTTTTCAATTAATAAAATGAAACCGGAAATTTTTGTTTAACAGTGTTTACATGGTACTTTACAAATAACCATCTTATAAGTTACCTAAGAATATCTTAAATTTTATCCAGGATAAATTTCCGATGTCAGTACTTTAATTCAAAACGACATTATTTTCCGATCCCCCTAATACATTCAACTGTATTCTGTTTCACCAGCCGAAACTGGATTAAAAGTTATTTAAAAATCCAAACTCTAATGCAAAATAACTTTTAAGTTGAAAAAAAAAATCTTTTCTATTCAATTTATTATTATTATTATTATTATTATTTATTTATTTATTTATTATAGTGATTATCCTTATGCTTTCACATTTTTTAATAGATTTTATTCATCTTATCTCTACTTTTGCTCATATATTATACAAAGTAATACACTATAGGATTTATATATAATTTATTTTTAAATTATATATATATATATATATATATATATTATTATTATTATTATTATTTCTTTCGGCCATGAGTCTGAAGTAATGTATTTGAAAGGAATAACTTAAAAATCATCTTTGATCGAGATAGTACAAATTAAAAGTGACTTATACATGAATTACTATTTTCATTCAAAGCTCTTTTCAGGATGTAACAATTCTAAATATATTAAGTAAAATTATTATTATTATTATTATTACTGTTGTTGCTGTTGTTGTTGCATTAATTTCTTTCTTTTCCTAAAATTTGCAGCAGAATGAGTTGGAGAATTTACTTTTTCTTCTTCCGCAACTCTAATTTTGTAACAAAAACTAAACTTTTATCATAGATTCTTATGATACATTGTTGTAATTTAATATTTAATCTCTGTGAAGACCAATCAATATAAATGAACATTCATAAAGCTTTGAAATACAGAATTCTATTATTTAATTATTCATAAAAAAAAATCTTTCAATTTATGTTTTGTGTGTTTTATTATGTAAAAAAATACAGGAATTATGCAGACAATTATAATAGGGGACAAACGTAGCAAATGTTTCAATAAATATAAATTGAAACGCAGAAAGACATTTTATTAAAAAATAGAAAAAAGGAGATCATACTTTGTTCTTTAAATATGCTACTTTAATGAAAAGAAATATTTTTAGGGCATTCACACATTGCTATGTTTTATTGCTTCAAAACATCGCTTATCACAGACTATTTTAACCGTAAAACATGCATTGTATTTTTCTATGAAGTACTCAAATTTCTTAGACCAAATGAAATGTAATCTTCCTCCTTTTCATTGGAAAGATGAACACCGCATTGTTCTTTTCTTCTCTTTCTTTTTTTTTTAGATTTGTGTTTTTCGAAAATCGAAAATGAAACGGAAATTTGAAACTATTACTGAAAGTAATAATAAATGATTTTATACTGGTTTGCTTAGGTCTCTTCAATTACATTCGTGTATTCTGTATATTTATAATTTTAACATATTTCATAAATAAATAAATAAATATATATATACATATATATATGTATATATATATATATTTACACACTATAACTATTAATTAAATTAATATTCATTCTGTGAAATATTTATTTGTAAAAAGTAGTTTTGAACCTGTGAAAATTTATTATAATTCAGATTTTTGTCTAGATTAAAATTTAATTTTAAATTGAGATTACACATCATTGTCAAAGAACAGATTTCAAGAATTTTATTTCATAAGGTGAATCTGATAGATAAAAAGTACCAGGTTCGAACCTAGGCCTCGCTTGGCGGCCTAGCTGTTCAGAGTTTTTCGTCCTTTCATGAGGAATTCGAGTTAATATTGGGGGAAGGGGGTGGGGGGGGGGGCTAGGACTTCTTAGAAAAATTTCGTCCGTAGATTATTCCTCTCGGTCATGTAGTCACATTAACCCCTGCTCCCCCACCATAGAGTGGATGAGATTTTTTTATTTGTGACGGCTACAAAATGTTGTAGCTACAGTTAAGTTATTTATTTTCATATTTATACGCTTTAATTGCTTGTTAAAAATTAAATTAATTGATTATAGTACCGCAAACTATGATTGCATATACTGTGGAATAACGAAATTTCTAACTAAATTTTAGAATTATTTTTTTTTTTAACTTAATTACTTTTATTAAACTTAAATAATAATATAATTTTAACTTACTAGAAAATTTTTGCCAGTTCAACTTATTTAGACTAGCTGTGACAACATCAATATACCTTAGTTCAGCTTACAAATAACGAGTACGTGGTACTCTAGGATTAAAACAAAACTTAGCTCTCTCTAACTTGTCAAAATATCCTTCGGTAGTTTATGGCATACAATATTGCCATAACATTAACTAATTTATTTTAGTGTTATTCCTATCTATTCATATTCGTTTAAAGTAGAAGAATTGCACACAAAATTCATTTTGATAAAATAATTTGTAGAGTTAGATACGCAAATATTTTTGTCTATTTATGTGTACTGTATTATAAAAATGTAGAAATAAGAGTCGGAATACTCGTTTTTCCTTAAAATACAAAATTATATATTTTTCCAACAGATGAATCCAAAATTTTATTTCAATAAAAAAAAAAAAAGAGAGAGAGAGAGAGAGAGAGACAGAGAGAAAAGAAAAGGAAGGAAGAAAACTGGTACAAAAGAGTCGTTATATGAAAAAAAAAAAAATTAAATATTTAAATAGATTAAATTTAAATGCTTCTGTATCTCATACTGTTTTTCATATTATACATGTTACATACTTTATTTTTTCTTAGAATAAAATAAAATGGAATAATATTCGTATATGTTTTAAATAAGATTTATAAAATGTCAAAGACACCCTATTTTTGCTTTAAATTTTTGTAGGCTTATTTGTTTGACCGTAAGTTTAGACAGTATGTTATGGACACAACACGACTTTCTTCTATGTTATATTATACAAATTTGCGCAGTAAAAATTATATATTAAATTGTTATTTAATAAAATTACATTCCATGGTGAATGCAGAGGACTTTTATTTTACAGAAATATAACACTAAATGCCGAAAGAAAGTCTCTTTTGTTCCGACATCAAAAGGAATGCGCTTTATTTAATTATTTTTATTTATTTACTTATTTATTTATTGTTGTTATTATTATTATTATTATTTATTTGTTTAGTTAAAAATGAAAAAAATCGATAACTTCGTATTAAATTATCACAGATCAATAATTCACCTATTCATTTTAAAAATATTGACGAGTTCTTCTGAAACATACAATACTGAAGTTTACATCCCTCGGGGGGGGGGGGCTTCCTCCCAGGGAGGAGGGAGCTATGCTCTTATATGCACACACATCTTTTCCTAGTTTACTACTGTTATTATATATAATTCGTATTAATTTTACAACAGTTCGTTAAACATAACTCACATTATGTACGTTTATACGAAATATTGTCCTATACCGCTATTTTAAAAATTATGAAAAGAAAAAAAAATGGGATCACAGCACTACCTATTGAGCGATTGATCCACAAATATAATCAGCACCAGTTTAGGTCGTAGTCCAACAGAATACTAAGTTTGGTTAAATTATGTTCATTGGTTCGGGAGATACAGTGTCCACGAAATTTGTGATACACACTGACAGATATTTTCTAAAAAGTAGACAAATTATTCTCGGGACATTTCAAAACATGTAAATCTCTAGAAAGTGTAGTTCAAAAAGTTTTCGCGACTCCAATACTTTCTTGTTATATATAGTTCCACTTATAGCCGAGTGGTTCTGTGATCAAAGCTGGTATACTGGAAATGCCGTGTTCGGTCCCCTGTCGCACTCGTCGACCTAGCTGTTTGGAGTTGTCCGTGGTTTTCTCGAAATTTCGCGCAAATACAAGCTAGGACACCTTAGAAAGACTCCCGCAGAGGACATTCCATCTATAAACCTAGAACTCTAGTGTAGTCAATTGGCCTTATCCCACACAACAACACATCTTATTATATATGTACATAGAAGGTAGTAAATAATGAAAGAAGTTCAGTATATGACAGCTAAATGAGGTTATTCTGTCAAAGATCATGCACATTGGGCTGGAACACAATGGGAGAACGAGACAAAAAAACAAAAGTCAGTGTCTAAAATTAGCATTACACTCTTGTCGATATTCAATAGAAACTACCCATTTTAAACTCATTATCGTCTAGCCTGTGGGTGAGATGGAGAAACCAGCGAGTGTTTAAATTTATCAGGAAAATTTGCTTGATCGTACATTAATTTCAGGGATTATTGTCTCAGACTTAAAGAGGTACTCTGTGGTTATATTATGTGATTACAAATAGCACTTTTACAATATTCAGTAACCATAGCGATATTGTCAAACTTGCAGGTATTACATATATCGGATACAAAATTATTTGTTATCTGCCTTAATCGTACATACTTATTTCATTGTAATTAAAATATAAAACATTCTAACGGATAATGCAAAGTCACATTTTGTATGAAATATTAATTAATTCTGGAAAATGTGTAACTGGTGATTTTTATTATTTTTAAGTATGTTTTGTTACTTTGTTAAAATTTTAATTATCTCTTTTATCATTGTCGTCATTTTATAGGTTATTTCAAATTATTATCTTTTTTTGTTGTTGTTGCTGTTGTCATAATTACTAATCATAAGAAAATATTGTTAAATTTCCTATGCGAAAGATTTATTAATGTGCACGCAAACTGCAGGTTATCTAAATATTAATTGCACATTTCTAAAGGAATCGCATACATTGATTTTTTTAAACATTTTTACGCATTCAATAAATGCAATAATAGACATCTTTAAATCTTACAGATATATTACCTGTTACATATTTAATATTAACATGCTCTTACGAGGCATAAAGCTTTCCATTTAGAAATTAAGCTTCTTTTCTAGAAATTATATCGTACGTTTATTGCTGTGTATCACGTACAACTCGCCACTTTTAAATATGGTTTATGAGTAGCATATATATATATTTCACTAACAGAGGCCTGCGATGAAAAAAATACAAGGGAATTGGTAGCCGAAATTTATGTATTTTTTGGTTCTAATTTCAAAAATATAAATGAAAAATTTCCATCACATCACGTTTTCTTGAAAAATTCAATTTTACTTCGATTTTTAACACATACATAATATTTGCTCCTCGTAGTCAATATTTTATGTAAATTACCTTAATAAAAACGTATAAAATAGTATGTTGGTAATTTTCTTTTAGAAACTGCACCATCATTTGATGTAAAAAGTACCCAAGGGAACTTTTTGTTTTTCTCTCCACCAGAGATGGCTCGTGCGATCTAGCAATAGTGCTTTTCATGCATTAAAATCTATAGAAATTAAATCGATTGCTGAAAAATCAGTTTGCTACACCAAGAATCGACCATTTTACATAGATTTAAATGGATAAAAACCACTGTTACCAGGTAGTACATGCAATATTGTTCGAAAAAGAAGTACATTGATATCGATTTTACAAAAACGTCTGGAGTATGGGGGAAAAAATGGAGGTCATTTTCGAAATCATCATATCAAATAACATAAAAATGAGCGAAAACTTCTTTTTAAAAAACTTTAATTTCACAAGCCTGTGTAATTCATTATATAATATTGAATCTGATAATGTTGATAATATTAATATAACCAATATCTAATTATAACAAAACTTGTTTCATTTGACCGTGAACGCCATGGTTCTGAGGTAAAGCATCGGGCTACAAAACCGAATATTGTGAGTTCGAGGAAAGTTACTTAAAATTGATTTCTGTTTAAATCGACATTATGTTTAGTTCTCATTCTTTCGTTAATGAAATTATGTTAATTAATCAATTAATGCTATTTAACTTCTAGAACATTCGATTTCTAGAATATTCTGTTCAAGAAAGTTCAATAATTGTATATAAACTGATGTAGCATTTAGTTAAGTTGAAAAATACAGTCTTGAGCTGAGCTTCAGATTCTATGTATTATTTCACCTTTAGTTTTTCTCCATGAACAGTTATTTAAGTCTGCACAAAATACAATATAATCTACTCGACATTATTTATAAATTTAAAAATGAACATATATTAAAAGCAGACTTACCTTCTTATAGAGGTAAATAAAAATTCTCCATTTAGGAGAGCAGTTTTTCATCTTATCAGATTTTTTCTGCCAAATGTGTCATCTTCAATCAAAATTCAACAATACGACGTGCAATGTAATATAGGATCTTCAAGTCATTCCCAGTGCTAAAAAAAAAAAAAAAAAAAAACGATAATAATCAATATGAAGCTGCATAGCATGCACTTTACAAAATCAATAACCCGAGATACCAAAACATAATAATAATAAAAACAATAAAAACTGCATCCTGGCTGTTGTGCACAACGATATAGTTATGTAAGGGAAAAATCTTTATTTTCACTTAAAATAAAGGTAAAAGAATTTGTCTAGTGAAATATCAACTGTCACATGCGTTTATCGTCGTTTCTGTTTTGATGAAAGCATCGAAATGATTTATTTCGTTTTCGTTTGATATTAGATTTTGCTTCCAGTAAATTCCATTGCATTTCAGTCTGAAATGTCATTTAATGAATGCGATGCATTTGAATGGAATCAATAATATTATTTGTTTGAATAAAAGGAACGACAAATATTTGGGGGGTTTTGTTCTTTGATATGTCAGGATTTATTCTCAAAATTTATTTAAATGTGTTTTAGTTTAATAATTCTGTAGTATAAATTTAACTTTCTGATTTATTTATTATTTTTTTCTATGAAAGATGAATGTTTTACTATAAAGCAAAAATAATAATCGTATTTTCCATTTGCGTATTTAATGCATTTGCTTGATATCATTTTGTAATTTCGTAGTACAGAAAGTAGGCATGCGAAAATTTCATGATAAAACCTATCAATATTTGTTAACTCCTTGTATTCAAGTTTCTTTTTTTTTTTTTTTTTTTTAGGTATGTAATTTTTTATTAAATATAATATAACATTTATAATATTATATATATATATAACAAATATATAACATTTGTATCCATATTCAATTAAAAAAGCAATAATACCCAATTATGACTCTTCTTGTAAAACCCATATATACTTATATATGAATATGATTTTTCTATTGAAATTGCTTTGCGTTACTGGTGATATGAATGAAAAAAACTTCGACTGCAAAGTGTTAAACAGAAATGAGTGTATTTAACGTTGCACTAGAGCTACGCAATGGGGCTTTGAGGCGGTGTGGAGTAAAGGTCCGCCGAGCCTGAAATTTCAAGTTTGTGTGAGGCCCGTCCCATATGATAACATTAATTACCCGGCCAGGCCGAAGTAAAAAGATAAATCCCGGAAATTAAAGCAACTGGAAGTCAAAGTCGTAACCTATCTCTTACCGATTTTTAGCAGTTTCGACCATAATGTTTGTGTTTGTCCCCTACAAATATGAAAAATATTTCATAACTTATGAATGAAATAAAATTTTACTGTGTGTGTAAATAATCCTACATTATTCCAAATTGCAGGTGACAATGCTTTTATCACATATTAAGGATAAAAGCCTTTCTTGGGTAAAATATAGGCCCAGGCCACTCCCAGAAAAATAGGCAATAGCTCGACTTGCTTATATTCAAGCAATTTCAAGGAAGACCCTGCTTGATCCGTCCAACTGTTTTCGAATTACAAACATATTGCTATTAAATTTCTACCATTACTTCAACATGAATTTGCAAATAACAAAGGTTTACAGAGCTTACTTGTATTATTATTAGTTACAGAGCTTAATTTTTGTATCTTGAGAAAATATATACAGGGTGATTTCGAGGTCATGGGACAAACTTGGAGGGAAAGTAGTGAACATCACAAGGATTCAGAATTGTATATTCCTTTCCGACCCGAAAAATTCCCCCCTTAGAACATTACATTCTTCTGTTTTTGCAAACTGAATGAAAAATATGGAGAATAACTGACATTTGTTGATTGAAAATTGTACTTTACACTTTCTGTTAATTAGCTCGATCGTTCATATCCTGATTTTATTACATACGACTGTTCAAGATACAAAAATGTAAGTGGATGTCGTGGATGTCTAACCCGTATGATCGTACGGCCTGGGTCGGAAAAGTATAGGAACCCATGTCCCCAAACGTCATTTTAACCCTTTAGGAACCGGGTGATTTTGCGTGGATATGGGCGTGGCTCTCCAATGTTACATTTTTAAAAAAGAGATTTTACATGCTAATGTTTATATAAATACATAAATTTTATTTTTTCGATGTATTTTATTTCAGTGATTGCAATTATACGAACTCTGTGTATGATTTCGCGAAATAATGAAGCGTGGTAGATTTTAAAATTTACACAGCAGGGTGTGTTAGTAGTGCGCAATAGCCCAAAACATCCATTTCTTAAAGGGTTAAAATGACGCTTGGGGACATGGGTTCCAAAACAATTTTGAATCCTTGTGATGTTTTCTACTTCCTCTCCAAGTTTGCCCCATGACCTCGGAATCACCTTGTATATATTTGTGTGAAGTAATGAGTACTCTAATTCCAAGGTGTACTTCTGTGACTTACAAAGTTGTTTACTTTCGAAAAAAAAAAAAAATCTGAATTTCTTTTACAAACTTCTAAATTAGAAAGGCTGTTATTGTTTAACAGTCTGACCCGCTTGAAAATTCCTTTTTATTTTTTCGGCCTGATGTTGTTTAGTTCTGCCTTCCTCTCCTCTGCCCGGCCCGATTGAAAATTCGCTTTTGTTTGGCCTGTCCGGCCTAATCCGTTTGAATATCCATTTCTGTTTTGCCAGGCCGGATATGCGCCTCATGGTAGGTCGGGTTCATGCAGTCAACCCTTAGGATATTCCGCAAACATGCCTTCATAATTTTGACCCTCTACGGAGAAGGTGGCTTCCCCGCTATTGTGACCCGACTACTAAGCATATAATAGATTTTCAAAAATTCAGGTATGTTAGTCAGTACTACCTTCATCCGCCATCTTCTCCTTGAAATCTCAATGAAAAAATATTCTGAACAGCCAAAATGTTTTACATGTTTATATTCACGTAAAATCACAGCATATTCCTTTCCTTAAATTTTCATTAGATTTTTTTTCGGATTTCTGACGACGTTTAGTTTTATGATATTTTATAAATAAAACGGCAAATTTCAAAATCAAAATTATTGAGAATTGATTGTGATATGATTAAATAAGTTGTGCAGCTTTTCGAAGAATTAATTTCATTTGTTTGAAAATTATTCTTTTAACTATTTTCACACTTTTCAAATTTTACTTATTTATTTTTAAATTTTTGATCTCTTAACTTTAAGTTTTTTAATTATATTTTACACAAAAATGAACAACCATAAGAAATATGTATAACTGTATTTTCACAAAAGGTAGAAAAGTTTTAAAAAGGAAATAAGAAATTACGTAATACCAAAAAATATTATTACTTTTTTTTTCAATGTTAATCGTTAAATGGGTTACATTTTTTTTGCTATCGGAATCATAACAGCAAAAAAAAAAAAAAGTGTGGCCACAGTATCATTTTTTTTCCTTGAACCACTGCTCTTGAATAATAAGACAATTTAATATCATCATAAAAAATATTGCTGTATAACAATATCAGAAAATAGTTAGTTTTAAAATAACAGAATGCTCACAAGCCTGTAAAAAAAAAAAAAAAAAAAGCAAGCAAATTGCATGTATCAGAAAAATAAAACGCGCTTTTGCTACCAAAGTTATACCCTCAAAGCAAAACTTTTCATATTAATATAGGGATTTAAAACTTTTTAAAATTATTTGTATTAATATGTGAATTGCGAATCTTTTAACTGGTCAAGTAAATAAAAGAATTTTTAAGATTTTTATGGAAGACTAGTCCTTGTTTGACGATAAAAGACTACATAAGCAGCATTTTCCTAACCGTGCAATGTAAAAAATAAATCTATCGAAAAGGGACTCACAAAATACATTTAAATATATGGCAAAAATATTATTTTCTCTTGTTGAAACTATGATTTTGATGGAGCGTAGACAGAGTGCTTGGTCTTTAGGGTGGTCGTCATTTAAATACTACAACCTTTAATTTCCACAGGAGATATTACATAAAGTTTATAGACATCACTTTTCTCTATCAAAATAATAAGAATAATCTTTCATCGAAGAAAAAAATATGAAATATTCACGATATTTATATCCCGATAACACCAGAAATAGATATTCATTATTTTCATATAGACATTTAAGTTAGCTTTTATAAATTTATATTTATACATTTTGTTCTTTGTTGAGACTTACACATAATTACACTACCTATATTTATACATTATCATAAAAGCTGTTATGATATTTATCAGTAACCAAAAATTAATTTTATGAACGAAATGTTACCGAATGTAAAAACTTGTGTTTATAGAATTTTTGTCCTTACCTTTTCGTATATCATGTGATTTTCAGTATATCATGTGATCAGGCCATAAAAATACGGGCGAAGGATTACAGCCGAAGATGGCGAAGCTTTTAGCAACATAACGTCTCTTTGATAGCTATATCTATGTATCATACGATCTGACGGATGTCCTATCTTGACTAATTCTGCTTCCTTTTCTTCGTAATGTAAGATATTATACTGGTAATTAGATAATGAAAAAGCTTATCGGGTATATTTTTTGCGTATAGTACTTTTTCAAAAGTATTGATGTGCAATAATATAGCTCGCAAAGAAAAGGCCATAGGAGAGTGTAAAAAAATATCGAATCTCGGAGGATTAACTGAAAATTATGCAAATTTGTGAATTTAATATTTATTTTCTTTGAGCTAATAAGGTTAAAACTAAGATGATTTCATTGTTGAAATTTACAAATAGATTCTTTTTTTAGTATAATCTCAGTATGCTTCATAATGTAGATGCTTTTGACCCATTCACTTTTATAGAATCATTTCACAAGTTAATCTTATATACAAATTAAAAAGTCTATGTAATAAGGTAATTAATAAAACCTTTATTGGAACATTCACTTAAACTAATTTGCGTATGCCTTCAAATTTTAAAGTAAATTAAAACTTTTGGCACTTTTCCGTCTGATGATTGCTGTGCTATTTGGCGCATTTAGCAAATCTTACTCATGTTGAAACCTAACAATAGTGCTATCTGGAAACAAATCAATTAAAATTTTCGGCTCTCAATAAACTCATAAACAAGATATTTGTGAAGCAAACAAAATAAATGATAAAAAAAATAATTAATTAATATATCAATAAGATAGTTGTAAACTTATTCAGTTCGAATTGTTTTGTTATTTATACTATTATTAATATTATCGAATTATTTATTATTTAAATTTATTATAACCATTTTATTTTATTTATTTATTTTTATGGCTGCCTCTAATTTAAGTATTTTCAACATAATTTGGTGATTATCGTGTCCATCAAAAAAATTCCTCCAAATCATAAGATGACAATCTTCAAACAGAAAAATACAATTTTTTTTAATTATTATTTTAAATTATTATATATATATATATATATATATATATATATATATATTAATTGCCGTAAATAAAAAATAACGAGCATTCTCCATTTTTGTTCTATGACCAGCCTCTCTCCATTTGGGGATTCAACCTCATTCTGTGACTTGCTTTAAACAAATTCTTGTTATTTATACTATTATTAACGTTATTAAATTATTTGTTATTTAAATTTATTATAACTATTTTTTTTTATTTGTTTATTTATTTATTTTTATGGTTGCTTCTAATTTAATTAAGTGTTTTCCATATAATTTGGTGATTACCGTTAGCCGCCAAAGAAACTCCTTCAAATCTCCACCTGACAGTCTTCAAACAGAAAAATACCACATTTGTTATATAATCGTTATTTAGAATAATTACATTTTTTTAAATTGCTATAAATAAAGAATAATACACATCCTCCATTTTTGTTCAATGATCAGTCACTCTCGAGGGAATCTACTTCACTTTGTGTGTTGCTTTAAACAAATCTGACCATGCCACAGACTAATAAGTTTTTCTCTACCCTTAAACATCTTGCTGAAATTTAATTATAATCACCCACCTCTATTACTAACAATAAATTTTTATATTATTTATTTCTGCGACATATTTAATCCAGCATTTTAAAAGGAAATGGCTTTAAATAAGCTGGATGTGATTGAATGCTTTTAAAAATTTTTATAATTGGAAAATTGGATACATATAAACTTATTTTTAATGAGATAGAATTTGAATGTTATTTTAATGGTCTTCAATTAAATTCTATAATATATATATCAATATCGTAATAATTATCTTTAAATTCAAACAAGTTTTAAGATAGATTCAGCATGTCATAATTATGTAATTTCAAATTCTTTGTACTTTTTTTTCACATTTTATAAGCTTTTAACGGCCTTAAATATTTAACATTCCTGAAATGCCTTTTAGCTATTTATTTTTAATAGGGAATTCAACAAATTCAACAAAATCTTCTTCCTGCATATCAATATTTAAAAATATTTACTGAGGGAGATAAAAGCCAAACTCCACTCTCAAAATAAAAACCTTTTTATTCGAGCAGCCTATACATCATGTAATCTATCTACATTAGATTCAGGAAACAAGACATGCCTTAACATTCTGTATTCACGATTTTATGCTGCACCATTAAGGGTTTTGAAACTGAAAAATGATGCGATATCTTAGCCGCTTCTGCCCGGAGGATAAGCGCTTCATACAAAAAACTAAAGTAAGAATTGGATTCTGTAAGAGAAATATCGTTAAGGGTAAACGATTTTAGAGAACTATATCAGATGTAAAAGTACTTTTAAGCATAGATCTTATTTCCACGAAATCTCGTCAAAAGGGATTCACATCCGTTTGATTTTATTTTCAAGGGGGAAAATTTTTTAAATCTCAGATTCAAATGTTATTCAAATGAAATGAAATGATTATATATTTTTCAAATTTTATATAGATATAAAATATCGTTTGGCTTCTAAGAAATTATTCATAGTAGCTATTTTAAAAATTTATTATTAGAACTTCACTGAGTGGTCGAAAATAGAAAAATGATCTGGTGTGTCACTCACACGACTTTCTCTTACCCTGCATTTCAATACTATAATGATAGATTGCATATTAAGTCTTAAGGTCAACAGCGTAAGGTAGTAAAGTTTAATATACTTCTAAAATAATTTAAAATAGGGTTAGGAATAGTTTTATTTGACATGTTATTGTGTGTGAGGGGGACTACCGCCCCTTCTCCCCGTTCAATTACAGTGCATAAAATTAAAAAAAAAAAGAAAAGAAAGAAATCCAGGCTGTTATTAATTTGATTTCAAACTTGCTCGTATTGATCAAATTTTTAAGTGGCAACCTAATACGAAATTCAAAATGCCAAATTTGAATTTACTGCAGTTATTTGTTTTTAAGTTATGCTGATAATAGATATGATGAACTGCCTAAAATTGGACTTTCGTAATCAGAACACCTCAAAATGTAATATTATACAAAAAAACAATGTTGAAAATAGAACTCATCAAAAAGTACTTTGTTCGTAGTATGGGTATAAAAATTAATTTTGCTGTATTCGTCGACATAGTAAAATGTACAAAGCACTTCCACCAATTACATTCAATAGAGAAAAACATTTTCTTAATTCTGGGTAGCCCTGTATATTGTCTGTATTCAATATGCACTATAAACAATACTGTGTATTTAAAATTATTCTTACTTGAAAAACATCTAGCAAAAAAAGGAATTACGATTCCTGCAATTCTCAAGTATATCCTCAATATATCCAAATACTTTGGGTAGACCTGTAAACAAATGCTGAATGATTTACATACTACAATCTACATAAAACATGCTTTTATGAAAATAATAAATTTAATTCATTCCGTTTCGTTTAAATCAATGTATGGATTTTACACTGTACTTACCAGAAATTTCTCCATAGACATAATGTATTTGAATTCTCTTGGATATCACTGTTCACGAACCATTTGCTGATCTCAGCGAAAAATTTATTGTAGCATTCGTATATGATACACGATCAGAATACCAAGTTTGGACTTTCTGCTATTATTTGTTCTTGAGATTTGCTGATAACATACATACACACAGATAAACCGCTAAAAAGATGATTTTTGGATTCAGAGAGCCTCAAAATCAATTTCGAAAATTTGACCCGAAAACAAAAGAAGAAAAAAAAAGGGTCATGAAGTTATTTTAAAAATGTGTTTCCTATTAAAGCTGGTAAATCAATTTTTCATTTATGACAACATGTAAAGTAAATTCTGTCGATTCTGTTTGAATGAAGTGTGATAAGAAAAAATGTTTAGCATCGCAATGCCTTCATAGTAAATCAGTAGATCGAATACCAAAACTATCACATTTAATTGGAATAATTCTTTATGTTGATTTGAATACATCCTTCAATATATCAGCATTTCGACTTACATGACGACGCATCTCATTTTCTCTATATCTTTTCGTATCAACTAAGCCCGATTGTGTTCTTCTTCTGAGCATTTCAATAGAAAAGAGCACTGTCAATATCAAAATAATATGGCAAAAGTTTTAAAAAAAGTTCAATTAACTCCCTTTTGTTTCCAGACAAATGTTTCCAATGTCCAGAATTTTTCCTGACAAATGATAAAATAACCTTAGAAAATTAAAATATCTTTACAGCTATTGCCAGAAGGTAAATGATAAAATAATGTTTGTTGTTTAAAAAAAAAAATAAATAAATAAATAAATAAATCTTGGAAATTTGTAAATCACGAACCGTTGTATTCTATTTTTAAAAACTGCACGTGAAATTTTGCGGGTATTTGGATTACAAAAGATTACGTGTCTAAAACGGAAAAATGTATTTTAAAAAAAAGGTGTTTTTATTTATCCTCTTGGCATCATATAATAATTTCTTTTCTGCAACGTCTATTAATAATACTTCACCATCAATACTACTTTTAAGCTTTTTTTCTTATTAAAATTAGGCTAAAAACGTACGACAACATTTACATTTGCGGATTGATGTATAGATTAAAACAAAAACATTGCATATTTCGAAATATTTAGATAGTATACCATGTTAACCTTTAATAATTTTGAACTTAATTTATAAGAAACATAAGAAACTATATTTATAAACTACAATAAATTTAATAAACTACGTATGTATTTATAAACTACAACGAAATTAATTAAGATTTTATGTTATATATAAATGAACTTTCATACACCGATCTTATTTCCATGAAATCTCATTCACATTCGTTTTATTTTATTTTTAAGAAAATATTTAAATGAAATGAAAACGTTATATATTTTTTAAATTTTATAAAATATAAAATGTTCTTTGGCATCTCAATACATATTCATAAAAGCTACTTTGAATATATAGTAGAATTATAGCAGCTATATTCTTTAATCTATTTATATTATAACTTAGATTTTAATTGGAGAAATTTAAATATGAAGGAAATACTGTAAGGATAAATAATTTTTTAGTAAGAGCTTCATTGTATGTACTTTTAAATCTTCGATCGTATTTTCTGAAATTTCGTGCAGAGGAACTCTCACAATTCCGATTTATATAAAGGGAAATTTCTGAAACCTACAATAAAATGTTATTCAAATGAAATGAAAAGATTATGTATTTTTCAAATTTTGCACAAGTATAAAATATTTGGCTTTTTAAGATTTGCTCAAAAAAACTAATTTATTTTGTTTTGTTATAGCATTCTTCAACATAATAATTTTTTTTTAGATGTGATAAAAAAAATGTAATTATATATTTATGTTCAAAAGTTAAAATAGAGCAGTAATATGTATAAATTGCGATCGCAAAAAATCATCTTATCCTTTACCCGATTTGCAAGAAATACATGTGCAGTAAGATAATCACAACGCGCAAATGTAACCAAACAATTACACTCTTGATGTACAGTGCTCACAAATTTGTGTAACAAATAGACTAGCACTCTAGAAATAAGTCACATCGTACTCTCTGTTTCTAAAATACAATACTTTCTCCTTAAGATTGTAAAATATATAATAAATATCGAAATAAATAAAATTTCTTTAGCTCACATATGCCTTTCTGCATTAGTCAATTGAATTTTGTCTATTTTATTCATTACATACATAAATAAATAATTTTCAGTGGAATATGAAATATAGACGATTCTTGCTATAGAATTTAAATCGGTAAGGTTTTTCATATCAAAATTGACATTATGCCAACTGTATGAATAATATATGTCGAATATATTTGATATTCTAAAATAGCAAAGCTATTTTGTTCCTCTTTAAAAATTGTTTTAAAAGTGATATTCGTATAATAATGCGATAACATAATTGGATGTTAAAATTTTAAGAGTACACGTTTTGTAAAATTATTATTAAAACACTTTTTACTCAGCTCTCATTAAACCAATATTTAACCCTTTAACGTTCACTACTTAATTTATTTTAAAAATTACTAAACTAATTTTTAAAATGGCTTTTAGACACATAGCTGATCATAAATGTTTAAAAAATAAAAATAAAATTGCATTGTTCCTTTCCGAGAAATTTTTGATTTGAAATATCTATAAGTTAAGCTTATTAAATTTAAATAATATTTAATTTAATAAATAAAACACTTTGTAAGTAAAAATTATCTACAACAAAAACTCGTAAAATTTGTTTCAGGTGAAAATAATGGTCCAGTTCTTCATTAAATGAAAAAAACTAGACATGAGTTTAACAGCAAACCAGCAATTCACTGTCGCGCACACCAGGAAACTTGTGACTTATGCATTTAGCTTCCTTTGAAGCATTATTCGTTAAATTTTGGAATAGTGTTGCTATATACCGAACAGAAAAGGAACAAAAGTTTAAAACCTGATTAAAACAAGGGTGAAATGATAAAAAAAAAAATTGCTGCATAAAAATTGTTAAACGATGTCAAATGTTTGATTTCACTGCGAAACCAATGAACGTTAAAGGGTTAAGGGTAGCTAAATAAAGAAGTTTCAACGCACATCCTTATAAGCAATATATGTTAGGACAATATTCTTACACTACCCAAATACTCGAATCCTTCTTCCTAGTTTTATAAACGATATTAATAATAATCTAAATATGTTAATAAACATTTTATGCATACATGTAGTAAAAATATTATTGGTAGTCTTTATACGCAGTTCTTTTTAAATATTGTAATGAAATGGTTTTAATACACATCCTCTTAAAGCAATTTAGTTTAGGTCAATATGCATACCATGCGTATTATTCATCGGTCCTAAATAATACAAACGAAATTAATAATATTTTATATGAGATAATAAACGCAATATGTGCAGTGTAATATTCAGTATATGCCACTGATAATATCAGTGTTCATTTCAAAATTGAGCATTTCATTTTGCTTCTATGAGAAATGCAGTTATTACTCTTTTTAGCAAGATCTACCCCTTGTACATTTGTAATAAAGAAAGTTTCGATGCACGTCATTAACGTTACAATGTATCACCGAAATAGTTTCCCATTTCGTTTGAAAGTTGAAAATTCACATTCCTTAGAAAACCGTATCTTTATTTATTTCAGTGCAATATCTCACTTCTAGAAACACGCATTTTCCACACTCGACGGATGTAGGGATCGATTCAATCCATCAACATCAAAATCAACTGAATACGGTCTTCTGGAGGTTTTGATATTATTTCTTTGGCCTGAAATATTCTGGCATTATAGCATACAGATACAAAACAGCACCAATATCTTTCCCTTAAAGGGGAAAGGAAAGGGGAGGAAAAGAGATAGAGAAAAGGCTCTCGTATTTTTTAAGATAAGAAATCAAATATTTCATGATGGCAGAGAGAGAAAAATTATGTGATATAGATATGCATTTTGAATTGGATGGCTGTATCAAAATGATTTTATTAAAAGTTAAAGAACGTTTTAGATACTTTGTTTTAAATTTTATCATATGGGGAAAGTTTGGAGTATGTTTGTTGCTTCTTCATGAAGACGAATTTATTAAAATACAAAGACACTGTTATTTTATTGTATTTATAAATTCTTACTCATTAAAAAGTACTTAAATATAGTACAATCACTTAGAAACATTGCTATATCTTATATAATATTTTTTATATTTTTTATACGTAATCTTAACTTTTATCATATTAAGCTACGTACTGTTTGTTCTCCAAGAATTTAATAATGATAAGTTTCTATTCAATGATAAATATTCCATGGATATTCAGTTAATGCTTTAAACTTAACTTAAAATATCAAAAATATATTTCAGCTACTAATATTTTCCATATAATTTGTTTTAGCTACAGCCTTAAAACTGACCCAAATATATAAATGGAATATATTAAATAAAAATTATATTATTTTGTTTTATATAAAATCTTCTATTCGATTTGTAGTGCTTTCATAATCATAATACACTGAGACATCCATCAGAATTCCCATTAGAGTATGAGATAGTGCGAATGTCTCATAATTTTTTCATTTTCTCACTTAAAAGTTTTAACATTGCGAGAAATTTACTCACTTTTTAGGAAAACTTTTTGTTCAGAAAATGGAACCTTCATGAACATTTCCACTTTTAAAACGAATCTTTCACAAAAGTCAGCAAATTTAGAACAAATACTTCACAAAAATCGTATGATTTAAAAGTTTTTAAAAGCTTTGGATTAAAAAATAATTACGCATTTTGATGATTAGCCGCAAAAAACTATATTTCAGGAAAAAAAGAAAAAAATCACCAAAAGAACAAGAAATTTGCCAATTTTTAGATACATAATTTTGTATTTAAGGATTTTTATCAGATTTTAAGAAAAGTGCAAATTTTGTCAATTAATGGGACAATAATTGCTTACTTAAATCATCGGTAGTGAAAAAAAAAGTACTTATTTAAGCAATAAAAAGCAATTAAACTCTGTATCACTCATGAGCATCAAAAACAGGCAGTATTTTATAAAAATCCAGAAAATGTTTTTTTTTTTCAAAAGTATGTTTCAGTTGTCACTCTTTTTTCAGAAATCTCACTTTGTTTCTGAGTGAGGGTGAAAAATTATCACAAAATTTTCAACTGTGAGGAAAATACTGTCAAAATAAATAACAAATAAATTTTAATTTCTTGCAAAGGAGAATTGCTTCTTTGAACTTCTTTGAAAGGAGAATTGCTTACTTAAATCATCGGCAGTGAAAAAGAAAAGTACTTATTTAAGCAATAAAAAGCAATTAAACTCTGTATCACTCATGAGCATCAAAAACAGGCAGTATTTTATAAAAATCCAGAAAATGTTTTTTTTTTTTTTTTTTTTTTTTTTTTCTAAAGTATATTTCAGTTGTCACTCTTTTTTCAGAAATCTCACTTTGTTTCTGAGTGAGGGTAAAAAATTCTCACATTTTCAAATGTGAGGAAAATATTGACAAAATAAATAACAAATAAATTTTAATTTCTTGCAAAGTTGTTCTTCTTTGAAAGGAGAATTTTCTTTTAACAGTAATTTCCAAAAATTTATACTTAAAATTAAAATACATAATTTACATAATTTAAATCATAAATTTACTTTTCTGCCAATTCACATCAAAGTATGCATATTGTGACTCTAATTATAATAATAATAATAATAGTAAAATAATACAAAATAGCTTTATAACTTCCTCAGCAGCTAGTGTATAATAATATAATATTTTGATTTGACTAAATAAATTTGATGCGTCATATTATCTCCATTGTTTTTTTTTGTTTTTTTTTTATAGCTAAAATCTTACATAACAAATATTCAACTGAGTCAGTTTTAAGCATCATATGCTGGTATAAATATTTTATGCACCGAAACACAGCGAAAACAAAATTTTAAAGTGTTCAACAGACTTATTTTCTCCCTTTCAAAAAAAACTTTTTTCACTTCAAAGACTTTCTGTCAACGTTTTTCAAATCTTTAAATTATGGTTTCAATCATCGGCATAGAACCTGCAGCTTATTATCTTGTTATTTCATCTGATGTAGAAAGTGAACGTCTTCTAAAAAAACATACTTTATGGGGAAAAAAATAAAGAAAAAACAAAACAAATGCGTCATAACAGGCTTTCAGAATAAATAGGATTATTAGATTTTGATGAAATATTGTAGTGCACAAAACAGCTTCAGTAGCAGATAAGTTACCATCATCCAATTCTACTTCAAAACTCCCTGTAAATTAAAAAAAAAAAAAAAAATGTAAGTAGCTTTTATTTTTTTGTTTATTTATTTATTTTTTAGTACGACAGGACTATTTCTTTCAGACAGCGATTTTACGTTGTCATACTTCCAGTATGCCAGGATGCCTGTCAATATCCAATTTTACCATTTAGTTTCTTAAACTATTTTAAAATACTTAGAAATTTTATTGATAAACGCCTCAATCGTGAAAATTCATTTTAAGTAGTTTGTAGTATAAGACTGTTTTTTCTTAATACCAACTATGTGAAACTTACCAGAGCCGGGAATTGAATCCAGGCTTTCCGCTTGACGTGCGGATGCTCTTCCACTGAACCACTCTGATTGATAACCAGCTCGACATTTTTCACATAATAACCGTTACATTGCAGATACGTGACCTTGTCAATGGTCATTATGTGAGAAATATCCAGCTTGTTATTAGCCAGGATAACTAATATCATTTTTTTTTTTTTTTAGTTACAAGATTTTAATATATAAATTAGTCCTGTCGTACTAAATTGTGTCAGAGACGGAATTTTTCTTTTTCTTTCTCTCTTTCTTTAAAAAAAAAAAAATCCAACAGTATTATCTTTAACAATTGCATTTCATATTAGTGATAACTGGTACGTTTTTATGCTTAGTTTGACTTTTTGTGTCCGATAGAAATAAATATTCTCTCAAATTCTGAGTTATCTAGAAATCTGCTGCAAAACCTAACTCGCATTCCTAACAAAATTCCGTCAAATATTGCAATAATTAATACCTTTAATAAAGAAAATTGATAACATGTATATATTTCTTTTTTAACTTTGTGTATAGCTTTATTTTAATACATTTATTTAAGTAAAAGCACATGCTCAATAGTTTATATAAAAAATGCAAATTATAACTTTCTGATATTTTTTGAAAACTATTTTTAAAAATTTTCTTTCTTAATAAAATTATTTTTAAATCTAAATATATTGGTTATAGTGTATATTAAAGATAAATATTTATTTTTAATATCAAAATAATATATTACAGAAATTCAATTTGCAATAAGAAAGGGGAACAATAATAATGATAATAATAATAAATATAACATCAATAAATTACTTATATATTTTTTAAAGTAATATGTGTTCAAGAATACATTAAAAATAGTTACAATAAAAATGTCGAAACCATTTTTTGTTAAAAATTTTAATTTTACTTATTGACTGCATAACTTACATATGTTGTATTTCCTTTCACCTATACATAATTTACTTCTGTTAAATTATTTAGTTATTTTTTCTTTCAATTTTTCCCATTGAATTAACATATGTTTACAGCTGGCTCTATTATGATTCCCATTACTGTGTTTGGTGCCGCATCATATTATTCTTCAATTAAGGAACTTCTAAATGTCTTCCTCAATGACTAATCTATTTTTTTCTTTTCATTTACTAAACTTATTATGACTAAAGGAAAATTAAGATTTCTTTCCTTTCTACTTTCTACTCCATATATATTATGCAGGATTAATGAATCACTAATGTTATATTAATTCATTTACTTTATTTTCTATACGGTCGAGTAAAACAAATGCAAATTTGTCTTTTTCTAGACATTTAGTAAATTAACAAAATATCCTTAGAAACTCATGTTAATTAGTTATTATTATTATCATCATTATTAGTTTAAGATTTCACTTCTTCATTTTACTGTTTTAATAATTTGCCCATTATTTTTTACTAGCTGCCTGTTCTCTATCAAATTTAGATTTACATAATTTTATTCTACATAAATCTTTTCAATTAATCATTTTCTTTTTCTTTTCATTCATTATTATCCTTTGTACATTTTACTTATTAATATATATATATATATATATATATATATATATATATATATATATGCATATATAATACTGAGAAACAACTTTGAAGTTCATTTCAATTCGAAGCAAACTTTTACTTTAATGGCCCGCTTCACTCACTGTTGCCGGAAGCCGAAGCTAATGTTATTCTATGGGAAATTTTCTTTACATATAACTTATTAACAAATACAGATTTTAGAATTCTGTTTTCACATTCTGAAAATTTCCAACTGTTAAACTGATGGACTTTTTTTAAAAAATTATTATTTTTATTATTTTTATTTTATTTTAAAGATGCAAAATACAAATTTTCAATATGTGAAATTTTTCATTTTGTAATTTCAAAATAAAATATTAAAAATTAAAGAAAAAATACATTTTTAAAAAAGATTTGTTAATTTAACAGTTGGGAATTTTCTGAATGAGAAAACAGAATTTAAAAATGTGTATTAGTTATTAAGTTATTTGTAAAGAAAATTTCCACATAGAATAACATTGTCTCGGGCCTCCGGCGACGGTAAGTGAAGAGGGCCGTTAAAGGACAAATATATTTAAATATAAATTTGTCTTTTTTATACAAATGTATCTTTATAATCGGATTGCTTTAAATTTTTAAGTCTCTAAAAGAACTACATGTGAGTGCGATGCAATATTCCTTTCGTTTCGCTTTTCTGAAGTAATTGCAAAGCAACCTAAAAATCTTTAAAGCTGCATTGCACAATAGTCTTACTTGTTGTAACTTTTGTAATATGCCGGATTTTATTCACAGATATAGTAGCACCGATAAATGTATTTATTGGGACTGGCACGCGATAAACGGGTCTTTCTGCTTGTTTTCCTAAAGTAGTTGAAAAACAGTCTATCAAAGCTGAGAGACTGGAGGTGTTATATGAAGTTTCTTCTCATTAACAAAGTCTGTTTTAAATTATCTAGAATTATTTTCTTAATTTCTTTCTTTTTTCTCTTTTCTTTAATATATATAATCATTTATTAAATTAAAGCAAGATTGTCGTTCAGTAACATTTTGTTTTACTTAAAAAATATCTTGCACTAAAATATAAGTAAATTTTTGGAAGTCTCTGAATCGATATTTAGCAGTGAAAAGTGAAAAAGAGTATCAATTTATGCAAGAATATTTGGTACCGGTATCTATGATATTCAACTGCTATTGATCAGACAATTATATTCATTACCTCATCTTTTGAATGTACGTACATTGTTTCCTAATTATGGAGGAGTATTTTCCGGAAGAAAATATTTTCACTGAGTGTAGGTATAAATATATCTATTGGTTGATTTGGTTGAATCTACATAAATATGCATTTCCCTCTCGAAAACAACTGTTGCATAATTATAGAGTTGTATCATGAGATGGAAGAGTTTCGGTTTAGCTCTGTGATATATTCTTTTTTGAAGAGATGTTACCTCTAGCTCTATAATGATTACACGCTCCATCAAAAAGAATTTTAGTCGACGGAGTGACGAAATTATTGGTGAGTGTGGGACAATTATATATATAGATGAATAAATATGTGTTTTATTATTATTATTATTAGTTTCAATTAAAAGGAGTAAAAGTCTTTCATGTTAATATCTTATGGTCTCACGTAAGACATACAACTACCACTTTAAACATTTTGGTTTATGCTTTTTTCATCATATTATTCCGGATTTTATAATAAGTATGATTTTATTTTATTTGTTTATATATATATATATATATATATATATATATATATATATATATATATGTATATATATATATATTACATGTATTATTAGCAAAATTGCTTTTTTGTATATTAGTAATATTAGTATAAACTAAGTGAATTTCAAGTATGTTTTGACAGCGATAAGTGTTATTTAATTAATTGTCTAATTTTTTGAAAAGAACTTGATTGTGTGTTTAATATGTTAAAACCCTGACTTAAAGCATTATTAAAAATTTAGATTAAATAATCTTAGCTGATATTTAATATATATGTGAAACAATATATATATATATTTGAGTGAATGCATAAAATTCATTCGAATTTATAAATTCATAATTTTATAAAATTTAATTTTTTTCATATATATATATATATATATAATGAATAATACAATTGGTCCATAGCCATTATTTTCTGTTAAAACTGTATACTTAAATTTTCACTTTGTAGACAAACTGTTATTAAACTACGGTTAAGTACTTCTTTTTCCCCCACATTAAAATTTATTTACTTGCATTTAAATGGGCCTAAAAGTATTAAAATGATTAAACCAATGTTAGCTATTTATGTAGCAGTTTAGGGCTCAATTCGACATGTATAATATAATTAGTTTCTTTGAAATTTTAATTTATGAAAACACCCAAAATTTTACATGAAAAGTAAGAAAGTGATATTACTAATAAGCGTATCTCTCACATATTCAATGATTTATTTACTGTCTTGCTACCATTGTTTCGTCAGAACTATTCCTTAGAAAATTTTGCAAAAACATTTTTCCAAAGTCAAGCCAAAATGATCCGTAAACTTAAATTGTTGGACATCCAAATTCATTCAGGTTCAAGTGTTCAGAAAATTTGCAGTCTATGTTTCTAGTGGACAACTTATCACGAGAAATTACATATGAAAAGAAGTAAACCTATGGCAGTAATGAGCGTATTTCAAACATGTTGTGTGATTTATTTATTTTGTGTTGTATGATGTATTTGTTATCTTTCTACTATCATTCTATCAAAGTTATTTTATGTTATACAATTTGGATACAAATAATGATGGATTTATCCGTATTATCTAAAATTAAATACAATTATATTATTCAGTTCCTTCTCATCTTCGTTTTGAGGCTATTGTATACTACGGAAGAAATTATGGAGATTTATAGGTGCTTGTTGCCAGCTTGTTAATACTGTTATGTACAATGTTCATCAATACTTTAAAATTAAAATATTATTTTACTGACTATCGAATTAAAATATTATTTTACTGACTGTCGTATATATCAAAAAATGCTCTTTAAAATTTGCTATATTTATAAGATGAAAAACTCCTTTTAAATTCTCAACATTGACGCGAAGTATTATTAGATATAACATTAAAAGAAATCTGTAAAGCTGGATAAGTAAAAGTTATTGTTCTACTTATCCATTCTACCAAAAGCGGATTTTATCTCTGATACACCTACACTTTCTAAATGAAAACATTTAAGTAGCTGAGTTCAGAATTTACCGCTTCCACGCCTCCATTCACCTACTACCAATAAAAACAATCAAATTTTACTTTGTTATTATTCTTCTTTCTATAATACCTGAGATTCAACTCGAACCACGTTTACGTCTCAAGGTCATGTCTACGTGCGTTAAAACACATTGAGCTAAACAATGAGTTGGAACGTCATAATTTGAAATGGAAAACCAGATTGTAGCTCTGCATTGTTTTCTGTGTCAGTAGGAAATTGTAGGGATCGAGGGTAAAACAGCGTGAAGCGAGATGTGCCAGTGAACACTTACAGATACTTTTTTTTCTTTCTTTTTTTTTTTTTTTTTTCGGTGAAGAAAGTTGAAATGAGAACGACGGGAAAAGAGAAAATGTCAGTAAAAATTGATATGATAAGGACAATATGATTTTCTGTCTTACATCGTTTTGTTGCATATTCAATATATAATTTATACAGTGTATTATTTTGGCCCAGAACTGTCGATAAACTGTTATCAGCTTTGAAACAGACTTATATCTACATGATTTCTTTTAACAAAAGAAATGATGCATTCTTGTTTCTAATCTGATATAGAACACAATATGTATACATATATGAGGAGCAAACATTCAAACCGTGTTTTCTCCAAAAACAAAAAAATGAGTTAGTGATTTTTCTTTAAACTTAACATAAAAATAATACGTCTACATATCTTCCTAGATATGTCTACATATTCTCCCAGTATCTAGTAATACAACTAAACAAACAATAATTAGGATTTAAGTTTAATTATTTTTTAATTAATTAGTTTTTGTGTTGTCTGAAAAATTGAATCCGAAGGAGAAAACACGGTTTGAATGTTTGCTCCTCATATATGAGGAGCAAACATTCAAACTATGTTTTCTCCTTCGTATACAATTTTTCAGACAACTTAAAAACTAATAATTTAAAAAGTAACTGAATTTATTACTTTATTACCGTTTGTATAGTTGTATTACTAGATACTAGGAAAATATGTAGATATATCTGGGAAGATACAATTACATGTTAAGTTACTTTTATGTTAAGTAAAAAAAAAAAAAAAAATCACGAAATTATTATTATTATTTTTTTTTTTTTTTTTTTTTTTTTGTAGAAAACGTGGTTTGAATGTTTGCTCCTCCTATATACATATATACCGGGTGTTCCATAAATCTGAAAATATTTTAAAAATTCATGAAAACTGAAGGAGTTGATAGAATTGAACGCGGTTTGCGAAAAAAGTTATTGCACTGTAGAATATATATATATATATATATATATATATATATATATATAGTTAAATTTTTCGTCAATGAAGGGCGCTGCATGGACGCGTAACTAGAGATATGCAAGTCAGAGTCCTTTAATTTGCACGGTTTTACGAGTGACACAGCTTATTTCATATTTTACTTCCTACTTGTGCCTACATGAAGTTTTAATTGGAATGCTGACTTGGTGGATAATGCGTTTTTCGTAAAGATGTTTTCCGTAAGCTATGAATCGCCAACTGAAGCTGTAATTAGCGGCATTGTAAGTGGTTTGCAAACTGTAATTTGTGGTGATAGTGAACACATAGAATAGAATTTATATACATGTAAAGATTTGCATGAAAATAAATATAGTTTTTCATGGAAATTTGTGATTTGCACACGTTCAGCGCCCTCTATCACCGAAAATTTTAACTATTTTATTTAAAAAAAAAAAAAATCATGAGTTTTTGCAAACCGCGTTCAAATCTACTAATTCCTTCAATTTTTATGAATTTTTAAAATGCGTACAGACTTGTGGTACACCCGGTATACATTGTATAACATATATACATATATATATTATGATAAGAATAAGAATAAAAATGAAAAATAAACAGATGAAAAATTTGTCACAAGAATCCATAAAAGCCAATTTCACCAATATATTTTTTAAAATAATAATAAATGAAATGAAATGAAATAAATTGCTCAGAATGTAGAGGCAATTCATAAGGAGTCACCATCCAAGCATTCAGCCAAAAAATGCAAGGTTTCTTTTTTTGGTAAGAGATATTACACAAAATACTCAAAAAAGTGACCCAACCTTGAAAAAACAAATGCTTTTAGTGAAGGGGCAAAAAAAAAAGTATATAAGAAATAACATAATCTGCAATTAGAATACGCAGTGTTTCACCAGAAATAAATTCATGAAACAAAATACACTCATCGTAAGTAGTATGTAATATTTAAGCAATCATGAATTTTAGATGAAGCTATCAATATGACCAAAGAAAAATAATTATTAAATAAACTTACTTTAATTAGCTATTATTAATCAAAATTACTCTTATAGATCCAAGTAATATCAAGCAAAGATTATTTATTATCAAAATGAATATTTATTAAATATTATAGACCATTTATTTAAAAAAAAGCTATATTCCAATTATAGATTTTATACATGTATATGTGTATGTATGTATATATCTATATACAACATCTTAAAAATATTCCTTAATATTAGAGAAGAGTAGGATTTCATCCATCCTGACCAAAGTAATATTTTCAAAAAGTTGAGATTTACACTTATAATCGTATTAAAACCTTCATATAGAAGTTTTTTTTTATTTATTATTTCTTATAATACTATAATATGTTCAGAAATCAAAAACTTCTCCTTGATTATTAACTTGTGAATTAATTTCACTGTCTTTGATAAAATAAAGACTTGTAGCCAACGTAACATTGAAGTTGAAATTGTGCTGTTTTTAAGGGGTTAAACTGGTTTTAATAGTTAAAAAAAGCATATTATTTCTGTATCTTATTTTCTTAATATAGTAATTTTTTTTTTTATTCAAAATTCAGCGTATATAAATGAATAACATATAAACGATATTTTATAAAATGTTCATATAAAAATTGGAAACATTTCACTTTTATTCTGATTGACTTAAAAGTTTGAGGAAATATTCTAGAAATATTGTAGTAGTATAATTATAATTATTATAAATGTTATTTAATTTTAAAATATATTTAAACCCTTACATGTTAATTTATACATTTCTGTATTTTATTGTAAAATAACACTAGCTTAGCGTTCATTGGTTTTCTATTAAAACCAAACATTTTTTGCATAAAAACTGTTATAACATTTATCATTTTTCATGACACATTTTTTATTTTATTTTTAAATTGCTTTAATTGCTTTTCAAGCTTTCGTTCCATCCCTGATGATTAGATAGCACATACTATGAAATTAGGTCAGATCACTTTTCAGAAGAATATATATGCTAAAATCATTTTAAATGTCTTAAGTTCCATTGTTTAAAAAAAAACAAAAAATGTATTTTTAATTTTGAAAAGATACTTACAGCAATCCTTATAATTTACAAATTGTAACTTCCAATTTTTTATAAAAAATGAATAGAAGTATTGGAAAAATTAATTTTTGATTTTACGGGGAAAAGCAAACTATGGTAACGATCGAATTCAATTAAACAAAAGGCATGTTTCTAATAGGTGGTTTAAAAATATTTTTACAATTTTCAGTATATATATGTATATATGTGTATGTGTGTTTGTGTTTGTGTGTGTGTGTGTAATAAATTTTAAAGTGCAAAACAACTTATGAGTGCTATACATGTAATATACCTTTAATTATAATCTTAATTCTTTGCATTTTTTTTTTCTTTTTATAAATAAATAAATCTTTATTTCATCTCCTAACATTATCTGTAATTCAGTAATTCTCATTTAATTAAAAATATTTACAAAAACTATTTCTAACCAAATTTAATAGGGTACTTGGTGTTGAAAATACTCTCAACAAATTAAATATTAAACTTAAGAGGTTGATACCGTTATAAAATTTTGAAAAAGTGGGCTTCATAGAGATAAATGAGTTAATTTCAAAAGAAAACATCTTTAGTAGGGGAGACCGGGGCAAGATGAAGAGCGGGGCAAGATGACTAATGTCTTAATTTTTCCGTTTTCCACTGGGTGGCAGCTTCAATCGGGCACTACTGGCTCTTCTATCGGCCGTTCGTTAAACAATAGTATAGAAACGCTGAAATCGCCATTTTTGTGTTAGTTGTGAAGCTTTGATTGTTTACCGCTGCCACGTTATAACTTTTATGCATATGTAAATAAGCTCTGCTACAGCAACTGGTAAGATATATAGTTTCTCTTTAACATTTATGAGTAACTTAGTTTAAATACCACCTATTACCAGGAATAAATGTCATTTAATCGCCTTCCTCCATGGCAATGAAAACGAATATTTTTAAACAGGCAGTCCGGGGCAAGATGACGAGTGAATAATAGTGCTAATTCTCAGACCTTGGTAGAAGAAAACCAACATATAAACCCTTCAGAAGAACCAGAACTTATGGCAAATGCTAATTCCGATGCACCACAGAAGCCTGTTAACGTTTTTGATTTCAAACCATTGCCTAAAGCAACACAGTGTGAGAAAAAAAAAGCAAAAAAAAAACTAAGCTCAAGCATTCTTACAAGCACACTCATCAAAGAAATGTTAGAACAAATGGAAAAGTAGAAGGAAGAACAGGAAGGTTTAAAAAACAGAGAAAAGAAGCTCGTGAAGCTAAAAAGGGAGTAAAAAAACTCAAACTAAGTTCCTGTAGGCCTAAGTCTATAAAATCCAGGCCAAACATTCCAGTTGCATCAACTTCAAAGGATGTCCTGCTTGTGAAGAGGAATATTGTGACCCTCCAACAGAAGAATGGATCCAGTGCTGTAAATGCCAAGAACGGTGGCATAAGGAATATTCCAATTATGAAAATGGCATTTTCATTTGTGACTATTGTTAGCTACACAACTAAACACTTCAGCATTACGTTACAATGCATTACGCTTAGTTCGATACTTTGTAAGATGTAAAAACGCAGTTATCATTTGTTAAACAGTGTAACATATTCAAAAGATAAAATATGTTCAACCTCTTTCGGTGTTGTCATCTTGCCCCAAGGCCAAAGTCATCTTGCCCCAGTACTGGGGCAAGATGACGATTTATTAAGGTTATGAAAAAATAAAATTATCCTTTGTTTTTTTTTATTTGAAAAATTAAATGGAAATATATTTAATACTACAAAGGACTACTCTAACAGTTCATGTAAAATTAATTTTACTATCCTTTAAAATAAATTAATAAACAACAAAAATTGTTAGCATAGTCATCTTGCCCCGGTCTCCCCTACGTAAATATTAGCAAACAGATTTCAGTGTATTTCAAAATGTGCATTCAAAATGTGCCAGACATATCAGAAGATGATATTTTATGTATAATGAGCTGATAATGCTCACGCTTTTCTGTAGCAAGATTTAATTGCCAGGAGGCAAAGAATTTTGCAGGGAAAAAAAAAAAAAAAAAAGTCGTTCCAAAAATCACCATTAGGGGAATATGTAGCGCTGCGAAATAGAAAGGAGAATTTTAAAGAATGGAAAAGTGGGGACAAATTTGCGTCGTGTCTTCAATTTCAAAAAAACAATAATGCAAATAATCAGAAGTAATATTTAAAAATAAGGCACAATCATCAACTTTAAATTATAAATTGCGACAAAAGTTTTACTTAAAAAGCAGTGTCACCTAGCGGTGAGTTAAAAAAGATTTTTTTTTTTTCGTTATTATACTTCTCTGGCTTGTTTAATCTTCCTACAAAATTTGACGTCATTTTCGCAATTAGATCGCGAGGCAGAACACTGTGAACACGATCAAGTTAATTATGGCCACTTTATATATGAACATACATATATGCTTTAATTTGTACATAAAATGGGTAATATCCTTGTTGATGTAACAATATAACTAAAATATTAATCATATGAAAATTTACTTAGAAAACGTAGCATTTTCCTTACATTCTAAAGTGTTCTCTGTAGAATTTACTAAAGTGCACAGTCATTTGATGTATTGCATCCATTTTCATACGAAAGAACTTCTTTCTCATGTTTCGAGTAAGAAATCATAGATTACGAAATAGGAAAAATGTAGTGCATAACATCTTACTTTTGGCTAGAAAATACCATTTTAGAAACAAAAAAATATATGGCATGCTGGCTAAGTACATTATCTGTGACAAACGGCAAAACTTCTGGGGCTTAAAATGCATGCAAGCACGAATGCTAAAAATCTTCTCACAAACATAAATCTAATGTAGAGCTCGAGCTTTTTGAACTTTTGATAAATAGTCGGTTCTTATTCAAGACAAAATTCACTTTATTGGGAAACAAATGTGTCCGAGTATATTTCTATTTTGATATTAAAGAATGCATAGTGTAATATAGAAATGACTTTCTCTATCTGTGCATCTTAACCAACAGTTCTGAATTAGAAGTATTTACTCCCGCAAATTGTAATTAAAGAGTCTAGTTTAGTACTCCTAGTACGTTTTCTTACCCTGCAATGTAATATAATTTAATTACTACAGTTCAAGATGTAAGATAAAAGGTGTTGCATTTGAAAATTTTCGAAATATTTAAAAAATATTTTTAAATTCTTTTCGATTTTTTCTTTCTTTTGTGTGTGTGTGTGTCTTCCCCTTATCTCTTAATTTCCCGTTTGAATACTGCATTACATTCATAAATAATAATAATAATAATAATAATAAAGTTATTAATAAACTTAAAAATATATTCTAAATTAATCAGAGAATTTCTCACCCAGATTTCTCCTTAAAACTTATTCGACTAATTTTGTGTGTGTATTTCTCTGCATATTGAATATAATATATATATATACAGTGTAATTACACTGAATATAAATAGAAATAATAAAACATTATACAGACACGACATTATTTCATTATTTAAAACATGAAAATCTGACATTGACAGATTTTAATTTAGTGCCAGAGGCCTACTGATAAACTTGTTAATATCGATAAATTCTTCTTTAGTTAATTCGTGACGATCTAAATTCCATGATAAAGTTTTCATTAAACCAAACCAATGTGTTTCAGCTGCAGATATTGTAACAAATAACGTTGGAAGCCCAAACTGTCTTATAGCCGCAAAACAACGTTTTTTCTCTTTTTCCCAATGAGGGGGAGGTGTGCCTTGGGGGGGACTCATGTCAAAGGTGTGCCTTGGGGGGGGGGGGGACTCATGTCAAAGTTGTACCTTGGGGGGGACTCATGTCAAAGTTGGGCCTTGGGGGGACTCATGTCAAAGTTGGGCCTTGGGGGGACTCATGTCAAATTTGTACCTTGGGGGGGGGACTCATGTCAAAGTTGGGCCTTGGGGGGACTTCATTCAATAAATCCCCATTCAATAAACCGACTGAAATAGGCCCTTAGCACTATTAAGAGTGTATTATAAAAATTCGACAACGCTGTACCGACTGAAATAGGGGTACCTTGGGGGGGGGGGGGGGACTCATGTCAAAGTTGGGCCTGGGGGGGACTCATGTCAAAGTTGTGCCTTGGGGGGGACTTCATTAAATAAATCCCCATTCAATATACCGACTGAAATAGGCCTCTAGCACTAATTAAGAGTGACCTATAAAAAATCGACAACTGTACCGACTGAAATAGGCCTCTAGCACTAATAAAGTTATTAATAAACTTAAAAATATATTCTAAATTAATCAGGGAATTTCTCACTCAGATTTCTCCTTAAAACTTATTAGACTAATTTTGTGTGTGTATTGCTCTGCATACTGAATATAATATATGAATACAGTGTAATTACACTGAATACAAATAGAAAAGACATGTGATTTCTTAAAAGTCATTTTAAATGATTTCCCTCTGTACTGTTAATGTAACCTATTCTTTTGTGTGCCCATGTAAATGTAAGCGAATACTTTTCATATTATCTAGTTGTTTCGAGTAGAAATAATTATGCACAAACTTTTATCAGAGAAAAGTGGGAGGCGGTAGCCTGGTCAGTGGAGCACTGATCTTGTAATTAGTTAGATTCCAGATTCGATACTTCAGCCGGCAAAGACCATTGTGTTCAACTATAGTGGCTGGCGCAATGAAATTCCGTCATGGTCACAATTTCCTTCATGTTCTTATCAAAATTATACCTCTCGGGGGTCAACGAAGCGGGGGAGACATACCCTCCGTGGAGGATCAAAATTGTAATGTCGTGTCTCTGAACTACCTTTAGGGAAGAGTACCAGACCGTTGCCAATTGCCCATATTATAGCATTAGTGCGACGTACAACCTGCCCCTCTCGCCCCCTCACCCACCCCCTAAAAAATGTATATATAAACATTAGAAATAAAGGGTGCAAACAGCAATGTGTTTCTCTTTCCAAAATTTTTCAATATAAAAGTATTTTACCTTTCATTAAATGTGACACTACTCGTTTCATATACTATGCAAGTTTGTTACGTGTAGTGTTAGAGTAAAAAGATCGAGTTTCAAACAGATGTAATCAGTTGATAATGAATTTAGTGATACATGTAGAGTGTTCAGATCAGAATAGAAAAAGGAATTTCATACGGGACTATTGCTAAACAAAATTCCTAGGTAAACAAGATCTTATTTAAAGAGAAATTACTATGTACTTTTTATATTAAAAATATATTTATGCAATTGATAAATAATTTATTATCAATAAATTTATTATCAATATCAATATTGTAAATTCAAACACGGCTACAAAATGCATAAAATGGGCCCCAGTTTTTTACAGATCGAGTATTAGTTTTAAACAAGAACGAATAATCATGCAGTGCACATTGGTTTTTAACACTTTCCGACTGTACGTACTTGTTGTGTCATACAACTGTCAATGTTCTTTACCTACGTTATCACACAATGGACAAACACGAAGTCTGAAAGACATACAAGTAGACTAACTGAATTCATAATTACTCTTAAACATTGTTGAACAGTCTTAAAATGCTTACTGTAAAAGAAAATGCAGCCCTTAATGTATCCGAATATTTTAATGTAGCCTTGTAAATCCAAATATGAATCATACCATATTATATAAAAAACATTATTTTAGTGTATTAACATTAAATGCCAATTTCTTTTTGATATTTTCAGTAGAAAGTTCTTTAATATGTTAAATGTGTTCTTATGCAATTTATGTATTTTATAAAAATGTCTGTCCTTAAACGCAATGTATTGACCTTTTTTGGGGTACCCCTGTACACAAGCCAGTTGTACATGACCTATTAATGCCATTTTAAATAGCGAATATTCCATAGTGAACTTGAATAACATGTACCATTTTTTAAAATTTTAGAAAATATTTACGGAAGCTTGGGGCAGGCAGACGGACGGATAGACCGAGGGAACGTTGCATAGACAGATACTCAAATTAAAATCATATTTACACTTAAAAATTGTTAGAAAGTGTTCAAAACGCTTAATGTAAACGAAAATGCAATTCCAACAAACTTTCAATAATAGCCCTTAATGTAACTGAATATCTTTGTGTGGCCATGTAAACCTAATGCTAATCCTACTATATTCTATAGAGAGTAATCTTTTGTGCATATGTATAACATATTTCAATTTCATTAAGATTTGTGTCAAGTAAATTTATTAAAACTTAGTTTATAGCAATACCTTTCATAGAACCCAATGCTTTGGAATACTTTCGGGTGCCTTGTACACAAACCAGTGCTAGTATTTACTCCATTGTCTATAGGAAACATATGATAGTGAACTTGAATATCATATTCCAATTTTATTAATATTTGTGCAATGTAAAAGCATTAAAATGCAGTTTATAGAATTACCTCTCATGGAACGCAACGCCTTGTAGTACTTTCGGGTGTCCCACTACACAAACCATTAGAGATATTCACTCCATTTTCAATTGAGAACATCCGTTAATGAACTCGAACAACAAATATCAGTTTCAAGAAATTCCATAAATATTTACGGGCGTTAGAGCGCAGACAAACAGACAGACGGACAGATAGATAGACAAACCAAAGTCATTAATATTTTTCAACCTTGTTGGAAAGTACTTTTTCTCATGCCCACTAACTCATGATTGGCGTATCCTTAACCCACCTAATAAACCTAACGACTGGCTTTTTAATATCGTTACCCGGCTTCCCCTATGTCAGAAACTAACCAGAATCTATAACTTCTTAATGCATCTTTCCAATTTGACCAACTAATTTTTCAATCTTCCAAGGCAGTTACCAACATTTCTCTTGGAGGTCCATATATTTTTTCAACACAAGCCTTTCCATGCGAGGGAGCAAGGCTCCATTCTTCTTTTTATATTCTTGTTACCTTATCGCCTTCTGTCGTGTGAAAGCTCCGCTTTGGTGACCTCTGTAATTTTTTTTTCTTTTCTGTTTATGCAATAAACAACGGAGGAGGTTTAATCTTTAGACACGGGCTCTTTTTAATCTCCACAGTGCCATCGGAGCCCCTCTCTAAAGGTTAAAATCGCTCAAAACCGCTGCATAGTGGTGAACGGCCACCTTCCGTCTTAGAATCTTAGAATAAATAGAGAGACAGATAAATGACGAATTACAATTGCAAATTTTTATTAAACATAAAGACATGTTATAATGTAATTATAACAGTTGAGTATAACCTAATGTTTTCTTTAAAATAACTAAATCTAAAATTCAATATCTTATCTTCGTTAAATAGTAATAGCAGACCTTTTCTCGAACAGACAGACAGATACGCAAATTGAAATCATATTCACACTTAAAAATTGTTAGAAAGTTTTAAAAACGCTTAATGTAAATGAAAGTGCAATTCTAGCAATTTTTTATTAATATATCTTAATGTAACTGAATATTTTTGTGTGACCCTGTAAATCTAATGCTATTCATATTATATTCTATACAAAGCTTTTTTTTTTTTTTTGGTGCATAAAAATAATATACACTCTGTCACAAAAAGATATATTCACCCAGAAAGAGATGAGCTACAATCACGAAACTTAACATGTGTGTAGTGTATGGACAGATAAGCAAATGATTAAAAATCTAGAACAAAAGATCGTTTTATTAAGAAGTTATAGGATGTAAAAGGTTACAAATCAGTAAGTGGTAAAGCCATCTTTGGCAGCTATACAAGCTGAAACACGGCGTGGCATCGAATCAATTAGGTCATCTATATCCCCCTGCGGAAGATATGCATAACCTTTGCAACTGAGCAGTTAATTCACCAGTGTTCCGGCATGGCTTCAGTTGCCTTCTTAACACGCCCTAGACGTGCTCTATTGGCGAGAGGTCTGATGACCTGGTAGGCCATGGGTATACGTCATACCCTTGAAGACTTTATTGGGAGAGTCGAGCAGTATATGGGCGAGCGTTGTCTTGCTGATAAATGGCACCTGGGCGGCTTGATAGAATAGGCAGCACAACCGGTATTAAAATGCTGTCCACGTGACTGCGAGCCGTCATAGTACCTTGAAAGTCGACTTGAGGTGATCGTGTGTCCCAACAGGTCGCCTCCCACGTTGTTACACCTCGTTTAATAGCAGCATGCCACTCGACAACAAATGCCGAATCAGACAGCTGGCATGGCTGCCTCCACATGCGTGTGCGATGGTCATCAGCACTGAGACCGAATCGTAATTTATCGCTGAAGATCGCACGCCAGGTCGGTCACACTTCAGCTTGCCTTGGGTCGACAAAAATCCAGTCGACACTGCTTATGATGTGGAGTGAGGGGTAGGCGTCTTAATTGACGTCGGCTGTTTATACCAGTATCGGTCAGTCGTCTCCGAATGGTTTTCCTTGATACTACTGGATGCTTAGAAGGAGGTAAATGGCGTTGAATCGATGCTGATGACGCTGTTGGTGCGGACGTGGCCGCTCTTATGATTGCACAATTCTTGCGTTCATTTGCGCTCCTGGGACGTCTTGACCCTCCAGAATAGTTGACTCTCCCTTCCGTAATCCACTGCTGCCTATCATGAGCAACTACCATATCCCTCCGAACGATGTGGCAGCCGATACGCCTGAGCGACCAACCTGATTCTCTGAGGCCTACTATACGGCCCCTCTCACTATCTAACAATTGTCTGTACTGTCGCCTTTTATGTCTCAGAGGCATCTCAAGTCACAATACCGTCCATTAAAGTCGACAGATTCGTTTAAATATCTCTACGGCGCGAGAAATCATGCTTTTAAACTCGCCCAGCTGCGCAGTTCAGATGCGCATAACGCGCTTAGCCTTATCTCATTGGCGTTGAAATTTTAATCATTTGCATATCTCTTACCAGACTATATTTGTAGCGAGTTTCGTGATTGTGGTTCGTTTTCTTCTGGATGCATATATTTTTTTGTGACAGAGTGTATTTCAATGTCATTAAACTTTGTGCAAAGTAAAGTTATTAAAATTTGGTTTATAGAAATATCTCTCATAGAACGCAACGTTTTGAAATACTTTTGAATGTCTGTGTACACAAACCAGTTGTGGTATTTACTCCATTTTATACATGAAACATCCGATAATGAACTTGAATAACATATTTCGATTTCATTAAGATTTATGTATAGCAAAGGTATTAAAGCATGTTTTATAGAAATGCCTCTCATAGAATACAAATGTTTTGGAATACTTTCACGTGTCCCTGTACATAAACCTGTTGATGTATACATTCCATTTTCAGTAGGGAACATCCGATAGTGAACTTGAATATCTTATATCAGTTTCAAGAAATTCCATAAATACTTATCGGAATTAGAGCGCGGACAGATAGATAGAAAAACCGAAGTCATTAACACTTTTCAATCTTGTGGGGAAGTATTAATAAATATATAAATAAAAATACTGTATTTACTATGCTTTCACGTTTTTATTTATTTATTTATTTATTTTACCTAGTTGCTACTTATAATTTTTCATATAAGCGTACACAGTTATATTTTTTCATTAAAGTAACACTGAGTAATTGCAGATAATATCAGCAAACATTTTAAAAAGGTGAGAAAAGGTAAAATAATAATAATAATAAATAGATAAATTAATAAATTAATAAATTAAATAGACTAGCATGTTGTGGATATCACAAAACTTTCTTCTATGTTTTCCTATGCAAATTTACGCTGTGGCAATTATTTATTGAAATTATGACTTATCAAAATTATTTTCCATGATAAACGCAGGCAATTTTTATCTCAGAAAATTACAACCCAAAATATCGAAATAAATCAGTTTTGTAGTTTGCATCACATGAAATAAATTTTTAGAATAAATTTTTATCATTATTTTTTTATTTATTTATTTTTATTCATTTGTTTATTTATTTGTGAAAATAATCGATAACTTTGTATCAAATTATTTTAAATAGACCTGTTATAATACTTATTGTAATATATATATATATATATATATATATATATATATAGTTACATTAAAGCGTAGGAAATTTCTCTCCAGGGGTGAGTGTGCAAACATATACAAAACAACTACATATACAAAAATTTTATCCTAGTTTATCCAGGAGGTCACAAAGCGTGTAAATTTATGGAAAAATTCAAGTCGAAATTTTTTTACTAATCCAATATGTATTTATTTATTTATCTAATTATTTTTTTTTTTTAATACAGTAAAAAAGTATAATAAATAAATAAATAAGCGATAAAAAGAAAAGTACATAATTGTGCCCTTTTGTGTAATACTAGCGATAATTTAATAACCAATCAAAATGATGACTTCGTGTTTATCAAGTTTCCAGTTTGGTCGTGAAACTATATTATAGCATGTGTTGTATTTGCATATTATGATACATCATACACCGAATTCAAGGAAGATGAGTCGCACATTTACCATTTCTGTTGAATTATAGTTAAGCGAGTTAACATTAATCTTCTGCTAAATATGAGATATCATCTCCAGAATCTGAGCGGAAACCACGTATGTATAATTTATAGCATATATATGCCTTTTCAATATCGACTATTGTAATGACTGAAGGCTTACAGAAAATTATGAATATAAAATGTGGAAACAATTTTGTACTTTGTTTAGTTTTTGTAAGTAATCTCATTAAATTGATCAGGCTTACTTGCTAAAAATACTGTTTTGTAGAAGAATTAATTTAATCATACAAGTATGATAATATATATATACTAGCAGGCTACGCCCGCTTCGCTGGTCACTATAATTAAATGAATTTTCGAAAGAATTGAATTAATATTTATTTTTTACACCACATTATAGAAAAAAACTAAAAAAAAAAAAAGAAAGAAAAGAAAAGAAACTGAAATTGCTCCAAACCTCGCTTCGGGTACTCGCTGTCTACGGCAGCTCTTTTCCCGCCCGCACAGCATCAAGTCTAGGTTTCCCATGCCTTCAGAAAGATCTTTTCCGGGCACTTCAGTTTGGATATTTATCGACGACAGGGGGTATCTGCTACGATTTAAGAACTACGATTTTAAAGATGACTGTATCTCAGCATCTATTAAATATTTTAGTTTTGAACCATGTATTTTATAGCCCATGCTATTTACACTATATTACGATTTGATACCGACCAATCTAATAATAATAATAATAATAATAATAATAATAATAATAATAAAAGTAGATTAAAAAATAAATATAATATATAAACAAATAAATTTTAATCAATTTAATCCTTTTTACTACGTATATACTACCATTTTTCCCGATAAATACTGCAAATAAAAAAAAATTAATAAATAAAAGTTTTTTCTTTTAAAGGAATTAATTAAAAAATGAAAAATAAGAAGTTGTTATACTATAAAAAATTAAACATAACTGTTATAAATGCGTTTTTAAATTTAAAACTAATTATACTTAAATTTTTCTGCTGCATTACGATTTTATTTTCAATAAATATAACAAAAAAAAAAAAAATCGCCTTCAAATGAATCTATTAAATAAAAATAAGTTGCGTAATAGCCGTTGCTAAGATACGCAGACGATTGAAGCAAAAGAATAAATCTATGAAAAATGAAGCATTAAAGCAAATATTTAAAATCGAAAAAACATTAATTTAAAAAATTCAAATTCGAAATTCGAAAAAATCTCGATGAGGTGCACACCTGCAGGGTCCCAGGTACCTATATGCCAAATTTGGAAGCTCTGCGATCAGTAGTGTGAGCACCAGAGCGCAGACACACACAGAGACACCTTTCTTTATTTATATAGATATATATATATGGTGAAAAAAAAATCCAGTTCGTGATATTAACCCAATAACTGCCCCGGGCGTATATATACGTTTTTCTGACGTACGATCCTCTGTACTGTACTGCTACCAGTGAAACTACCTACACGGCTTGAAAATGCAACAAAATAATCTTGAAAGTGATCTTGATAATTGTTTTGGCACTTCGAAATGAATCTCGTAAGTTTTCCTCGGCAGGTAAGGGGTTAATTAGATGTGTAACAAGAAAAAAAATATTTCATAGTGTAATCAGTATATTTAACTAAAAAAGATGATCAAATCAATACTTAATATACACAGAAAAAATCAGTTAAATATTTCTCTTTTAATTTAAATCCAAGTGTATTTTATATACAAAGTTTTGTTCAATCTGTTAAAATAATAGTATGTTCTCTTCTATATATAATAGAATATTCTGATCAGGTTTTTAGCGGTTGATTTTTCACTTTATCTGTATGTTTTGTGGGTTTGTCTGTTATTAGCATATCTCAAAAACAAATATTAGCAGAAACACTGTATCTTTTTTCGTATACAGAGACATACAAAATACTTAAATATTGTTACATCTATGAGCAAAATTTCTTGTCGGTATAGTTTAACATCTTTACTCTGCACTAAACATGATCAATTGAACACATATTTATCAAAGACACAAATGTATATTTCACACAAAACATGTTATGAAACGCATATAATGATGTATTTTTATGCAAATAAAACAAATAGTGTTCAGAGACGTATAAAATATTTAAATAACTTTACGTCGAGAGGCGGAATATCTCGTAGATACAGTTTAACACCTTTAGACTGTATAAACATGATAAAATGGACATTTAATTTTTATATGCGCAAAAGTATTTTTACATAGGGAATACTATGAAAAGCATATATCCTCCGTTTACAGGGCCACGCATAAGTGTTTGGATATATTACAGCTATCATTGGAGATGGCACAAAAAGCATTTTAAGTTGTTATCATTCTTATTATCACTGTTATTAATATTATTTTCTAAGTAAACTATTTGCTGTGTGTACAATCTGTAGACAATATACTCTATTGCTCATGAATAATCGAATATGTCTCAAAATTTCTTTTAATGATTGTAAATATTTTTTTTTTATTTAATAACAGCTTTAGACATGTTATTAGTTTTTCTACATTATTCAAACGGGAGATAGGTAATTCTCTCTATACAGAAATGTAATGTCGAATACAACTGTTTCTAAAGTACAATAAAATGATTCAAGTACAGTACCCGAAAATTTATACTTTAAATTGTATTGAGAACTCAATGGAATACAGAGCATGAAAAAATTTCACGAGAGGCACTTAAATAAATTTAGATGTTAATGTCAATTGTATGTCAAAAAATTTTTATATTTTGCTGGCTCGCTCTTATTTAATTTTAAATCGAGCATCCTTAAATAAAATTAAAAACAAAAGTCAATCAAGAAAAACAAAATTAATAATACTTATATGAGAATTTTGCAAAGCAATACGCTAAAATCTAATTTACTAAATTATTTGTTATAACAGTTTTATATGAAGAAAATAGTTTTAAAATAATAATAATAATAATGTTTGGAGAAAAGAAATTAAAAAAACTAAAAATTTAAAATAAATGTAAAAAATTTAAAAACGTATTTGAACAAAGATTTTCAATTTAAGTGTTTTTTTTTTTTTTTTTTTTTTTTTTTCAATTAAAATATCTTTATTGTAAAAATTTCACATTTTCTACAGCATTGTACTGTAGCTTTTTACAAAGCATTCGCAAATTAATAAAGTATGTTTTAAAAAATTAAATGAATAGAATTTGCCCTGCACCAAATATAAAAATAAAAAAAAATATTACACAACATTTAATTTAATCAAGATCACTACGCTTTATTCCTTTTTTGTTATAATTGTAAGTGATTTTCACATAATTCCACCCATAATCACATAAGAATATGTTACTCCAACATCGATACTTACCGGTTACTTTTTCCTCTCTCTTTTTATTTTATTCTTTCTTTCTTCTACTTCTTCTTCCTTTTTTTTTTTTTTTTTTTTTTTTTTTTGTCAAGGTTAAAAAAATATAAGCTTTTTTTTTCCCCCTTCAAAAAAACAAGTTTTCTTAAGGAGACAATAAGAGGAAATACTTAAATGATGGAACAGAACAATTACTATCAGCAAATCATACAGCGCTTCGATGAGTAATAAATTATTGGTTATAAGGATTTTTATTTAAAAAAGTTAGTTATCTTATTTGTGTCATTCTGAAATACTGGGAAAACGAAATCAGACAGATACATCCTTTTAAAGTACATATTAGTTCAAAAGTATTCCATATTCGTTGAATTCACGCTTGAGAAAATAGTGATTTCAAGATATTTTTTAGTGTGATTCGGAAATATTCCCAGCATTTCAAAAAAATAACTTCAATGTATTTTATTAACGATCAGAGTAGAACCGTTATAGATTTAGTTTTTATATTACATTTTTAAACTTTCACGTAATCTGGGATATCACAGCTCATGATCTTATATATGTGTGTGTGAGTAATTGATTGATTTTCAATAATAAAATTCTCTCTCTCTCTCTCTCTCTCTCTCTTTTTTTTTTTTTTTTTTTTTTTAATCTCACTCAGGAATTTTTTTTTAACTGCACCATTAAAAATAAAAAAAAACAGTAATTTTCAGTGACTTTGAAATATCACTGTTCACCGATAAAACAAAATGCAAAGTAATAAACAATTTATTTAGAAGCAACAAAAAGAAGTAAAAGAAAAGAAAAATATTCATTACCTTTTTATTTTTTTATTTTTTTAATACCATTTTCATATTTAAAAAAAAAAAAAAAAAAAAAAAAATCACAACCGTTAAATTAGTACTTGTTTTTCCAAATTCATTATTTTTTAATTTTTAATATTTTATTTTTGAGTTAAAATAAATAACTAAGTGTATTTTTCGAATTTTATAGCTAGGAAATAAATGTTTAAATTGTTAAAAACCAACTTTTCGAAAATAAATAAATTAATTAACGTAACAGTTTAACGATTTAACGAGTAACAATTTAACTATTGTGAATTTTCTGAATGTAAAAACAGAAGTGGGGAAAAAAAAAAGGTAATAAGTATTTGTGGAAACAAATTTCCCCATAGAATAACATTGAGCGGCGAGACTGTCGGCGAGATTAGGCACTGAACACTCTTAGTTTAGTTAAATTCTCGAAATACGCATTTTCCATGTGGACGATTTACAAAATTCATTCCTATGATTGTGGAAAAGCGAAGTAACCATATTCTAAGTTAAAAATAAAAATTGTTATGGCTTGTCTGCTGACCACCTTTAGGTGACCTCGTCGAAAGCCCTGTGCCTAGTATACTGTAATGCTTTTATGCCAATGAAAATTTTAACATAGTACCTCTTATTATAAGAGAAAAGTTCTTAGTTTTTATAAACAAAATTGAATGATTATTTAAAAATATAATTTTCGAGAGTCAAATAAATGTTTTAGATTTTGTATTTTATTTTAAATTTAAAATAAAATAAAATCATAACTCTTCTATTCCAGAAACCAAAAAAAAAAAAATATAATAATAATAATTTTGAAAAACAACTTATCTACTGACATTTTAGCAGACGTTTTGAAAGAAGCTAGTTTCTGAGAACTAGAATAAAAATATCCAGAAAGTTTTTTAGTGATTGACAGCATATTTTTAGAAAACTTCTAAAATAGAGAAAGCTAATTCCGCTGAGTGTTTCAATAACGAACTATTTCTTTTCCTTATACGAAACAGTATTTCCTTTTCTAAATTTCTGTTCGTCATTTTCTAAATAAGTTCGCCCCAGACACACTTATTTTTAGTTTTTAAAAATAGCTGATTTATCTTTAACAAAGAAAAGTTCTCTTTATGCGTGTAAGAGATTACGCAACTCTAGTGGTTTGACAAATAAATAAATAAGTTTCGGTGAATAATTACTACAGGTCTATTTTTGCATTGATTTTGTACAGAATTTCACGCGGGAAATATTGAAAAAGATTTTGAATCTTAAAATTTTACTTTTCATTTCTTATTTTTGTTTTTGAAATAAAAGTAAAGTAATCAAATAATCGGAAATAAAAGTATGTGAAGCATTTTTTTTTTTTTTTTTTTTTAAGCATGCGTATGTGTGTGGGGTGGGGGTGCAGTGCTGCAAGAGACTCTTAACTGTTAATTATAGTAAATCACCGTTTATACGTCTTTGATGGGACTGGCGTAAAAGGACGTATAAATGAAAAGACGTACAATCGAAATTTTAATAACACTTTTGTTACTACAAATTTAATGACACTTAAGCAAATTTTTATGAAAATACTAATTAATAAAGTTTCTTAAGTTAGTAAATGTATAAATCATACTTTTTTAAAGACAACAATTAATTAAAAAAAAAAAAAAGATTTATTAAAAAAAGTCAGAAAAATCATATTATTAATGCATGATTGGGTACTAATTACATATATCATATATTGAGGATTATATTACATTTCTTAAGAACTATATGAATACATTTTGAATATTAATTATATATATTGCGTATTTTTAATAATAAGCATACGATTTATGTCCATACATAGTTATTTAATAACATTAAAAATTTTTAATATTCGTTTGGTTTGCTGCTTGTCTACGAATATTAAAAGTTCTACTGTGATTTCAATTGATACTTTGATCTTTCCTATATTCCTCCATTTAAGATGTTTTCTAGGAAAAATCCGTCTTATTTAGAATGGAAAATAATGACAGGTCAAGAAATTTTGCGAATTTTAGTAAAGTGAAAAAGACGTATAACCTATATTAGTGGCGTATGAACGAAGAATTTTTGCATTGAAATGAATAGGAATGAATCGGGACTTCACTAAACGGACATATAAATGTAAAAGACGTATAAACAGTACTTCATTGTATAATCATTCAAAGGCGGGAAAAAAGCACAATTACAAGTATGTGGAAGGGAAAAAAAGTAACACCAGTGAGAAAAGGCAGGAAAAAGCCCCTGAGCTCGAAAAGAGTGCGTACAGCGACCACGAGGCTTTCGTCGAAACTTAGCTACGTCTCGCTTAATATAAAAATAAGTACACAAGTAGCCAATATAATTTAAGGGAATGGTGGATGATATAAATTTCATCTATATGTATATGAATGGCTAAGAGATTTTTGAGTCTGTGTTGTCTGTGTGTTGACGCAAGTTCCCACCAGCTTTTCATACTTTAGTTAATTTTAAAAAATGTAATTGTCCGACAGATAAGTTAATTAAACCGACGAATTCATAAAAAATGCCTCTTTCATTTGGTACCTTATTTGTAACGAAATTTTGATTAGATGTTTTAAAATTAGTTAAAATGTGAAAATAATAACCTGGTAGAAGCTTTAAATGTGGACATTTAAAATTTTAATTGTTGATTAAAAGAATATATATATATATATATACTTTTTTTTTTCCAAACATAAAATGAAATATGCCTTCACGCGATAAATAAAAAATTATAAAACATTTTACTGATGCACATGAAAAAAGGAAAATTGAAAATGAAGTAAAAAAACAATTTAGATAAAGTTGCACGAGAGTTCCAAAAATTAATGGAAATATAAATGAACGTTAAATAAATAAAATAGTCGTCTGCTCAATCACGTGATATTGAAAAACAAAGAATCGAATTCAGTAAATATGGAAAGGAAAGGAAAACGAAAAGAACAGAATGAAACAAAAAAAAATAACAACATAAACCAACGGGAAACCAAAGCGGGCTTTAAAGCAATTTCATGATTTCTTTAAATTTTATTTTTGTTTGTAAAGCGATATAGAAAAGAGTTTCCTTTAAACATAGTGACCAGCGAAGCGAGAAAAGCATTCGTCGATTCACTATCTTCATTGATTTCATGAATGAGAAAATGGTTTCGTTAACAAACTTTGACCTATTGGCACGCAGGCAGCATCAGGCCGAGTTTTGTACATTTCGAGTTTGATTTTGAAATTTTTTCCGCATTCGGAATTCGGTTCGTTCCCGAACCGAGGCTTTGCTAGTTTTTAAATAACTGTCTTGGAGAGTTATGAAAATTTATATACATACTAGCCTACTAGCAAGCTTTGCCCGCGTCACTGGTCACTATATTTAAGTTATTAAAAAAAAAAAAAAAAAAAAAAGGCCACTAAATCGCTCAAGCTCTTGCTTCGGGGACCCGCTGCCATCGGCAGTGTCTTTTCCACACACACTCTTGTAACAATTTCTTATTATTGCCTGAAACGATCAATGCCTTACCCTAGTAGTTCGGTTTGGGTGTTTATTTAAATACTGCTTCGAAATGGACAAAAAAGGAAATAAAAGTCGAAGTACCTTTTTCATATTTGAATCACGATTGAATTAAACAGCGCTATACAAACTATACATAGTATTTACTATCAATTAATTTCTTATATTTTATTTGATTCACCCGATCAACCATAAAATGACAGAAATTACACTCCAAGTATACTCCTACAATAGGTTAAAAAATTTAATTTGATGTCGAAATAAAAATAAAAATTAATCCATTAGTAAACGCGCGATTGGAATTTAAAAAGGGAAATTTTATCCCGCCTTATAGAGCATGAATGAAAAAAGAGTACAATCTTCCGTTTTTTCCTCTCCGAATGTAAAGGGAACGTCACGTCGCTAGGTGAAAAATTTCGCAAAATACCTGGATAGTTAATCCCGTTTTAATTAATAATTTGCTTCCAATTCAAAAAAACAGAAAATTTGGCTTCGAGATGCGCACGGAGATATTCCAGTCTTTGTGTATACCAAAATTCACATCTCTAGGTGCAGAAGATTTATCTGGAGATATTTGACAGAGGGAAAGATAGGCGCTATTTCGGTTTTATTAATAAACTATTAAAATAAACTAAATGTGCATTCACATTAAAGAACAGCTGTTCTATAGGATTTTTTTGGCGAACTTTGAAATTTGAATCATAGCTCAGACGTTTCTTGCCAAGGTCTGTACTTATGCAATTACGATATCTATTTTTATTCATCACCAAAATGAAAATAAATATTAAAAAACTGCCATGGGGACATTATGCTAAAGCTGTACCCACATTTAATTTGTGAACCGTAAAGTCAAGTAAAACTAGTATGTTGTGGCCACCACAAGACTTTCTTCTATATTTTCCTATACAAATTCACTCAGTAACAAAACTAAAAAAAAAAAAGTGCAAGGCACAACTTTGACATGAGTCCCCCCCCCAGGCCCAACTTTGACATGAGTCCCCGCCAAGGTACCCCTATTTCAGTCGGTACAGCGTTGTCGAATTTTTATACGTCACTCTTAATTAGTGCTCAGGGCCTATTTCAGTCGGTTTATTGAATGGGGATTTATTGAATGAAGTCCCCCCCAGGCCCAACTTTGACATGAGTCCCCCCCAGGCCCAACTTTGACATGAATCCCCCCCAAGGTACCCCTATTTCAGTCGGTACAGCGTTGTCGAATTTTTATACATCACTCTTAATTAGTGCTAAGGGCCTATTTCAGTCGGTTTATTGAATGGGGATTTATTGAATGAAGTCCCCCCAAGGCACAACTTTGACATGAGTCCCCCCCAGGCCCAACTTTGACATGAATCCCCCCCAAGGTACCCCTATTTCAGTCGGTACAGCGTTGTCGAATTTTTATAATACACTCTTAATAGTGCTAAGGGCCTATTTCAGTCGGTTTATTGAATGGGGATTTATTGAATGAAGTCCCCCCAAGGTACAACCTTGACATGAGTCCCCCCCAAGATACCCCTATGTCAGTCGGTACAGCGTTTTCGAATTTTTATAATACACTCTTAATAGTGCTAAGGGCCTATTTCAGTCGGTTTATTGAATGGGGATTTATTGAATGAAGTCCCCCCAAGGCCCAACTTTGACATGAGTCCCCCCCAGGTCCAACTTTGACATGAGTCCCCCCCAAGGCCCAACTTTGACATGAGTCCCCCCCAAGGTACAACTTTGACATGAGTCCCCCCCCAAGGCACACCTTTGACATGCGCCCCCGCCAAGGCACACCTTTGACATGCGCCCCCGCCAAGGCACACCTCCCCCTCATTGGGAAAAAGAGAAAAAACGTTGTTTTGTGGCTATAAGACAGTTTGGACTTCCAACGTTATTTGTTACAATATCTGCAGCTGAAACACATTGGTTTGATTTAATGGAAACTTTATCATGGAATTTAGATCATCACGAATTAACTAAAGAAGAATTTGTCGATATTAACAAGTTTAGCAGTAGGCCTCTGGCACTAAATTAAAATCTGTCAATGTCAGATTTTCATGTTTTAAATGATGAAATAATGTCGTGTCTGTATAATTTTATAATTTTTTTTATTATTTTTTAATAATAATTTTCACGTGTAGAGAAATGTTTCTTTTTATGTTAGAAAAATAAATGAAATAAAAAATTTATAAGCATTTCATTTTGTTGCCAACAGGCTGAAATCACAACACAAATGAACTAGTATGTTGTGGCCACCACAATACTTTCTTCTATATTTTCCTATACAAATTCACTCAGTAACAATATTTAAAAAAAAAATAAATAAATAAAAAATAATCCAAGATTTTTTCGTTAAAAGTAAAAAAATCGATAACTTTGTTTTAAATTATCACATATTCGTTCCACCATTCGTTTTAAAGGTATTGACGAGACCTTTCGAAAGATACCCATCTTTAAAATTTCCCCACCCCCGGGGGGGGGGAACGATGCCCCCACATGCACAAAATTTTTTTCCTAATTAACTATTTCTATTATCAATAATTCATATTAATTTTAGAATCACAGGTTAAGAATAATTCTCATTATGTACATTTATACGAAAATTTGTCCTATAATGCCATGTTAAAAATTTAGAAAAAATACGATCACAGCGCCTCCTGTTGTGCGATTGATCCCCAAATCTAATCAACACCAGTTTATGTCAAAGGCCAACTAAATACCAAGTTTTGTTAAATTTCGTTTAAAAATAAAAAAAAAATAAAATACGATTTTTTTTTTTTCGTAAAAAGTAAAAAAAAATCGATAGCTTCGTTTTAAATTATCACAGATTTATAGTTCAACCATTCGTTTTAAAGGTATCGATGAGACCTTTCGAAAGATACCCACCTTGAAAATTTACTCCCCTCGAGGAGTGACTTCCCCCTCAGGGGCTTGACGAGGCTCCTACACATACAAAAAATTTTCCCAGTTGACAGTCTCTATTATAAATAATTCTTGTAAATTTCATAATGATTACTAAACAATAATTCTATTTATGCACATTTATACAAAATTTTGTCCTATATCACAATGTTAAAAATTTAGAAAAAGCGAGATGGCAGCGCAACCAGTAAGACAATTTTTACCAAAACTTGATAGGCACTAATTTATGTCAATTTATGCAACTACATACCAATTTGTATGAAATTCTGTGCAGCAGTTCCTGAGATACAGTTGCCACAAAATTTTGTCACACACACAGAGACAGACTGACTGACAGACAGACAGACAGACATTTTCTAAAAATTGTCAAATCGTGTTCTACAGCTCTCAAAGCGTGTAAATCCATCAAAAACCAGAGGTCGAAAATTTTTACGAATCCAATACTTTCTTCAATTGAATATAGAAGAAAGCAAAAATGCAGAAAATGTCAAGAAATTGAATAGAGTTAAATTCGTTAATACGTTTTAATTAATAACATTTTTCCTAATTAAAGATTTGAAAATTCGGCTTCGAGGTACACACGGATACGATAGAGACTATCTGTGTGCCAAATGTCATGTCTGTAAGTGAGGTAGATTTTTTTGTAGGCAGCTGACACACAGACGCCATTTCGCTTTTATTAATAAGATACAGTGAAATATATCAATATTAAGTATGTTAAACTTTTTTTGAATTTTGTTCAAATACATAATTAAAAAAAAAAAAAAAAAAAAAAAAAAAATTCTTGAGAATTAACTACTTTTGAAATTTCTGGTTAATTTTACATTATTATAGTTCGATAATATATTCTAAGCATATTTGTCTGCTACTTTGTACATTGATTCTTTTTTTTTTTTTTTTTTTACTTTCTTCTATATAGAGAAAGTATTGGATTCGTGATATTTTTTGAACTCCAGTTTTCTGATGGATTTACACATTTTGGGATATCCTGAACACAATTTGACTGTTTTTAGAAAATGTCTGTCTCTATGTGTGTGGGTATCACGAATTTTGTGGACGCTGTATCTCACGAACCAATGAATGAAATTTAACCAAACTTGGTATTTAGTTGGACCATGACATAAACTGGTGCTGATTAGATTTGGGGATCATTCGATCAACAGGTGGCGCTGTGATTGCAGTTTTTCTAAATTTTTAACATGGAAGTATAGGACAAAATTTCGTATAAATGTACATAATGACCGTATTGATAATAGTAGTAGTTAACTAGGAAAAAAAAATGTGCATGTGGAGGCATCGCTTCCCCTCCTGAGGGGAAGTACCCTGGGGGGAGTAAATTTTCAATATGGGTACCTTTCGAAAGATCTCGTCAATACCTTTAAAACGAATGGTTGAACTATATATCTGTGATAATTTAAAACAAAGTTATAGTTATATTTTTTTTTTTTACTTTTAACGTAAAATAATAATAATAATAATAATAATAAAATAAAAAAATCTTAGAAAAAAAATCGCATTTCTTCTAATAATTGCAAAAAAAATTACTTTCTTTCGGCATTCAGTGGTATAATTCTGTCAGATAAAAATCGTCTGCATTTATAAAGGAAAATAATTTGATAATTTAATAAAGAATTTGTATTAAATAAATTTTGTGTAAAATTATATAGAAGATAGTCATGTGGTGGCCACATCATACTATTTTTTTTTTTTTTTTTTTTTTTTTTTTTTTGTGTGTGTGTGTGTGTGAGAGTCTGTGTATTTAAATTTAATAGAAGAAATGAAATGTGCATGAAATTTCAGCATTGAAAAATGAAAATATCCTTTAAAAACTAAAATTATCAATTAATGCATAAAGTAAAACCAAAAATCTATAGACTATATTGTCAATTTATAATAATGTAGAATCAAGGGAAAAACTAAAAACTAATTAACAGGGAACATTAAAAAAAAAGTAAGGTGGGAGAAATAACGAAAAAACGATTTATAACTTTCACATTACCCTTAAAATAAAAAATCTATTACTTTAAAAATAATTTGAATTAATGAGTGCATCCGAGCGAAAATTATGAAGTTTACACATTTTATTTATTTTCAACTGTCCCCTAGTCCTTTAAGTAATCTATATAAATAAAGAGAAGTGTCTTTCTGCGCACCGTGTAGGTGTGCACCTCATCGAGATTTTTTCGAATTTCGAATTTGAATTTTTTTAATAATAATAATTATTATTATTCGATTTTAAATATTGGCTTTTATGTTTCATTTTTCAAAAATTTATTCTTCCATTGTAATCGTCTGCTTCTATTAGCAACGGCTATTACGCAATTTATTTTTTATTTAATACGTTCATTTGAACGCGATTTATATATATATATATATATTGAAAATCAAATGGTAATGCAATAAAAATAAATTGTTATGTTTATGCGTATAGTTTTTATTGTATAAAAACATTTTATTTTTCGTTTTAAATTAATTTCTTTAAAATAAAAATCCCCCCCCTTTTTATTTTTTTTTTATTTATTTTTTTTTTTTTTATTTATAATATTTATTGGGGAAAACGTTGGTAGTATATAGTAGAAAGGATTAAACTGATTAAAATTTATTTGTTTTGCATGTATTTAATTCCTTTTAAAAGAAAATCTACTTTTTATTTTATTTTAATGTACTGGTTGGAATCAAATCGTAATATAGAGTTAATAACGGGGACTACAAAGCACATGGTTCAAAAACTAAAATATGTAATAGATGCTGAGATACAGTCATCTTTAAAATCATAGTTCTTAAATAACAGAAGATCGACATGTCGTCGACAAATACCCAGACTGAAGTGCCCGAGAAGGACCCTTGTGCAGACAGTGGGAACCTGTACCCGATGCAGTACGGGCGGAAAAAAGAGCTGCCGTGGGCAGCGGGTACCCGACGCGATATCTAGAGTGATTTCAATGATTTTTTTTTTTTTTTTAGTTTTTATCTATAATGTGATGTAAAAAATAAATACTGATCTAATTCTTTTGAAAATTTATTTAAATATAGTGACCAGCGAAGCGGGCGTAGCTTGCCAGTAATTAATAAACGTTTCTATTTTTATTTAAAAACTAAATTGCCATTTTGTTAAAAGAACAAAATTTCTTTTTACAGTCGCTTGAACTAGGAGGATTTTTTTTTTTTTTTTCCCCTGCTTATGCACTAAATAATCATACAGGCAAATATTATGCAGTAATTCGCCACACTAATTTTGGTGTTAATTATTTAATCTAATTTATCAAAGTATTTCATGAAAATGTTTATTCCATTCTTAAATTATGTCAGAAAAGGTAATCTGAATGTAATATTTTGAAATTCAATATTTTTATAACTCCTTTATGTTTGAAAGGAAAACGATCACTTTTCTGAGCTGAAAAGAAAACATATGTTAAAGAAAAAAAAAAAAAAAAAAAAAAAAAGAAGTTTTTATTTATTTATTTATTTTTAACCAAAATTGGAGCATTTGAGCATGCAAAAAAAAAAAAAAACCCTTTGAGCCGATTGTATTGCTGTCATCAGAAGAATGGGCAATACGAACCAACCCCTGTGGATGTAAATTTTCAATGAATGGAATTTCAAAAGAACTCGTCAGTGACTTTAAAATGAATAGTTGAACCGTAAATATGTGGTTATCTGAAATAAAGCTATCCATTTATTTATTTATTTTATTTAATTTTTAAACTAAATGATGATAATAATAATAATAATAACTATAATAATAATCCAAAATTGTATATATTTCCTAGATGTTGCTTGTAAGACACAAAACATGCTTTCTTTCAAGATTTAATGTTACATTTTTCTGTAAATAAAATCGTCTGCATCATCATGGGAAATAATTTAATAAATAATAATTTTTATATATAGTTTGTCCTGTGGGACTTTATATAGGGAAATGTGGAATATATATATGATAAAAGTAAAATGTAAAATTCACGAATGGCAGTTGGATAAAGGTGAAGGTAAAAGGTCAAAATTTAAGTATCTTAAAATTTATGATAATTAGAGTTTATTATGATAATTTTATAAATATATTTAATACATTATTTTTTAAAAGTGTTTACGTTAAAAATTCACTATGATTTAAAGTGTGAATATTAAACGAAAAAATATGCAAGACATTTCATTATTTTATCATTATGTTATATACAAGTTGAAAGTCCTGGAAATTTTACGACTTTCGATTATACATGGATTTACATATTTTCACCATTTTTAGAACATGTCTGTCTATGTGTTTGTGTATGTTTTACCCAAATTTTGTGAGCACTGTATCTGAGAAAACAATGGACGGAATTCCACAAAGCTTTATATTTTGTGGATCCTGATATAAATTTGTGCTGATTGTTTTTTGGAATGGTTAGCTCAGCAAATGACGCTGTTATGCTGTCATTTCGCCCCTTTAGGGAAGTACTATAGCTCAGCTTCTATAGTGTATAAGTGCACCAAATTTGATACGTGAAATAACGCTCATAAATAAAACTATTCTGATTCAATTTGGATGTATATCATCGGGCAAGTGGTGTTTTTAATCAACAAGTTTCTCCCTTTTAAGAGGAGGCTATATCTCAGCTTCCATGGAGCATAAGCGCCTCAAATTTGATATGTGAGATGATCTCTAATGAAAAATTATGCTGATTTCCTATAGATGTGTATTGGTTGACACGTGGCACACTTATTCTTTAGTTTTCTCTATTTCTGAGAAGGCTATATCTTAGCTTCTCTAACGCATAAGTACACCAAACTTGATATGCAAGATTGCCATTATCAAAAACAATGCTGGTTTGGTTTGGATGGTTACTGGTCGAAAGGCTGAGCTGTTTGTAGCGATATTCTTCATTTATTGGAAGCCTATTATCATATTCTATAGCATATAAGCACTAAACGTTTTTACATAAAATGACAATTATGAAAAACTGCGCTAATTTAATTTGGCTGTATATCGCCTAATAAATTTTACTGCTTTTACTTACTTTCCGGAATTTTCCGAATTTTATATATTAGCATCTACTGATTAAAACTGCCTTAAATTCCATAAGTAAAGTCTTTATTGTGAGAAGCTATTTTGATTAATGTTTTATGCATGTCAACCTATAGGTTGCGTTGTCATATAAAATTATAGAGGAGAGTTTTGTGTCCACAGGACAGCCAGAGAATATGTATATAAACATATATGAGAACGAAACTAATCATAAATTGGTAGCCATAAATTGAATAATTACTAGTGATTCTGCTGCGTTTGAAAATTTACTTTAATAAAACTAGAATATAATAGTTTGTTTGTTTTTCTTTTTCTAATTTTAAAAGACATATCGCACTTCTGCAAGAAACATGACCTAACTCATGGATGCAGCATTTGATAAAAATCTGCTTAAAAAATAGAATAAAACTAACCTAAAATAAAACTGACACAATTATCCTAGAGTGGATAAACTGCGAGATAGAGATATGACGCTTTTCGTGCACGTTAATTGTATATTATGTTCATGTATATTTTTCAATGGCATAACTTCAAAAATGCCTTTTTTTTTTTTTTTTTTTTCTTGCATGACTTTTCTTGCAGGAGTGGGACATATATATTTAAAATTTTCACATGTACTTTAATAAAATTTATGTAATTTTAAATATAGCAGAGTTTTTTTTTTTTTTTTTCTTTAATATCTACTACGAGTGAATGATATATTAAATATCGTATCCTAATAAGCATTATTTTATTTAGCGTTTATAAGCATTTTCCATGTACTTGTAGGACTGTTAGCTCAAACATAAACTAAAAATGCTCAATAATAATTACAAGATTTATTATTATATTTATTAGTAGTAGTGGTGGTGGTAGTACATATTTTTATATTTTATTTACTTTTCTGGAATTAAAAGGAAAATCGCTTTGAATTTGTAAGAAATCTTGTATGTTGTATTTTGATACAACAACCCCCTTGAGACCCCCCCCCCCCCCTGTAACAGCTTTTTTATTTTTTTTTCCTTGTTAATTTTTGAAAATGCTTTCAATAAAAATTTATCACTACATTTTCCTTATGTTTTACTTTTAAATGAGCACTTTATTGTAACATGGAAGTAAATGTCAAATGAACCGTTAGCTGCATAATCAAGCAAAAGCAGCTGGGAGTTTCCAGTTACTTGGTCTCACTAAAGTCGTGTTAGTTAATTCAACCATTCACTATACAGCTGTTTGAAGCTGCTTCACAAACTAGTCCACTACGAACCACTGTGCCAACCGCAAATCCTTCCGCTTATCAACCAAAATAATCGGAAAGTTAAGGAAGTATAAAAGAAATCGTTGCAGGGGAGGTAATCGGAGAAAGTGTGCCATCTGTTTGATAAGCGAAATAAAATCTGTAGCAGTGGGTGTTCGACAGATGGCGCTACTGAATGCTAAAAGGAGAATTTAAGGTTCGATGCCAATTTGCATGTAAATCTCATTAAAACACCTGCTCTACTAAAGCAGAAAAGTAAAATAACATGCAATTAAAACTAATGTAGCATGCAAAATTTTATAAAATTCAAACAGTTAGGGTTTAGCATAATAGTTTTAAATTTGCTTAAAACAGTTTATTTTTTAATAAGAAATTTGTTTATGTAAAATTATACTATATGATATATAGAATTAAAACTTGAGAGTATTCTTTGTTATTTATTTTTAGTTATTTTTAATATAAAGCGATAAAGTTTCAAAAATTAAAAGCGAGATAAAGGATTTTATAAATGAGAATACAAATACTTTCAGATCATTCCATAGGTTCTGCTGACGAAGGTGGTATACATGAAGTGCGTTGTTTTAAATCAAGTCACATTTGTGACTTGTCTGCTTAGACGTTTGGCGTTTTCCGTGCTTGTCTCCGAAACTAGTGTGATTACGAGCTAAGATCCCTCCCTACGGAGGGCATCGCAGCCAAGTATATGACACTTGAGTAGTCAGACGGCCTTAAACCCAGCATCAACATGTCCATTCTTTTAAAATATCATATCCACACCAGTCACAAAATTTTAAAACATTAGTTCTGGAAAATAAAATGGTGCAGCACTCGTGCCTATTTTGTTCGGTCCTGTTTTCTTTCGTCCCGAAATAATTGTGGCGAATTCTTGTATTTTACGCTGTTTATTTAAAGTTTTGTAATAATTACTTTCTTATAAATAGTACATTGTTTGAAATTGGATTAAACAGTAGAATTGTTTTAGTACACGCTTACTATACGTAATTGCTTTAGCTTCCGAAATTATACACCAAAGAATAACAAAACAATTCTGTTACTTAGTTTAAAAAATTTAAATATTTTTTTTTTTTTTTTTTTTTAATTTTATGACAAGTGTGACATTTTATGGAATTGTCCTAATACAATTCCACAAATATCTACCATATTTATTTATCTATAACTTCTGTTTTACGAGAGAAAACAAAACAAAAAAAATAAACGAAGAAGAAGAAGAAGAAAGAAAGGAAAATGAGGCTTTCAGAACTGACAGAAATTTTATAATTTATTTTTGCATTACAATTTGCCTGTCAGAACGTCCATTAGTTGCCGAAAAAGTAAATTTATGACGAAGCGATTAAGTCGTTGTTGTAATATTAAGAAAATGAATTTTTGTACTAAAATTTATTTTATTACCAACCTGTGACTGTTTTGAGGTTATTTGATCTCAAAAATAATAATAATAATAATAATAAATCACGCTCGTGCGTATAGATAATTAAACATTTTTGAACATTATAAATTGCATACATTCGAAGGACGTAGCTATTTAGGTCCTTTCGAATATCCAAAGAATGCTAGATGAGTTCGCATGGAACATCAGTGGTGAAAAGAACATGTTATATCACATATCTTTCAGAGAAAGTTTTGCTCCGCAATGTGACCAGTAACAAATTAAAAAGACGAAAATTGTTTAAAACCACCCTATAATTTTTGAGATGTGTTGTTGCTGCAACAAGTGATTAAGATATTCCTCTTTGTTATCTGTATTTATTTGCATTTGAATAACACGTATATTCGTGGAGATATAAAAGTTTCTTTAAAAAAAGATAGAGAGAGAGAAAGAAAGAAAGGCCCGATTTTTACATTGTTATATACAGGTTATTCAACTCGATGCAATGCCATTTTTAGGAAACAGGACTTGCTTCACTAGACACAGCATACAGGAATCAGATTTATAGAAATATCAAATGCCTAATAAAATCAGAGAATTTTTACTAAATAAATTTTTATTGCGCATGCGGTAGCATTAACAACATATATTTTTTTTATAATTTATATTAAATACATTGAGCCGCTTATGTAAAAACTCCAAGAAGATATCATGAAATTTCAAAAAGTTATACTTACTAAAATAAACTAAAGTTCAGTTCCTCTCAAAGCAAACAAAAATAAATAAATAAAAATAAAAATAAAATTCGAAGAGGTGGAAAGATTTACCAACATTTTCATATTAGTTCATTTAATGATTATATAGTTTACGTTGATTAACAATGAATAAGGACATATTTATTATTTCTTTCATAATAAAAAATTCCAGTGCAAAGAAAGCTCTCTAAAAATAATTATTTTATTTGTTTTTTCTCGAATTATTATATAGGCTTTAAAAGTAATATAAATATTTAAAAGGTGTAATTTTAAATGAAAAATACAATGATGTTAGAAAAATATATTTTATAAGTAAGTTTTAAATGGTGAAATATATATATACATAGTCCAGAAAATTCGTCACATAATATGGCATACATTAATATCACTCTTAGTGGAAACATTTTACTTTGTTTACTCTCCTGAAATACATTTCACTAACTTTCAACAGATTTTCTAGCATCTTATAATAATCCAAAATCGAAAATTTATTGAAAATATAATTGAATAATTTAAAAAAAAAAAAAAAAACAACTAATAGTCCTCCGTACTCAACTAAATTCTGCTTTTGCCAAAATTTCATCAAAATCTTTCTGTTTTTTTTTTTTTTTTTTTTTTTTTTAATTGTTGCCAAAAAAAAGTTTATGGGTTTATTTAAATTTTTTGTTTTTATGAAAAGAAATTCATGCGTAAATATTAAAATTGATATAAAATTTTGTGAAAAATTAAACTTGCAGTTTAAAATAGACATCATTATACCTCTAAAGTATTATTATTATTATTATTATTATTATTATTATTAAATTTTTTCACTATTCTATTTTTTTTTTTCCTGAAGACTTTCCTGAGATTTGTTTTATGCATTAATTTAATTAATTTTATTTATTTTCGAAATATTCTCTTTAAAGTAGGGAAGTAAATATTAGGCTGTGAACAGTCAAAATTTGCTAATCAGTCGGTCTAAAAATTCTTGTTCATGTATTCCTTTTAGTATAAATATATTTTATTTAAAGTGAGTGTTCTTTTAATAATGGGGATGCTTTTATTGTTATTTTTATTTATTTATTTATTTACTGCAAAGGAAGTCATAATAAAAATATTAATGACAAGAAGAAGAATAAACTCCTTAAAACGATATAATAGAAACAATATCGAAATAAAATATATCTGACCTTGAAAGATATTGTGTTGTTCATAGAATTTAAGTCAGTTTGCATAGAGACCAAAGCTTGTTTGTTTGCGCTCAGTGGAAGTCTTTCCAAGGAGTTCTAGTTCATGTTTACAGACTTTTCGAAGAAAACTGTGGAAAACTCCAATTGCCTTCATCTTCAAGCGCAGCGTAGCCGTAGGTTGATCCGGTGACCTTGAAAGTAAATGAGCAAGGATTTTATTATGAAATACGTAAATTAAAAAATAATTATAATAACAAATATCTCTTCTAAATCAATTTTATAATTAATAATTTAATATAACATAAAGAACCATCATTTATAGAGAAATTCTTTCCATGTTAAATATTATAATTTTTATTACTAATACTAATTGAGCTTTTTTTCTTTTCTGAATTCAAATTATTTTTCAATGAAACTTTGAATAATAAATACAATATGATGTTCAATTTTTTTTTTTTTTTAATCTGTAATGAAAGCAGACTAAATCAAAACATTAAAAAGTCAAATCATATTATTAAAATAAGAATAAATATTTTAGAATATTTATTTAAAGAATTTCAGCAATTATTGCATCAATATTGTAATAGATGGCAGCACCATGCACCATATTAAAATATTTCTCTGTGAGTTTTCTTTTGATTCGTACATATAGGACTGAAAGTGAAATAATATTCATAAAAAACGTTCACATAAAATTTTTATCAGAAAGTGTATATATATATATAAAAGAAGAAAATTAAATATGTACTGAATCTAGATTGGAAGAAAATTAACAAAATAGATTACAAATAAAATAACTATATGAAAATTGATAGATTTTGGAAAAAAGATAACTAACTAATTTGGATTTTTCTTTCTTTATTAAGCAATAGTTCTTTAATTATTGACTATTTTTGGTTTTTATATAAACTGCGTAACATTAAAATAGTTTTTTCCGAATTTAAAAAAAAATATTTATCGTATTTTTATTTTCTGTTTCTTTAGAACATAAATACTTTGAAAAAGTCAATCAATCTCTTTTTATTATTAAAGAAATGTTTGAAAAAATTATTACTATTAATTTAAGAATAATTAGTATTGCTTTGAGTATTTATTGATAGTTTATTTATATATATATTTATTTATTATTATTATTTTTGCCTTTAGCTGTAATAGAAAATAAATATATAAATAATTAATAACAATAATGAAATCCAGCGAAATAAAATGAAATGTTTAACTTAAGATATTTAGCGTATTTCTCATATGGTACAAATGTTTTGAATAACGTTTTTATTGACAAAGAAATCTGTAAAATCAATTTTAAGAAAATATTTTGTGACATTCGTTATCTTTTAATTGACAGCCGACCTATTGAAAGAGGAATTTAATGAAAATAATTCTAAAATTCTAAAATATTCTAAAAGGTTAAATTATATTTTCTTTCGCTTCCAAATATTTAAATTAAATAAACACTTTGAAAATTATCCTAATTTCTCCTTTTTAAGAGAACCTGGCGCCATCTGTTGATAACTAGTATCATATGATTATTTTATTTAAATGTTCAGTTTTTCAAACTTGAAAAAGATGGAATAAAAAGTAAGAAAGCGAAAGCTTAATCATAGTTATGAGCACAGAAATTTATAAACGTTGCATTTCTTTCACAGACTCTTCCCAATTTCCTGAGACCATGTCTTTGGTGAATGCATGGGGAGGGGGGGGGGGCTGAATGTACACGAGAGAGAGGTGGGGGGCTTCGTGTCCCTTTCCCAGTTTTTGAAGTATGGTCTAAAGTGTCTATTTATATTTATTCATATTTTTATTTCTATTTCTTAATATTACTAAATATGTTACTGAATATAAAATAAGAAAATTATGAAATAATATTACTTAATAATAATAATTTAAAAAAAATACAAATGTTTTTTTATTATTATTATTAAGTATTACGGAATAAACATTAAATTTGATGAAAGTGTAATCACTTTTTCTTCATTTTCTAAAGTAAAATCGTTAAAAAAATGTTCTGGCCCTCTCGAGATTTTTTTTCTGTCGGCCCCCATGTATTATAGGTATTAGAAAAATACTAGAAATATTTACTGAAATATATACGAAAGCAAAGTTATATATATATATTAAAACCAAAATAACATTTAAAATGAGATAACGAATACTAAAATTTTTAAAAGCTACATTTTGATTTAAAAAAAACATAAAAATACATGGCAGACGTTTCGGCTAAACCTTAGCCCTCCTCAGTGAATATATATATATATGAAAGGGATAAAAAATAGTTAAATTTAAATAATTAAAACCCCATTTTAAAATCTAGAAATCGCTAATAATTCATAAGTGCGCCTTTAAGCTTTGTTTCACAGCAGATGACATCATAACGCTAGAGTCAGAAAAATTGAACAACTTTTGGAATAAAAGTGCTGAGTAAGTGCAATGTTCCTTTTCTTGTGGTTAAGTAATGCATGTTAATTAATCCTGGGGATCCGGGACTGAGCTGGACTGTCAATCATAAAGTTAATAGCCTATGATTAAACAGGGGAGGACTAAATATTACCGCCGAAATAGACGGTATTTAAGCTGGAACACACGAAAAATCGTGGCTTTTTCCGATATTGACTTGCCTAATAAATCTACGTTAAATATTACTCTTATCATGTAAAAGTTCGCTAACGAAACCCGCGGGCCGGGATGGGCGCCGCTACAGAGAAGTGCCGACCTTCGGCGTGGGTACGGGACATATGACGCTCAGGATGTCTAACTTTCAGGCCAAGACTGTACCTTGAACTTAATAAAGGATTATTAGTTAAGCTGATGGACTCCTCATCCTTTCCAAGATGCTCACATGACTGGAATACCGACAAACTAAATGTTACGGACCCATGATACGTTACATATATACTGCAAAAATATACTGGAAATTTGCAATATCTTTACAGCTAAAATGTAAAGTGGTATTCATTAACTGGTTAAATTCATTTAATGTTTGTGTGTTGTACACCAGCTTCTAACACCAGTTTTGTATATTTGTTTTGTAAAAATTGTTATTGACTTTGTAGGACTGTAAAATTGTTGCTTTCTAGCTGCTACAATATGTTGACACTTTCACGATGCCCTTCTGTCTGCCTTTTGTAGCGTGATGATGTACCCTGCTTAATTAGTTTTGTTATTATAATTGCTGTACGTGTGAGTGTATGTTGGAATTTACGCTGCTTCCTTACTGTTTTCATATTTCAACATAAGTTTTTTGGGATTTTAAAAAAAATATCTCATAATTTACTTATTTTAATTAATTAAAAAAAAAGGAAGGTGCTACCCTGCCCCCTTAAATCCGGGTAATTTAACAACCCGAGACTCGGAGTTTCCGAATGGCAAATATAACAACTACAACAACATAACAGTTACTAAAATTAAACTTTATTTAATAACAGTTATTTAATAACAGTTAGCAGTAACAGCTTTACAACAGTTACTAAAGTAAATATCGATTTTCTGGGGATTAATGTTAATAAAAAAGAAACATATCCATATCTTTTGTTAAAAATATCTTAAAGATTTTGCCCTATTTGTGCATTAATATTCAATAAAAATATGTTTAAAAATGTGCATTTCTTATGCTAATTTTTTATATCACATTTTGCCATTTCTTTTATTTTTCAGACCACCAAATCATAATCTTAGATATTCCTTTTGAAGTACTAAACTTTAATGACAAACCCTATGTGTATAATATACATACAAAAAATTTGTTTAATTGAAATCCGCAATCTAATATGTTTTAAAAATCGTGTTACTACATTTTTCAACCTTTATGTAAATTTTTGTGTATTTTTATTCTTCTCTGTGATTAAAGTGGGCATCACATATTAGGTTTTACGGTGGCCGTAGCTCAGTCAGTTCAACACCTAGGATCGAACAAAAGAACCAAGTACAGAAATTTTATAGAAAAGTATTCAAATTTCTTTCAAAAGTGCTATACATACCTTTATGTTGAAAGAAACTTCGTCTTTCTATAGAAAATCTTTTACATACCTGCAGTTTTTCATACATTGCTGAATAAAACAATACAACTTCACGTCAATTTATGATTGATTTTACCTTGAAATATGTTTCGAAATCATCTGGTTTAAAACGACAAAATTATAAAACTTAAAGACAAAATTTATATATACATATATATATATATATATATTTATTTATTTATTTATTTAAATAAATTGAAGTAAAATGTTTAAAGATTTTCAACCACTTTTAAAACTAGTATGCTCTGATCATCACATAACTTTCTTCTATGGCATTCTATATAACTGCACCCCCTACTGATTAAGATGCAAAATAATAATTATTATTATCAAGATAGCTTCTCCCAATTAACATAATATATGTGCAGTTTGGTACAGTTTTCACGTATATACGCTGAGATATAGCTGTGAAATCGAAGAAATCGAGTAATAGCACCGCCGCGAGTCTACTCATATGTATTCAAATTGAATAAATAATTTTTTTCATAATAATGATACTCATACGTATGAAATATTGTGCATTTATACACGATTGGAGCCCATGTATTTCCTCCTTTTTAATCGTGGAAGTTATAGCATAAAATTGTCACTAGTTGAGCGATATATCGCAAAAATCTAATCAATACCAATTTAAGTCAAATTCCAACCAAATACAAAATTTAGTGATTCATGATATACAACGTTGACAAAATTTTCGCAACACACGGATACATACACAGGCAGACATTTTCTAAGTATGTTTGTATCACGTTTAGGACATCTCAAAGCATGTAAATCCATCAAAAACTGGCAGTCAAAAATGTTCACGATTCCAATATTTTCTTCTTATGCGTAAAGAAGAAAGGAAAAAAAAGAAGGCAAAAACTTTTATAATATTTATTGGTTTGTTCAGGTACATTATATAATGATATTTGTTTAAATTTGCAAGTATATTTGATTCATTTATAAAGACATATTAAATGGTATGATTTAGTATGTAAACTTTCAAACATTAATAATATTGATAATACTATAATGATAGAAACTTTCTATCACAATAATTTTATGATCTAGAAAAAGTTTCATAATCAATGTAAAATGCTATCTTTTCTTTTCTTTTCGAAAATATTATCAAAGATCAACCATTATACAAACACTTATACTAAAAGTTATTCAAAAACTTGCATATGAAATATTTTTAAGTAAATAAATAAATAATCGATATTTGTATTATTATAGCAATTCATTTTTTAAGCATGTGTTCTAACAAATATAATAATAAACATTTTAAAACTATCCTCTTATCTAATATATATATATTTTTTAAGAAAATAATCAATAGCGAAAAAACATTACACGAGCTCGTCTCTGCAAATAACTTTCTGGCTGCTACTTATGCATATCGAATGAGCACTATGTAACAAATGCATACCTTACTTGAATATTAAACATGCTGCAGCAAAAATATGACAACATGCATACTTCTTCATTTTCTGTAGTAGTTGATGCAGAAGAAAATATTGTAAAGGAAATAGAGGCTAAAAATAAATGTTTATTTTGAAATGTGCTCTCTTTCTCTCCCACTCCCTCTCTTTCTTTTTCCTTATATTTAAATTCCTTAGCATTGAAAATATTTGATTATTTAACACACACACACACACACACACACACACACATATATATATATATATATATATATATATATATATTGCTGTTAAGTAAAGTCTTTTCTAAATTATTTATATAGTTATATTAATTTGTATTTATAGTTAAAATATTGAATTTCTTATATTGCTTTTATGAATTTTTACTTTCATTAAATTAATTATATTCTATACTTCTACTTTAGTCTTTAATACTACATCGCAACTTGTTTATGAATACATTTTAGCTTTTGCCTGTAAAGTTTACCAATCACATGTGTGTGAATGGTATTGTATTTTTATCTTGTTATTTCAATTTATGAAGATTTTTAAGTTTAATAATTCATTTGTATCGTCGAGTACCTCATTTATGTTTATATCTGATAACAATGTGGGATACTGATGATGAATTTTTGCTAAATATCTTTACCATCACAGAAACAATGTTATTAATTTACCCTAACAGTCATAAATTTCCTGTAGAATTTATCGCTGATTTTGGGGATTTTTTGATACTTATTTCATGAATTTTCACTCTTTCATTACCTTTTAGTTAAAATATGCATGAAACGCACTAGAAACTACCTAAAATAAAGAAATTGAGTCAGTAGACACCCTGTATTGACAAAAATATATCCTTGTTAGAGAAAAATTGTCTTCATTTACGGTTTTAGCAAGCTAAAAACCTTATGTATTAGCCAAAACTATCAAATCAAATTTTGAAAACATTAATTTTGTAAACCTGTGTTATTATCACGCTTTGTTTTCTGGTCTCTTCCCAATGTTGGTATGAAATATGATAGATATATATATATTTGATTTGGGTGGTCTTCGTTTTTGATCAGAATAATTGTTTGAATACTGAAATTAAATTTCAAATGTTTGCACTGCTAATATTAAATTATTATTATATTACTATATATATATATTGTGTGGGGAAATTATTATTACTATTATTTATTTATTTATTTATTTATTTTTTAATATACGTGATTCGTAAACATTCTTTTACCTTTTAATAAAATAATAATAATAAAAATAATAATCCCATTTTCACTTTATATATATGTGAATCTTTACTTTTGCTGTAAAAGGATTTCATAGTTTAGTACGTCAGAAAAGTGAGTCTGTTTCAATAAAACATAAGCATTTTACTTCTAATTAAAATTGCAATATATATATATATATACACATGTGTGTGTGTGTGTGTGTGTTTTATGACATATTTCAGCTTTTGAAAATCATAAAATTAAAATACTAAATCAATTAAAATAAAAAATGTAGCAAAGTATTAATCTAGCAAAGTAGTGTTATTTTACTATCCGTAAGATAACTTTTAATTATAATTACATAATAACTTACATAAAAATTTCATATGCACATGTGTAATATTCAGTGAGATATTTGACTAAAGGTTTTGTGAATTTAATGCCAACGACTATGGGGCACTTCTATAACTGTGAAAATTTAAATTAATTAGTAAGTGAAATAAATATTTTCAGTTTATTCCCTCTAATATTTTGCTTCAGTGAAAAAAAAAATCTATTAATTATTTAGTTTTTATTATTGTTATTAAATAAAAAACTTTATATGTGCAAATGTATTTTTCAGTGAGACATTTAAATTTAAAGTTTTGCATATCTATGACTTATGACACCAATGACTTAAGGCACTTAAACACATTCGCTGCCACTGACGCGCTGGCGCGTCAGCATGGCACTACATCCCATGCCGGTGACGCTCTGGGGCGTCAATCGAGTATGATAAGTAAACTGCTTTAGTTTTAGTTCGGATTTGGAGGTTGAACGATGAGGTTTTTGTGGCACGTTAGTGAAGCATTATTTTTATATTTTCAGTGCGTGGTTTTTAAATTTTGTGTTTAATTTTTTTTTTTTTTTTTTTTTTTTTTTTTTGTGCAGCCAACGTTTTTAATCATTAAAACACTTTTTTTTAATTCGGCTTCTGAGGATGGATATATAAATTTTGGTGGCAGAGAATGTGTTAACTTAAACTGTGGAAAATTAAACACAAATTGAAATTTTTTCTAATAATTTCTTCTATCGTCTTGCTTCATTGCGTAGAAATTCCAGAATTATGAGTAAAAATATTTAATTGTACTTCATGGCATATTATAGACTTACAGACTTAAATTATACTATAATATATATATATATATATATATATATATATATATTTATTTAATTTGAATTGTTTAGTACCGTTGTAACACTCAGCAAACAACAGATACATGAAGATACCAACATAAAATACATTTTAATTGAGGTTTAGTTCGATTAAAATTAGTCACAGTATTAATTTAATTTGAGTACCAATGATTAGTAAAAACAAGTTAAGGTACTTTCTCAGAAGAGAAATGACACTAACATAACACATAAGCCTAACGATGAGAGAATTTGCAAAAACTTTGAATTATTAGTAACAGTCAACATTTGAGAGAAAAGAGAAAGGATAAAATCACCAAAGAGTTCCGTTCAAAGGGGGAGAAAAAAAAATTGAATTCATGAATTGAAAATTGGAATTTTAAATGCTGAAAAATAGAAATGTACCCATCAGGAAACTTGCATTTCTATCAGCACATGCAAGATTTCGTAAATCTGTATAGCTAATTCCAGCAATATACAGCTCAAGTCTCTATCTTGCAAAAAAAAAAAAAAAAAAAAAAATTGCATTAAATTAAAAAAGGAATTTAAATTATTCAATAACACAAACCAATATATATATATATATATATTCTTTTTTGAAATCCGACATGTATACCCTCTAATTTTTTTCTATTTGACTCTAAACACTTTTTAGCAAATTATCAGCTCTCTGGGGTAATGTTAACCTGTGCTGAGTTGACGGGAAAACCTTAATATTTATTACATTAGTATTTTACCTTCAATTTGACAAGGGTTAACATTATCCAAGAGAGTTGATATTTTGCTAAAAATATTTAGGGTGAAATAGAGAAAAATTAGAGGGTATGCGTATCGCATTTGAGAAAAGAAGAAAGGGAAAACAAAATTCCCCCTCATTTAAGGGACACCTTAATATATATATAGTTATTTATTTATTTATTTATTTAATGCTCACCAGTGATGTTTTTTTTATTTATTTATTATTTATTGTTTAAATTCACAACATTACCTAGAAAGGATTACAATTATGATTAAATTCATTTAGATGCAATTCAGGACTGCACTGACTGAGTGAAAATAGTGTTACAAATGTAAATGGTAATATTTTACTTTGTTTTAGATTTTATAAAACGTTTTGGGAATTCGGGATTTATTTATTTATATATTTATTTATTTATTTCAGTGTCAACAATCAGTTATTTATTTCAGCTATTTCTTTCGTATAAATGAGAAATTTAATACTACAAAAGAAAAAAAAAAAGATTTTGGGCAGGAACTTTTTTCTACTCTTTTTTGTCTTGTTTGATTCTGTTGGTTTTTAATGCCTAAATTTATCTTTCTCCATAAAAGTACTTTTAATGTGATATTAAGTCTAACTATATGTGATCTTAAATCTAACTATATTGGGAATTTATTTAAAGTCAATGAAACAGACAGATAAAAGGAGAAAGAGAAAAGAAACTTTATTGTAATTACATGTTAAATGTTGTGTTAATCATTCACAGGGATGCTTGTTTGTTTGTTTGTTTGTTTATTTATTTATTCATTTATTTATTTATTTTAACGCTATTAATGGCCCTCCGTGGCAGAGTGGTTATGTCCCCACACTGCTAATCGCCTTCGAGCGTAGGAGAGCGGGTTCGATTCCCGTGCTGGCCCTGGGTGTCTCCAATTCTTCGTACTGAATTCTGTCATGTGCTAGCTGTCTTTATCTCACGAAGATTTGTAAGCGGGCTTCGACAGTTAAGCATACTAATCTGATGTATATGTTATCAATAAATGAAATAATAACTATTAATATTTTCAAAAATTTTACTTTCTTTTTCTTTTTTCTTTTTTTATTACTGTTATTAATAATTTCATTTTTGAAATGAAAAATAATAATAAAAGAGAAAGATAACTTGCACTTTAAAAGCAATTAAATTTCTGTCTTGAACAGAATTTAATTTTGAATAAAAGAGATAGAGTGCATTGCGTAATTTTTTCATTTTACAGTTAGTGTACAGTCATTTTAGTTATACATTGGTTACTTTAACTTGTTGCTTAATAAAGAAAAGAACCTGTTTTAATTTGATTTATTATATGTGAAATAAATAGATGGCCGTCCTGAAAAAGAATTTGTTTCAAAAAATGACACCATTTCTTCCTACTTTATTATCGCTATTTATATCCAGATGTGCTCCTCACTTTGCATATCAAATTAGCGGCGATGTGGGCGAGTTCATTTTAACAATTTATACAAAAAGTAAATATGCTCTATGGCAAGAAAATTACCCCAGTGGTTTATTATTTCTTCCGTACGAAGGGTAGTTTAAGATGATAAAAGGAAAAAATCTGTTCTTCTGTAAATTATTTTACTTCGCACTTCACAAATATTCAGCGCTACGTTCATTTTTAAAGCCTAAATTTATATTACTTCATAAGAAATAATTTAATGAAATATTGTCGAGTGATTTCAAATCTTAAATCACACCACATTGAAGGGGAAAAGTCTTGCATGAAATAACATAATTTCTTCTTTCTTTATTATCTCTATTTATATCCAGATATTCTCCTCTCTGCATATCAAATTAGCTGCAATGTGGGCGACTTCATTTTAACACTTCGGACAAACCTTAATAAATATGCTTTGACGCGTAACAAGCTATGACAAAAAAATGATCCGGGTGAGTTGCTATTTCTTTCGTATTAAGGGGGAGTTTAATACGTTAAAAGGAGAAACGGCTTTGGACGGCAAATGCTTTTAGTTTACGTGTCTTCAGGGAATATCTTCATTTTTAACGCCTAAATTTCTTTCCCTTCTGGTCGGTACTAGACCTCTAACATCCCATCTGTTAATGCTCTCTCGAAAAATTAAATTAAACGGATAGAGTATGTATTAATGGAGGGAAGAGAAGTTTACTTTCGGGATCAAGTAGGAAATCCAAGATGTTGTATGTAAAAATAGATCGGTATTATAGATTATGATGATGCAAAACACTTCAACCGATAATATGTATTCTTTATTTTGGATAGTTTTATTGTTTCTGTCGCAATTTTTCAATTAATTTGCATTTTCAGAAAATTTAATAATAACCCCCCCCCCCCCCTCAAAAAAAAAAAAAAAAAAAAAAAGGTGTTTAAAAAAAAAAAAAAAAAAAAACGAGGAAGTACTGTTTTTACGATATATAATACTACACACATTTGAAATACATAAAAGATGCACCATTACAGAATTTAATTATTCGGTATTATATCATGAATTATTTTCGTTTTCCAATTCTGGACCAGTCGTGAATATTCGTGGTGGTTAGGAGTTCCCTTTAAGCCATAGATCTCCATCTGCAAAGAGTTTAACAAGCAAAAAAGCACTAGAATAATCTAAAACAAATCAAAATAAGCATGAATTATTTTTTTTAAATCTGTCTGGTTAAGATTCATTTACTCAATTAATTATATTTTTAAGTAGTTTTTACTTACAAAATGATTAAATTACACACACACATATATATATATATATATTATAAAAGCCTACCATCTACTATTAATTTAAACCTTTAAATCTAACAGTTTATTTTGTCATAATTAGTAATAAAATCTTGCAAATGTAAAAGAATATTTAAAATAAAAAAAATTTGTATTCTTTATATTTATTAATACCACGAAAATATCATCCACTGAAAAGCAGAAAAAATTAATCTTGATGATTAAAAAAGAAAAAAAAAACTGAAATAATGTAATTCTTTAATTTACTACATCTGGAATTTCGATGAATCTGCGAAAAGACATTTTTTTTTTTTTTATAGGAAATGAAATTTATATATATATATTTTTTTTCTGTGATATAATTTTTATTATAATTAGCTTATTTTTCATCCTATCCAATCAAATTATCTGCAATATTTTGAGAATTCTATTAACTGATCGTTTTTATAACTTTATTATTTTAATGACAAAAATCTAGATACGATTGAATAAATTTAATGAGAGATAGTGTCTATACATTTTTGGCAATCTCTTTGAATAAATGAATGAAATCCTGCTAGATTGATTAAAAAATTAATTAAAATAAAATAAAATAAAATTATATCTCATGTTAGTACAGTTGTATAATTTGCTAAAATTCATTACGCTCTTAGTTGAAAAAAAAAATACCGAAGTTTTTATTATTATTATTAATATTATTTTAGTCGGCATTCACCACATCTAGCAGTATCCATTTTTAAATGAATGTATTTATTTATTTTTATTTTTTCCTATTTGACTCTCAATTGAATTTAAATCATTTTTCATCGATTTACACGACATTTTTAAATTAATGGCATCATCTTTTACACCTTAACACTCATGCACAAATAAAACGAATAAAACTATTTTTAAAGTTTAAAAGGCTCGAAGAAATTATGTTCATTCTAGTGTTTTTAATATTATAAATTATTTATTATAATTAAATTAATTATTTTTAGTTTTTTTTTATATATATATATAATTTAGCTAATTGTTTTGAACATAATTCTATGACTTATTGGGAGGCGAGAGAAAGAAAATCGCCAAATCGCAAACTGGCAGTTGTTTTAAAATATTGCATCTTTTCACTTAAATTATTTTTTCGACTTATTTAATTTGTTTCAAATCACAGATAAATTTTACTTTTTCTCAATGCATTGTTACAATTGTGATGTTTATTTTTATTTGTTTATTTATTTATTTATTTTTCCTGCTAAATCATATTTTTATCCATTGTTTTATTCATTCCTCAAATCCAAGGATAAAAATTTATTTATTTATCTATCTATCTATCTATCTATCTATCTATCTATGTATATATATATATATATATATATATATATCAATACGTTATTGTAGCTATGATACCCATAGTACATTATTGTAACTATGACTTTAGCGTTATGAAGAAAAACTTGAGCTTTTATTTTTAATAATATAACCATGTTTTTTCTGAGCTCTTGTGATATTAAAATAGCTTAAGCGTACACTTTTAAAAATAAAATGTAATTTTAATTAAAAAATAAATAAATAAATGAATAAATAAATAAATAAATAGTTAATTAAGATTAATATAACCGCAATCGATATTTTTAAAAAATTGACTCTAATTTTCCCCCATTTTAGTGACGATTATTACTAAAATGGCACTATTAAAATTGTGAAACGTAGAATTGACATTTCTAAAATAAAAATTTAAGTAATAATAACAATAATAATAATAATAATAATAATAATAATAATAACATTAGAAGTTTTTTATTGTGGAGTCCTGAAAAGCATAAAATAAAAATTTATTCTGGCAAGGAAATGCAAGAAAGAAATGAAAGTTTCAACACTAAGAAAATTTTAGAGAAAAATACAGATATTTCTCTTTTGCAAGAGATGAAAATTTTTAAATATTCATAATATTTTAAAAAGCATCCGAGACCAATATTCTTAATTATTAGTTTTTGTATAATTATTCGTTAAGCCATAAATTTCAAAGACCTCGAACGCATTTTAAAGTATTTTGAATAATTAAAAATTTTCATCTCTTGCAAAAGAGAAATATCTGTATTCTTCTCTAAAAATTTCTTAATGTTGAAACTTTCATTTCTTTATAGCATATCTTTGCCAGAATAAGTTTTTGATTTATGCTTTTCATGGCTCCACAATAAAAAGCTTCTAATGTTAAAAAATGTTTTTTTTACTTATATTTTTATTTTGTCGTTTTTAGTTACAAAAGAAACTTCTTAAAAAATCTAATAAAAATTTCTTAGGATGTTGTGTAGACATCGAAATATTTTCTTTTATCAATTGATATCTTTTCTTTTAATTATCTGAAAAAAGTAACACATCCGCCTTCGAGGATTGAACCCACGTCCATCGCGTTATTAGCGTGAAGCTCTAAACAAAAGTCAAAGAACAATCAAAAAAAGTCATAGAACATGCTAGAAAAATCTAACAAATGCAAAAAGAATATTGTTCTCGAATGCTTTTTACAATATTTAAAAAAAAAAAAATAAAAAATAAAAAAATCATCTCTTGCAAATATGAAATAACTATATTTTTCTCTAAAATTTTCTTAGTGTTGAAACTTTCTTTTTAATTTAGCAGAATAGATTTTTATTTTAGGCTTTTTAGGACTCCACAATAAAAAGCTTCCAGTATCTTTCTTTCTTTTTTTTTTTTTCATTCTTTTTCCTTTTTCACCTCTCCTCTCCTCTTCTCTTTTTTTTATTTTATTTTTATTCATTTAAATTTCTATTTTGTGCGTTTTAATAACTGAAAAAAAAAAAAAAATCTTAAAACACTATTCAGAATTTCTTAGGATACTCTTTAGACAATGAAAAGTTTTCTTTTAACATCTTTTCTAGAAATTATTTGCAGAAAAATAACACTGGTATTCGAGGATCGAACCCACAACCAGCGCGCTACTAACGTGACGCTCTAACCAACTGAGTCAATGAGCGAGGCGAGGGTTTGCTTATATTTACTTTGATGTCGAGGCGCCTTGTTTTTCAGCATGACACGGAGACACGATGTCAAAATCCAATTTCAATAAAAAACATCTAAAATATATACATATATATATATATATATATATATTTTATTTATTTATTACTTCAATTTTTATTTTGTGCTTTTTAAGTAACTAAAACAAGCTTCTTAAAGAAAACTCTTCAAAAATTCTTAGGATATTGTGTTGACAATAAAAAAATTTCTTTTATCAATTGACATCTTTTCTAGTAATTATCTGCAAAAATTAACACAGCGACCCTTCGAGGATCAAACTCACAACCATTGCGTTATCAATACGGCACTCCAACTAACTGAGCCAACAAGTGACAAAAAGGATTGCTTACATTTACTTTAAAGTGGAGGCGTCTTTTAGCATGACACGAAGACGCGATGACAAAATACAATATAAAAAGCTTCTAAATGTCAGTTGGAGATACGTACATTATCTATCAATAAGTATTTGGACACTTTCGAATTTAAACCTTTTTGTCAAATACTTAGAAAGGTTCTTTGAGAATCATCTTGAAACTTTGGTAGTGCAAAGAACATATTATACCTCATATATTTCAGCAAAAGTTATGTCATGAAGAAAAAAAGGGAATCAGTAAAAAATAAAAATAAAAATGAAAATATTTTGATCACCCTGTAAAAAGTAATGCATAAAATGCGTTTTTGCTGTAATATGTGATTATGAGGATTTTTACGAAAATACTACGAATTTATAATTTATACTACGAAATATTAATTAGGATGTTGGCAGCATGTTTTTTTTTTTTTTTTTTTTTTTTTTTCTGTTAACTAATTTTAATACGAAGCATTATACACAACCTTATGCTAGTAGTGTTAAAAATATAGTGCTGAAATGTAGTGTTATTAGTGTTTACAACTTGTAGGGTCATTTCTATTTAATAATTACCACTAATTTTGAAGTTAACGTTAGTTTTTAACATTTGATGTATACGATAATCGATTGGACAAAATCATGCAGCTAAAACAAACATTACAATAATATTTCGCTGATGCATATCAGAGTTCCAACCAGTTCGCAACACTGAGTGTTATTATTATTATTATTATTTTAATTTTATTCACAAGCAAATTTTTCAGCATTAGACAGAAATGTCTACCACTGGATAACGATTGCATATTTTGGTCTCGACCGCCTACTAACCTCGAATTACCATCTCAAGAAAAATACAGATCAAACACTGAAGTACTTGCTCAAAAATATAATTTAGAACAATAGATTAAGAAACAAAATAATAAATTGCATGAAATACGTAGAAGAAAATAAGTTTATTTTTTCAAACGTACAGCCAACACTATAGGAGGACACCTATTAAAACATTAAGAATTAATTAAAACACTCCCACGTCGGCAGTGCAATAAAGCAAAGATCTGAAAGTATTTAATACCCCTATTTTTATTTATTTTTTCATTTTTCTTATTTAAAAATCAATTAAACTTAAAATAAATAATAAAAATGCAGTATTATTGCTAAGGCATTTGTTAAAACCAATGGAATCTAACTATGAAAGAAGTATGTTATGTTATAGAAGAGGACATTCATATAAATAATGTATTATAAACAAGAAATAAATAATCGGTATGTACTTTCTACACTGTAAAAAAATTCTGTAAATTTGCTAAAATGTTCATCCAGAGTCTTTGTAGATTTACAATAAGTTAAAGGCGAATAATCGAGATTCTCAATCGTTAATCTGTATTTTTATCTATTTTTATTATTTAATTTCTCAATAAAAATTAAATGTAAATTATTTTACTTTAGAATAAGCATTTTAAGTCACAAATATATCCTCGCCAATAATTAATTAAATTAATATTAGTCACTAAAATACATATACAAAATAGATTTTTTAACATCTGCGTTTATTTTTCTCTGTAATTTTACCTAAGACTTAAGATAAATGATTACCAGTAGTTTTCTGTTGAAATTTTTAACAGTGTATGTAATCCATAATATCCTGCATCTCAATATTCCACGGACTATGTTCAACACCTGACAAGGCTTCCGCCTCGGGTATGGTCCGGTGTCCCTTACATATTGTTGTGCAAGAAGTGGATAATCACATAAAAGTTATACTTTTTTTTTTTTTTTAATATACAAAATTTAAAAATTACCACAATAAATGAATTCTATGTACTTAAGTTAGCGACACGAAATCATAAGGCGCAAGAAATCAGCTCGAAATAAGCACAGAAAAATTGCTTTACCTTGACTAAAAATGATAATATGTTGATAATTGACACAGTTTCAGTTGAAATTTGTCTCATTCTGTTCTTTTTTTGCCCCAAAGAATGTAACATATATATATATATATATATATATATGTAATATTTATCGATTAGTAATATAAGTCGTCAAAATGTATTTAAAAAAAACTTCTTCTTCTTTTTTTTTTTTTTTTTTTTTTTTTTTTAATGAAAAGAATTGACATCGAAAAAATAAAATGTTAATTTTTTAAGCAATGATGTCATAATTTAAAAACAATTTGAGCAATGAATTTTTTTTTTTTAAATCGAGTAAGGTTAGCTTGTGATTTTTTAAAAATTAAATCACTGATGGCAACAATTTCTTTTAAGTCTTGAATTGAAAAAAAAAAAATGTTGAATACCCAAACTGCAAGTCATGCATTTAAATATATTAATAGATTTTTGAACAGTTAATCTCATCAAACGGACACATTTCATCATATTTTATAATTCAACCTTAAAAATAAAAAAGACAAAACTGACAAAACTGACAAAAGTTTCCTGTTATATTTTTAGTCTTGTGAGACAACTTTTTCTTAACATCTTTACCTATCTCTTAATCGAATCATTATTAATTATTTCCCGAATACGCTTTGTGTCCATTCGCTGGATATAATGCACAAATTAAATTATAATTAACAATTAACTTCTTGGATCAATGAAGGTAGCAGTTGGGTTCATACAACTTGATCAATTTAACGGTGAACTGTTGCCAATTCAGGCAAGCAATATACATAAATAATTGGATTATTTTCTGTGAAAGACGATAAAAACTCTTTATGACAGAATTGTGTTGTTAGATTATATTTGCATTCCTTATAACTAATTATTTACAGATGGTTACTCATGAAGTTTTTATTTTTTTCTTTCTTTAAAAAAAGAGTATACCTTTATTATTACAATTTTATATTAATTATTTTTTTTAATTAAAATTTTACTTAGTTTTATATTTTTTGTATAACTTTTTTACAATTAAAAACTGCAACAGCATTTCGCATTAAAACATTTAAATTTAAATAATAGTTGTAAACATATATTCCAGTTCCAAAACACGATTACATCATTATTAATACATTTAAAAATTAGTATAATGTGGCCGTCACAAAATGTTTTCTATATTTTCCTATACAAATTCACGCAGTACAAATTATTTGTTAATTTTTTATCCATTATGAGTGCATAAAATGCATACGATTTTCATCTCGGAGAGGTATTACACTAAATGTCCAACGGAAGTGAATTTTTACCGTGCAGATAACGTCCTTCCCATTCTCGGAGAAAAGCATAGAAGCACCAGCTATCGTCAAATATGCACCTAAATTGAATTAGTATAATGTCTCATAATGCCTTTTTTATTTATTAAGTTTTGCTCGATTAAACACAACAGAACATGAGATATAGCCTTCCCTTAAATTGCGTAAATCACTGTATAGAAGCCCTACCTGTAGGGAAATTCACATCAAAAGTTGATAGGCACTAACTAATGTCAAGGTGTATCTGCATATAAATTTATATCTAGTTCTGTGTAGTAGTTCCTGAGATATAGCCTTCCCTGAAACTGATGAAATCGTTGTATTGCAGCCCCACTTGTTGAGCGATTAGCACCAAAAATTAATAGACATTAATTTATGTCAAGGTGCATTTACTTATAAATTAATATGCAATACTATGCAGTAGATACAGTAGCCAAAACATTTTTGTCCCCCCCCCTCACATACACACACACAAACAGATAGACGGAAAAACAGACATTTTCTGAAAACGGTCAAATCGTATTCTGATCCTCTCAAAACGTTTAAATCCATAGAAAATCGGAAGTGGAAAATTTTTACTAATCTAATACTTTCTTCTATTCAATATAGGCGAAAGCGATATATAAATAATACTGAATCAGTGTTTAGTTAATCTGCAATGTACCGTCAAAAGATTGATCATTCATAAAGAGAGTTATTTAAATTCTAATTGTTACTGCTAATAAGATAAATCAGAAACATATTTAACAACTAATAATTTTAATAATAATGTTGAGGCTTCAAAGAAGTCTTCATAAAGTAACATAATATGCTAATTGTAACAATGAAAAAGTTCTCTTACAAGTCTAATATGGACAAAATTACATACTTTTAAGAAACTTGTTATAATGAGTGATTAGAAAATTTACCCACGCAAAGAAACATTATGTAAAAATTAAAAATGTCTTTTTACAATATTAGTAAAATCATTTATAAAGATCTTGCTTACATAATGTATTTTTGCTTTCGCCTATACTTTATTAATACTCTCCGTACTGGTAAATTTGCCGTACTACTACTTGATTAGTTCAATACATTACTGTACATGTACATTCTATACATTACTGTAGACTCTATAGATACATGCAGTGATTATGTTGGGTTTAGATGGGTTTTCCGTCGCACTAGAGCTACGAAGTGGCAGTGAGATTTAGTGACGATCTGCGATTTACCCGTAAGGTTGGTCCGAAATCATGGCATCACTATTTTGATCCTTCGTGGAGGGAATAGCTACTCCCTGCGATGCTTAGGCACCACTGTATAACATGAAAATTATCTTTTTAGATGAAAATATATTTCTTATGTATCTTTTCGTGAAAATGAAGATTTTGCAATTTATTTTTCGTTTACTACGCATTATTTTCCTGAAAATACCCATTTTATCTTTTTAAGTATTTAATTCCATTGCTACCGATTTTGTTGGCGGCATGGTGAAATACTTTCGTGTTTTAGGTTGCAATATATCATTAAATTTAAACTTTTTGCCCTCGTATCTAGACTTCTTTCTGCAAAACATTGGCGCAGTTAGTGATAAGCATCGGGGATGGTATTGCTCTGTAGCCAATTTGTATACGTAGGAGAAGTGTATCTCCCACAAAAACAGTACGTGATGGACCATTTTGGTTTTAATATGTGAATCAAGCACCTTTTCTTTATACAGAATCACGTAGTTTCATATAAAGAACAGAAAAAAGTTCAAATTTGTTGTACAGTATATTTGATGTACTGGAATAGACTATAATACACCTGTACTGATATGAATTATTTATATCTTAAAACCTCCATACAATAACTAAATGCCCAGTTACATCTCTCTACTTTATATATGAAAGAATAAAACAAATAAAAGTTGTTATTATTATTGTATTTTATAAGGTATGTTTGAAACCCTACGTATGAATTATGTACTATGAAATGAAAAATTGAAATCCACTTCTATCTAGGTAGATCAGGGAAGTATTAGCAGATGGACTATCTCAGCTTTGGTACCAAACGTTTTAAATGTACACTTATTTATTCTAAATATTTTATTTATTCAATACATACAGTTTTTAACAATATGCATATTTTAAGTCGAATAAAAGTATATAAATAACATAGCACCATTTTCTAGATATTTCAAAATTTCGAAAACTAAAATTTTGTACATTTATTTCAAATATTTTTTATAAAAAAATATTTAGCCTGTATCATTTACTTCTGTATATTTTTAAAGCAATTTGGATAATTTTATAAACATTACTAAAGCCTTAATTATTGAAATGCTTAAATGATCAAAGACAAAATATGTAAAAAGATAAAAAGAATTAAAAGAAAAAAATAAATAAAAAGCGCTTCTGGGTTGAATATGTATATAGCAACAACAACAACAAAAAAAAAAAAAAAAATGAATTTCAATTTAGCTAATTGACGCGCATTTTTAAAGGTTTTCATTTTTTGTAATTCAAATTTTATCTTTTTTTTTAAATACCTAATATGCAATATAATACGCTTTTTTGATTAGTCTGTTATAACTTTCGTCTTTTTTCAATTTTCTTCTTAATGAAGAAAGAAAAAAACTGGGCATATCTTTTTAATTCACAGAAAAATTGATTTCAGTCTTACAGCATACAAAAAATTCATTATACCTAAAACAGAGGTAATTCTATTTTTATACAAGGATATGAAGAGGGCAGAAAAAATTTCTTATAATATTTTTAAAAAGAATTAATAAATTTTAGTAAGGAATAAACGTATTTTGGAATAGAAACTTGCCTGATTTGCTTAACGTTAATTAATCTTTTTATTGAATATTTATTAGGACTTGGTAAAAGAAATTTGTCTATAATTTTCTGATTAAATATATTTAGGATGGGCTGAAAATATAGAGATATTCTTATTACTTTAAGGTTTTTAATATGTAATAGGAAGAAAAGGGTGTCTTTAGTATTAAGCGATTGCCCCAAAATATTTTTTTAATCAATTAATATATTTTGCCCCTAAAGAAGACAATGTGAAAAAAATTAACTGTTGAAAATAGGGACTTCTTTTATTGTTATTATCAATTTTTAATTCGTAATAGCGAGGAAGATTGATGGTTATTATTAATTAATAGTGTATTAAAAAAAAATTATAAGCAAAAAAATAAGCAAATAATAAGTGAGAAAAAGGCGTCTTTAGTATTAAGCAAATATTTTTCCCCCTTTTTAATTAACTAATATGTTTTGGCATCTTCTACTCCTTAAAAGCGTGTTAAAAGCCGAAAAAATAAAATGAATATAAAACAAATGGAAATAAATGAAAAAATTACCAATATAAAAATTACCAGCATATAAAATTAACAGAACTCTTTATAAATTAAATAAAGGATATGAAAAAAATTAATCTGAAATATTTTTTCTATTCCTTCCATATTCTTATTATGTAATACCGAGAACAATTTGTTTTGATATGAAACAATACCCCACTAAAATATTTTCTCGATCGATTAGGGGATGATAAGTGGCATAAAACAGTAGAAGGGGTGATATGCCAAATCGAAAATAGAGATTTTTTTATTAAATTAGTTTTAAATTTTTAGCATGTAATAGGTAGAAAATGTTGGGTTTAATATTAAGCGAATACCTCTAACACACACATACACAGAATAAAACATCTTGCTCATATCACCCCCTAAAATAAGATAAAATATGTAAAGAAAGTAAAGGAATAAAATCGCCGGAAATACAAATTTATTTAATTAATTTCAAAATATTAGATAATAGTGCCAAAAAGTTGTTTTTAATGTAAATAAAATATTTTATATAAATAATATGCAGAAATCTTAACATAACGAAGAACATAAGACAGAAGTCTTATTTTATTAAAACAAATATTTTGTGGCTTATCCCCAAATTCTTATATACATACTCTCATTCACTACGGTATGTTTGTGAATCTCAAGTTAATAAAAATGCGCCTCCATTTTAAGGTAAATATAAGCTTTTTTATTTGTCTCTCCATGGCTCAGGCGGTTAGAGCGCCATGCTAGTAACACGGTGGTCGAGCGTTTGATACCCCGGAGTGTTAATTTTTGCAGATAATTAGTAGAAAACATGTCAATTGTTAAAAGAAAATTTTTCGCTGACTACACAGTATCTTAAGAATTTTTGAAGAGTTTTTTTTAAGAAGCTTTTTTTTTTTTTATATGTTCGAATACTGAAATTTAAGGCAAAAATTTAATATTCAAACATAAAAATGTATTATAAAAATTAACTTATCGATAAATTCACAAAGTAGTACACAAACATATTTAAAATATTTTTTTAAACTCAAAATTTAAAAATTGTTTGCAAGGAGCAACATTGTATGCATATTTTTATAATTCTAAAACAATTATGCAGTTATTTAAACAACAAAAACAACAACAAAAAAAAAAGTTTTTATGCATATTTACGTTTGTAATGATCGATAGATGCACAACCAGAGAAATAACTAATGGTCAGTCATAGCAATGCATCGGTCAATGGATCAAATACCTCAGAAAATTTTCGTGGTTTATTAAAGAGTACAAATTATTTTTCGCTAAAATTTATCATTTCACCTTAATACAAAAAAAAAAAAAAAAAAAAAAAAAAAACTGCAAAATCATAACTTCGAAAAGATTTATGTGATATGATACATTAAGAATTTGGGTTTTAAAAGTTTTTTTTTAATAGGTTATTTTTAATCTCCAGTAAGGAGCTAAAAAACGAGTATTATTATTATTATTATTATTATATCATGAAGAGGCATAGAGGCATATTTTCCACTCTTCTATTAACTGAATAGTAAAAATAATAAAAATTAATCGATCTTCTTTTAATACACATTTGTATACGTACTAAGAAAAGGGTGACATTTTTACTTTTTATTCTCGTAAAAATTTAATAAAATTTGTAAAAATTTCAATATCTAACATTTGATGTATTTGCGGGTTTTGAATTGTTGCGAACACTTTCCTTCTTTTAAAAAAAATGTATCTGCATGCTAATTCAATTATCAATATTGTTCATACAAGATAATTTACTGTGCTGTTATTTTTCGATAAATGTTATAGTTGTTAAAAAAAAAAAAAAAAAAAAAAAAGTATGATAAATAAACAAAAATAAATATATATAAATAAAAGAATGAAGAAATGAATGAATATAAGAGACTACAGTGGAAAGCAAAACAATAATTTTCAAATATCATACAATAATAATTTCCAAAGCACATTTTGCATTGCAAAACTTACATATAGAATGAAACAATTAGAAAAAATACTATATATTTTTTCATTTTTTTTTCTTCTTAAACCTGGTAAATGGTGAACATGCTTTTCCAAAGTTAATATTTAACACTTTATCAGACACTTAGATCTGTATTATATGCGTAATGTATGATAAACCGTAAATTATATGAAGCGTTTAAAGAATCATTGCCTGGATATTCATATATATATATATGAATTATTCATCTTAACTTTTAATGTAACAAATACTTTTAAAAGTATCACTCAATATAAAATCAGAAATCTTATCAAGCCTGTATTCTCAAAGAAAATTCTACAACTATTGATAAATATATGCTTTTAATTCTAGATAAATTTCATCGTTTCTCTGTAATCTATTTAAAGCATCCACAGAATTAAAATTAAATTGCAGTCTTTTAATAGAACTTTTAAAAGGAATTGATCGATGTCTCTCCCTCTGCTCCTTATACCCTGAAGCTATGAAATTTACCCTCGCTGTATCTCTCAATTTCCCATTTCCCTCACTCTATGTACAGTCATAGATTACAGATTCTCGCTTAGGTGTTTAATCATTCGATTTTGTGAAGGGACTACTTGATTAAAATTACAGATCTTCGTCACTCCATTGTAGAATTTCGGCTTGTTTATTGTTTCGATTTAAACACTGAACTGATTAATTTTATCACCTTATTTCTTTAAGAGATGAGGCAATGTACGTGAAGTATCTATTGTTGATTTTTCTGTTAAGTACGATAAGAATTGAAATGCATTTGAAATTTTGGAAAAGTGTAATATTCGATAAACTAATCTAGCCAAAGTTTAATCTTAAATGTTTTTATTTAAGTAATTCAAATTGTTAACTCCAGTATGGTCATATATATATATAGAGAGAGAGAGAGGGAGAGAGAGAGAGAGAGAGAGAGAAACAGATATATATATATATAGGAATATAGAGAAATAGAATGTTCAGTAGTAATATAATATTATCAGTTCAAACATTTGAAATTTAAAGAGGATTTAATTTCAGTATTCAAACAAATATTCTCATCAAAAACTAAGACCACCCAAATCAAACCAAAAAAGAAATAAAGTACAATCTAAAAATGAATTATAGCAAATTGGAATGAGGAAAAGGCATTATTTGCATTCTAACGTTATCAAGGGTAGAATGCAAATATGCTAAAAAATGCATGTTTTTCTGTCATAAAGAAAGCAAAAGATAAATATTTCTTTGTTCTCAGGCCAGAAACACCCATTGTAAATAAAACCAGAAAAAACGAAGATCAAAATAAAACTCATCGCTACAAATGATAATCCAATAACCATTTAAAAACGTAGATCAAACTAAACTCATATATATATATATAAATCTGTGCACGATTTTAAATATTTTACTTTAAAATGCATTACAAAGAAAAGCAGAAAACATTATTAGCTATATACAGTTGTTTTCTAGTTGTCATATTCTTCGATCCTTTTCAATTATTAAAAACAAGTTATAATAATTAAAAGAGAGAGAGAGAGAGAGAGCATTATTTGCTGCAAATATTCATTTAAAAAGAATCCTAAACCGAATTACCGGAATCCTATATTTTCTCAGACTTTTCTTCTTTAAATATCTGTAATTTTTATCAATAATAATAGACTATTAATATATTTCTGCAATAGGCTACATTCTATAATAAACTATCTTTTATTATGCAAAACTGGGACGACGGTTTATTTCCTCTCTGTAAGAACTTGGACTCTTGTTCTAAGAAAAGAGAGAGAGAGAGAGAGAGAGAGAGAGAGAGAGGTGGGGGGGGGGTTGAAAAATAATAGTAATATTGTTTCAGCTTACTGCAGGGACAATAAAAGTCTTTTGCCTCTACCACTCTACTTTTATTTTGTAATGTTAGCAACATAACATCCTTAAGGGAAATCTTAAATTTGTTAATAATCTAAAGGAATGGCATAAAGAAATACACCGCCTCTCCCTTTTTTAATATTTCTTTATTTGAAATATGAAGTTTTCAGATTAAGGAATTTTTATTTATTTACTTTCTATTTATATTAGAAAAACTGTATTGACGTTTGTCAATATTGAAAAAGGAGAAATGATCGGTGAAATACAAATTTGTTAAGCTATGTTACATCACTGTGGATTAAAAAAAAAAAAAAAAAAAATAATAATAATAATAATAATAATAATAATAATATGGGTAATCATTATAGTTTACAAAGCTCAGATGATTAAATATTTCAATTTTTAACTAAACTATTAGAATATAAATAAATAGATAATAATATTTAGAAAATCGAAACTAATGGCTTTAAATAATATATATATATATATATAGGCATTTTTGAAAATAATTTTATAACATTTAAATATTCGAGATAATGTATTGGATTTTTTTTTCCTGCTGTAGAGGAGGATTTTAGCAAAAAAATTAATATTTGTCCAAAACTATTCCTGTTACATTAAAAAAAAAAAAAATAAAAAAAAAAAAAAAGAACGAAAAGAACGAAAAGAATGACCCATGCATTACAAATTAACAACCAAATTTCTGTAATCTACAAATAAAAATATAAAGAAAGATTCTCCTTAATTTCCATGTGTTTCATTTAAAGTGATGTATCACCTAAGGCGTTTTCGGCTTCTTTTCCCTAACTCAATAATGCAAAAGTGACTTACTGTGATTAAGTTAATTGCCCAAACCAGATACCGAAGTAGGAATATTTGATTAAATTACAAAAACACAAAAAGTCTCTTTTCCCCTTCATCGTTTATTATATATCGATTCTTATTATCTTTCCTAGAGATTAGAAAACTTCACTTATTTCTGCATTAAAATAATTCAATTACATATTGGACGCGTATATTTTGCATTGTATAGTTTAGGTTTTGCTTATGTGCATTGCTCTTTTGATTTGATTTATCGTATTAATTGAATGTGTTTGGAATTTGTAGAAGTAAGAACTAGAGTTAATAAAAGTCGAGTTATATATTAGTTAGACTTTGATATAATTATTTATTATTAAGTTGAAAAATAAGCTTATTTGGTGTAGTTTAATTTTTTGTAATTGTTAAATAAATCGATTCTTATTATATTTTTCTTATGATTAGAAAGCTTCAACTTTTTTCTGTGTTATCCTGAACTAAAATTTTGAACTAATCAAACTTTTTATTATTATTATTTATTTTATTTATTTATTTATTTTGCATATTCTTAAAGTCAGACATTTGGGAATCACCGATTAACAAAATACCAGTATAACATACCATTCCATGTCTTACACTGCTGCGGCTACCTGAAACTTCTGCTAAAAACGTCAAAAGCGTTTTTTTAGGACGGAAGACTATTAATTTCATTCTAGATTTTTTGTAGACAAGTTTTGTGTAACTCCAAAATAAATTAGAAATATCAGTCTTATCGTTACAAATACGGTACCAAATGAAAGGGGCGATTTTTCTGAATCCTGGGAAACAAACAGTTTTTCGACACGACAACTGGATTTTTAAAAATTAATTAAGTATGAAATTTAGGCAGCAACACTTTATTTTGATTCATTTCAATAATTTTAAAAAGTACGGGGCCCAGTTTTACGAACAAAAAATAAGATAAAAAAATAAAAGAAAATTAAAAATTAAAAATTAAAATTTTACAGATTGAAATTAATAGTCCTCCGTACTAAACTAAATTCGCTTTTTGACAGACTTTATATATATATATATATATATAGAAATTCTGAAAAAAAAAAAAAAAAAAAAAAAATCGGAAAATGCTTTTTTCAGACAGTCGCCATTTTGCGAAAAAGATTTTGTTTGTTTACTTTCTCTTCGTTAGGGGATATAACGAAATTCATACTGATCATTTTTATTTTGTTGCAGATGATCAGCAGGACACCCTCCACTTTATCAGCTTATAAATTTTTTAATTTTAATTATTTTTTCGGATTTATTTTACTTTACTTTATTATTATTATTATTATTATTATTATTATTTTGTATGTTTAAAAAATATCAATGAATATCTTGTAAAAAAAAAAAAAACTGAATAGCAAATAGGTATATTTTTTATTATATTTTTCTAGAGTGCGACAAAATATCCAAAATTTATGCCTCTAGACCAGAATAATCACATAAAATATTTCACATATTGGACTCCTAAATTTTGTACTATAATTTAGTTTTTGCTTACGTGCATTGCTCTAACTTCATTCATCTTATGAACTGAGTGTATCTGAAATTTATAGAAATAAGAACTGCTGGATAAACCTGGAGTCATGTACTTATGAAACATTTTTAGAATCGATATTATTAAGTTAGAAATTTAATTTCTTCGATGCAATTAAATTCAGACCTTGCAGAGTTCCTAAAAATTTAAGTGCATTTTGTTATAATGTTGCCACTATTTAAAAAAATAATTTTTTATGCTGTAATATTACTTTAAAAAAAGGACTGTTCTGAAATAGTGACGTCAAATAAGTGAAATGGATGTACAAATTTAAGAACGCTGCGACCCTTGTTAATTTTTTGTTTATCTTTTCTCGTGATTAGAAAACTTTATTTCTACTTTCAAATAATTCAATTACATATTGGACACATATATTTGTGCTACAAATTTGTTTTTCTTACGTGCATTGCATTTTTGATTTGATTTATCACATTAATGGAATGTATTTTGTGTTTGTAGAAGTATCAACGAGTTAATAAATGTTGAGTCATATACGAGTATGTGTAAGACTTTGTTAGAGTCATTATTACTAAGTTGGAAAATAAACTTCTTTGATGTAATTTAATTTATTGTAGATGTCAATCCGGTTTGCATAGTTTAATTATAGATTTTTACTTTATTCTTATTCTGGATATTTTAAAATACATATAATTTATTAATGGTACAAATCAAGCTCAAATCATTTGCAAAAAGGTTTAATACTACTAGAACATATAATACTTACTCCTAACTTTACACATATGATATTATAATTTCTTCAATAAATCACATTATACAAATAACATATCAAATTCTTCCTCGCAAAGTTATAAATTTTAATAAAGAATTTCTTGCAAATTAATAATTCTTAGAAAATAAGCTTTCATATTTTTTTACTTCTAATGAGTAAGGTAAACGCATTTTCTGAACATTTTCTGACTATTTTTTGTGTAATTTCCTAAATTGGAGTTTCAAAAACAATTTCATTTCCTTATTCAAAGTGATAAGAAGAAAACGGCAAAATCACAAAAAATGCGAATATTTTTAGTTAAACTAACATTATTTCAAAACTAACGGCCAGAATCATTTTCAGTTAAATGGTTTAACAGCAGAGGACTACCTTCCTGAACATTGCTCGAATCTTCAGAATTTTTAGGTAGCTTATTTTCCGAGTTTAAAATTAAATGTGCCCACTACTGGTGCGTTTACCTTATATAAATTTACATAAATTTATGTTCATAAGTTTGATGGTGATTGGGGACACATTCTAACTCATAAAATTTTCAATAGAAATCTTACATTTTATTGCACATTTCTCTTTACGCATTCTCTTTACTCATTACTCTTATAATTCTATTTATAATCGTGAGATTATAAACTTTTATCCACTTTGATTCGTGGTGTTTAAAATTCGTGAATTAGTAATATAAGTGAGCTTAAAATTAATAAAAACATACTAATAACCAATAGGAAATATAGTTGGTTATTTGGTCAGATCAGTGTTGCCAGATTAGGAGACTTTTCTATTCTATATCCACTAATAAATTTTAATTTTAGAGGTTGCCTTATTACTTCGAATGTTAATCGTCTATTATGTGTATTAAGTATCACTTCTGAAAATTATTGGTGGTAGTGGAATAAAAAAGTCCCCAAGTCTGGCAACAGTAGGTCAAATCGGAATAAATAATTCATCGCTTTCATTGCACACCGTTTTATGCGAAAATTTGAATATAAATCTTTAAAACTTTTGAATACACAATAAAATCAATAGTACAAAACTGAACTGCAAAATACTGAATGCACCGCATTTTTTAATTATTAGATGTTCGCCAGAAACTTATTACCCCACTTGGTCATCGGAAGGTTAATAAGACATAACTAAGTTGCTTTAATGTTTATTTTTGAAAAAAAAAATAACTAGAAAGAGTATTTTAATGGAATGTGACAATTTTTAATTTAAACTTCACATGCACTTTTACACTATATTCACTTTACTTAAAAAATGGTTAGCAATATTTTAAATAAATAAATAAGTAAAAGTTTGAGTTTTGAAATACTTATTTAAAATAATAATACACTTTAATAAACAATTCAATAATATGAAACACTGCTTTTACATTTTAATGGAAATTTATACTATTTATTTATATTACTTTTTGAAATTCAGAATCAATTAAAATTACATAAATATAAAATTCCATTCTTCAAAATAAACTTTTAATTCTGAAAGCACATTCTTATAATAATTAATTAAAAAGCTTCTTTTGACATCTTATACTTTAGCAATAGTTGTTGACATTTTACCTATTATTAAAACATTGTCTTTAAAAAATGTTTATTTTTTCCTATAATGGGATCGGATCTAATTCCATTTGATATTCACTGATGTTTTATTTATTTATTTATTTATTTTTAAAATTACCTATAACGATTTTCCTTCTTTCTTTCTTTCTTTTTTTTTCTTTGGTATCGGAGAATTAAAATTCGATGAATTTATACATTGACAAAATTTTTCTTAGGTAAAAATTATTCGTTAATGTAGTAGTAGAAGAGCTTTATTCATAATAAATAGTTAGCATCAAGATATCTTAATTTTATTAAACGCATTTCCATAAAAATAAAGGTCGAATAATTAAAAAAAAAAAAAAAAAAAAAAAAAGGGGAGGGGTACTTACCTTGTAATAACTTTGCTTATATAATTTTATTTTATTAACTTAATTCATTAAATATATGATAATTATACTAAATTTAAGTCCAACTCGCTGTTTGAAAGATTTTGTCACATTGTTCTTTGATACAATATTTCTTCAGCGTTTCCACTGGGTTTAAATAAGGGCAGGGCGCTGCCAGTAAAAAAAGAAGCACTTCTTAAGTTTTTAAGGGCAGTTTCATATTATTAAAGCCATATTTATTTAATACTTAAAATCTCTCTCCACACATATTTCAAAATTCTATTATAAGTATGTATAGTATAATAAATACTTTTTTTTAATTTTAATTTTCTTTACTTTTGCTTATTATTAACAAATAAATGTTGAAGGTTATACACAATATAGTTTTACTTATATCTATACACATATATTTATCTTCAGTATATCATTATTCTTCAGTTTGTAGGTTGTTTTCTGCTAAATTTGTGCTCTAACACAAGGTAGCAATAAAGGTGCTTTTTCTTTTCCTTTTTTTTTTTTTTCCTTTCTTTCTTTTCTTTTCTTTTTTTGATAAAGGACATGAAGTGTGCATTTTATAATAATAATAATAATTATTATTATTATTAGGAGCAAGAATGCCGCTATTTTTCCAACCTAAGGTCAGTCAGGGTGCAACGCCCTCCTAAAATTGTTTGGTGGAAACTGTTTCTTATCTTAAAACAGTTAAAGTTTAAAATATTTCTTTTTTACTAGTTTCATTGCAATAAAATCTTTTTTTTTTTCCTTCATTTATTTATTTATTTTGCATTGATAATGTCTATTTATATCATTTGTTTGTTTCTTTTAATGATCATCATCAATTAAAATTATGTAAACACATTAATCTTGTAATTCAATTTCAACTTAAAATTCTGAAGGAAAAAAAAAATAATAATAATCTTTTACGAAGAGGATTAATTAAAAAGCCTCTTTTCAACAATTATCCAACCAATAATTCCAGACGTCTTATCTTTTATTAAGACTTTGTTCTAAAATTATTATTTTCTTCTTCTATAATAGGATCAGATCTAATTCCGTTTGGTATCCACTGATATTTATTTTTAAAGCTTACCTGTCAAAGAATTTCTTTTTGTATTAGAGAGCTTTAACTCGTTGACTTTTTGTACCCATTAAAAAAAGAAAGAAAAAAAAATCTTTTCCCTAACGATATTAGATGAATTTTTTAAAATTTTAATAATGATTTAGCGTATCCTAAATTCAGTAGAAATATTTTTATAAACATCAGCGCTGAATAATTGAAAGAAAAAAAGGGAAACGACGACAAAAATACATAATTATAATTAAGTATTTTGAAAACATTTAATTAAAAAATACTATTTGCATTTTATTCTATGCTAACCACTTTTTATTAATATATATATATATATAAATTAAATATTTATAGCTTACATTTATCACAATTTTTCTACGCACTAGTGAATCATAAAAATGAATATATCCATAATTTATAATTTTATTTTATTACTCAGTTACCTAAATATGAGATACTTATAATAAACTTAAGTGTAATTCCTTGTTTTTTTTTTTTTTTTTTTCATTATTCTTAGATAAAGAATTTCTTATCTTATATGTTAAAAGGTTTTTTTTTTTTTTTTTTTTTTGGTATTTCTTTGTTGAAATAAATATTTTTATTATTTTATTTTTTGACGTTGGCATTGTTTTTTCCTTTATTTTATTTTTTTCCCCTTCCTCGTTTATATGTGAACGTTAATATTGTGCTGTGCATTCAATTTTTGTGTGAGTATATGGCAATTTTATTATTATTATTATTATTACTGAATATAATAAATATTATTTCAGATTTTTTAATAATATAATTGGAATTTAAATTTTATTAGGTAGAAATAAAAATAAAATTAGATGACTTCCTTTTTTATATTAATTTCAACGAATTAATTTTTTTCGTAATTAAATGTATTATTATTATTATTATAGTATACTGATGATATAAATTTTAGTCAGTATGCACCATTCTTAATAGTGTTAAATTTCTACACTAGTCACTTTCCATTTTGTATATTTTGTATTCAATTAAAAGAAAAAGCTACTACAATATGCGAAATTACTTTTTAACTTTAAATCGAGTTCTGATATTTTAATTTTAATATAAAAATATTTTTTGTTGAATTTGGTAGAATACAGTTTTAACAGGAATTAGGCATTATAACAAATAATATGCATTTAAATATCTATTTGCATTAATTTTCTAGACAAGCTTCTTTAACTCATCAATTCCCAGAGTAACTTGGACATGACAAGTGTTTTACATTTTTTTTTTTTTTTCTGAACCATAAACAATTATATTCTTGGATATTATTTATTTCCACGTGAAGTCAATATGGTAAAGAATGATATATTTTTGTTGGCAGCACTGCGCTTATAATCTCTCTCTCTCTCTCTCTCTTATTTTTATTTTTTATTTTTATTTATTTATTTATTTATTTATTTATTTATTATTATTATTATTATTATTTTATTTATTTATTTATTTATTTTTTGCAATTGCTTTCGCGATATTGAAGAGATATCGTGCTTAAGCGTCGATAAATATTAAAAGTCGAAAACATTATGTCCAAAGTGTAAGTAGTACAAACTTTTTTGTTATTGTATTTGATAAATTAATATATAAGCTACAAAATAAATGCCTTTTTGCAAAGTAACTACTCAAGGCTTGAATTTGGCATCATCTAAAAATAGGAATCTTCTCTTTGATACACACGCAAAAAATCCGGTAATTTAGTATTTATGCATTTAAACAAATTTGAATAAATGAATACTTTAGTAAATAATCAAAAGTTAAACGCATAATAGGATGCTTTAATATTTCTCGCTAAGTTCAAAATACGTACGACGGATGTTAATGTATCTGAATTTTTCTGTGCATCCTTATGAAAGAGTATAAATTTTCAGCAAGCAATTTCCATTAACCACCATTCTGAAGCTAAATTCTAAAACGGATATATATTTTCGTCTCTTTCAAATAATTTAACGAACTTCGTATAATTAATTAAAATAGGAAGTGATATGTGTAAATTATTTCAAACTGAATTTTGTTCCGGATCAGGGCCGAGTTAAACCCATGTTCCGGTACCCCCAGAGGTATAATTTTTTATGGGAACTTGGAGGACGTTGCAACCACGACGGAATTTAACGTGCACTAGCATACACGACGGTCTTCGACCGGCTCGAGGACCGACCCGCAATCTTTCGATTACGAACTCGCTGTTCTTACCGACCAGGCTACCGCGGCCACTAAACTTTTTTTAAATTACTTAATTGAATTTTTGATATTTTTTTGGATTTTTTAGGTAGAACTTGACTCTATATTGTCACATGTTGGTAAAACGTTTTGACGAATGGCGTAAAAAAAAATCTCATCATCCATCTAAATAAGTTAACCTCTTACCTACCGACGAAAATTTACAAGATTGGCTTCCCAGTGACACCGTTCTGTCTCAACTCTGAAATGAGTAAATCTTTCGAAAACACTGTAAAGATCACTTTCAGGGTTATTTTATTGCTCAAGCCTTGTCAGTATTGTCAGTAGTAGGAATGCAATACAAAGGATGATACTTTGGCAAAACGTATATATACGCCCGGGTCAGTTAATTGCACTGTTAGAATTTTTTTCTTAAAAATGAGTTTAATTGTCTCAAAATAGCTTCGAAACAATATATACTTAAATTCGAGAAAACATGTACTCAATCTTGAGTACATTGATATGCTCAAAAATGGGGTTGACCAATAAGAATCCAAATATCCCCATGTTTCACATTTCAATATACACAAAAATAAGTACATGGGTTTTCAAATTTAAGTATATATTGTTTCGGAGCTATTTTCAGACAATTTAGCTCATTTTTAAGAAATCATTTTTAACAGTGTGGTAAATAGCAATTATTTCAAAATATTTAAAGTAAGACGCCTACATTTTCACATAAAAACTTGGATTTTTAATGTTTAATCGGGTTATTGACTATCCAGATATGTAGACTTCTGCTTTATTATTAATGTTGTTTAATTTTTTATATGAAAATATTTTTTTTCATATCATTCTTTTTTAGTACATTGTTCCTGACTGTAAATATAAAACTCATTTTATTCCGTTTAAATAAATTTTAGCGTGACTCTATGACAAATGTAATTTTGATCATTTGTTTCTTCCTATTTCATGTATTCTGTATTTGATTAAAATAAAGATGTGATAGAACGTAATTTTTCATTTAAAATAACATACATACTCGCCTATTAGCATATGCTTTATTCAAGAAAATCCGAGAAAGATTTAATTTTGGTGTAATTAACCTAATTTATTTTTCTCTTTCATTTTTGAAATATTACTGATCATCAATTCACTACTATTTCGGAATACATTATCTTCTTCCGCCAATATTCTTAATAAGACTGGGGATCAACGAAGCTTGAATTGAATTTTTCTACATGTCACATGGTTGTTCATCGAATAAATTTGACAACATACTTCCTCTTTGCATGTGATGAAGTCGTAAATAATGTACCTAATTTAATATGCATTTGATGGTTGCAGGGGGAGAGAATTGATATATATATATATATATATATATTTTTTTTTTTTTTTTTTTCTCGTCCTTTATATATCCATGTTTCTTTATGGTAATTCATGTAATGAACGTGAGTTTCTTTACAGGATGAGATTGTATGATTAAAATTTTCCTTATTAAGAAATATGAGTGAAAATAGCTGGATGTATAAACTTAATTAAAGATTACCAGTGATTAAGTAGTTGATGATTTTTATATATTTGTTAAAAGAACGAAAAATCAATAAATAATATTTGTGGGTATAACAGATTTCTAAATAATTTGCAAATTACAGTCTGCATTTCCTAACAATATTTATTTAAAAATATTCTAAATAAATTTGAATATTCAAAAAAAAAAAAAAAAAAAAAAAACAGAAGAACGATCTAATGTTTTATTTTGTAGAATAACATCAAGTGAACCGTCTGTTTGTTGTTAGCCCAAATGACTATATATATATATATTATTTTTTTATTATTTTGTTTATTTATTTATTTATTTATTTATTTTTATATATTTTTATCTCACATAATAAGATAATAACTTTCATGGAGTATCCAGTCTTCAGCATTAGCCGTAAACTGGTATTACTTTCGTTCATGATTAAAATTATTTTTAGATATAAAATTTAAATTTTACAAAATGAATTTCATGATAAATAAAAATTAGTTCAAGTAAATGATACAGGATTGTTTGATTTCAATATGTTTATATGTACAAAACTTTCTTTAAAATTTTTTTGGGAAACATTATAATTTTAGTCTTTATTATTATTATTATTATTATTATTATTATTATTATTATTACTTTATAACAGGTTTTTTAAAAAGAAATTTCTAATAAATTTCTCTGTCATTTGCCATTTTTATTTCGAATCTTTTCACGCTGTTAAAAGTGGTCCTTTTTCATATAAGTCATTATAAGTCACTATTATAAAGACATAGCAGTCTTTACAATAATTGCATGATTTAATCCTTGTAAATTCTGTTTACAACGCGAATATTTGAACCAGTGAAGTCAATTTGCTTTATTATAAAATTGAAATATGACTTTGAAATGAGCAAATATTTAACTAACTCGAAATAGTCATTCTTCATTTTGGAAGAATAATTTATTTACAAAAGGTTTGATTTTTTTACTGAAAATTCACTACGATAAAAATCTAGAATTTTTAATAAATATAATTGAAGCAGAAAATTGAAATGACTATTATGTTTTTATTATCTCCTGAATTAAAAATTTGAAACCTGTAAAAACGTTTATATATTTAAACTTTTTTTTTTTTTAATCATCAATTAAAATTATATTATTCATTAACAGAATAATTTTAACATTAAAAATTGTAATAATAATATGTAATTTTAGTTTAATACTGTAGAAAATTCCCGAAAAAAAAAAAAATTATTTCTCAAAAATATTGCAAATATATTAATTTTGCATTAAAAAGTATTACTTATTTACACTTATTTATGTTTTAAAGTAATATAAATATTAATATAATTTAGGTGTGGAAGTGTGTTTTATTTTTTATTATTGGAAATATTTTATCATTTGTGATAGACGTAATCCGATCATAGTATTAAAAGAAACAGGAGCAAATTACAAATATAATATAAAATGAAACTAAAAAATATACATCATTCAAGCAGACAAAAATATTATTTAGATATTTTAAAATAAAAATTGGAAAGATATTAATTAGTATTAGAGTATATGATATTAAGATTTTTTTTTTTTTTTTTTTTACTATGCAATTTTAAAATACAATCAAATCCTTTCCATATACACACGTATATGCAAAGAGATAGGGTGGGTAGATATAAAAAGAGAGGGTGGGAGGGAGGAAACAGTTAAATTTACCAGGAACAGATGTCAGTTACAACAGTATTGAAAATTTCTTTATTTCATGGGGCAAAAATCTGTAATTTTTCAACGGATATACTCTTTTAACCTGTTCATATATTACATAAAAAAAGGTCGCTGAATAAATTTATATATTTTTTAATATCTTAAAATTTTAGGTTACTCCCCCCACCCCCATCGGTTTTAATAAATAATTAAAAAAAGCTTTCTTGCACAATTTTATAAACATAAACAACGCGTTCCTGCTCATTGATGCCTTGAAAATCCCCCCCCCCAAAAAAAAAAAAAAAAAAAAAAAAAAAAAAAAAAGGAAAAATAATTAAAACTTTTTTTTTCTGTAAAAAAATACGCACACACACTCATAAATATGTATATATATACAGTCTCTAACAAAAGTGTCTGAACACTAGCAAAAATTCCTATGTAAAAAAAGGACACTTCATACGGTTTTGTTAAATAAATCCTTATCGAATCATGTTCTTACACTGACTAAGAACAGGATTTGACGAGGATTTATTTAAGGAATTTTTGCTAGTGTTTGGACACTTTTGTTACCGCCTGTATATAAGAACATATTCAGAAAAATATTTTTGGTATCAATGTTCTTTAACACACTAACAATGAATGAAACTGTGAATCTATTTTTAATTCTCTATTCTTAATTAAAAATATCGGACAGGTTGCGCAAAATTTTACTATTTAGTCGAAATGTTAACTAAATAAACATTTTATTATATACGATTCACTTATTTGCATTTTCGTACATAAAGACCTGAGAATACTTTCTTTTTTATACTTAACTACCCTCCTTTTTTCTTTTTTTTTTTTTTTTTTTTTCATGTTATCCACTTTTTCTTCTTAATCGGTATATAAAATTTTCTGCCTTCTTTTATATTTTTTCTACGGAATTCTGAAGCTGTGTTGCTTGAATTTTTTTAGATTCAATTTTTCCATGTCACTCCGATGCTTATCGAATAAATATGGCATCGTTTACGCTCGTTGCATGCGGTAATGTCGTAAATAATATAGCTAATTTAATATGCATATATTGCAGGGAATTCAGTGTAAAAATGTTCCTCTGGTGTATAGGCATGTTACAGTGTAATACTGTTTGCCGTACTTTAAGACTTTTTTTTTTTTTTTTTTTTTTTTTTTTGTTTAAGGTTTGTTAAGATGAATTTCAATGAATCTAGTCTTCAACGAGAGGCTCAAGCTATTTTATATCAAAGCATGTATGCATGGCTTGCTTATAAAAATATGAGGTACTGCTACTTTGAAATCCTTTGATAAAATTTTATTTAATATGCTCTACTTTAAATATATGACAAGAACGAAAAATCATGCAATTCGCATAGATTGCATTACAGCCCAAGAGTGCTATCACTTTATTGCACGTATCATTATCTTTATACTTTACGAAATTAACAGACATACATCATCTCTTTACATATAAATGGCTACGAAATTTCCTTGGACTCTGTTTGTCTGTGTGTTGGGGCAGTTGCCAACAAAATTTCATAGTTTAGTTAATTAAAGGAAAATCTAATTGTCCGATTGATAGGGTGTTTAAGCCGACGGATTCAGAAAAATCGCACCTTTCATTTGGTACCTTATTTGTAACAAAATTTTCATTAGACTTTTTAAAAATTAATTAAAATATGAAAATAATAAACTGGTAATTGCTTTAAAACTGGACATTTAAATTTTTCATTGTTATTATTTTTTCATTTTTTCATTATTCTCTTTTTTAGCATAAAATAAAATATGCTTTCACGCGAAATATAAAAAGTTGTAAAATATTAAATTTGCTCATGCATATGAAAAAATGAAAATGAAGTAAAAAATCAACCATAACCTTTTTTGATATACTTCAATTTTAGATTTCTTTTTTGTTTTTTGTTTTGTTTAAACAGTACGTTTTTGGTACGGATGAAGCGCGCTTGGCATGAAAGCTAATTCAGCATTATATTAAAGAGCTTTTCTTATTGATAATCCTGGGTAATTTTTTTAATTTTGATGCTGAAATAGATCGGACATTTTACGCCAAGGACTCTAATTTAAGGAAAGCCACTTTAAGCCAAGTAGCGTACCAAAAATACAAATAAAATATAAAATATTGAAAAACAGAAAAGAAAGAAAAGAAAGAAAGAGAAAAGAAAAAGAAAAAGAAAAGAAAAGAAAAAAGAAACAAACAAGCAAAAAAATCTTATGAATTATGTATTTTTGTGTAAAATGGCAAGAAAAATACAAAAGCTGCCAAAGGGAACGATATTAAGGATATACCATGATCCAGTTTATATATTTAATCATTTATCTACATACCAATTACTATTAACTAACACAACTACTATTATAACCACAAAAAATTGTCTCATGCGATAGATGTAGCCAATCACAGCATATTGTAATATTATATTTGGCGTGAAATTGTTGTCATTTTATGGTTGATCGAATGAATCAAATAAATATACAAAATAACGTAAAAGAAAATATTATGTACACCATTTATAGTGCTGTTCATATGTAACTGGGATTCAAATATAAAATTGCTACTTAAATTTTTTCGATACTGCCAGTTTCGAAACTTCCATTTGATAAGCACCCAAATGGAAGCTCACTGTAAGCTATTGTCACAAGCAATAGGGAAAGGCACCAGAGAGTCTGCGAATGAGTGAGTCGCTTCCGATGGCAGTGAAGAACCAAAGCGGGCTTTAGAGCAATTTCGTGATTTATATATATATACATAATCCTTTTGATAGTAGAAGCAAAGAATGAGAACGATGAATAGTCAGTCAAACACTTCACCAAAGAGACATACACACGCCAAACAAAGCAACAATATTTCCCAAATTGATTCAAATATCAAGTTCAACAATAGCACTGACGCCATTCCATTGTACAATAATACCTGTTGAAAATTGAAACAGGACCGTGTAATTAGACTCTGATGAAAAGAAGGTTGACTCTAGGACAATATTTCAAGGGGGGGGGGAAAGAACCCTGTAATGAACAATAATGACCCATTAAGCGCAGTAGAAGCCAAGCAACAGACACAAGATCACCAAAACCACAAAGACCAACAAAAATGAATAATTTCTCTATGTAAGAGAAGCTCAGAAAAGTGAAAAAAAAATCATCAGGGGATGAAATACACATATTTAAAGAAATCAAATTTAATTTTTAACAGCCTCTTAAAACAAACGATACAACAAACCAACTCAACCAAATCCCGACAGAAAAACTCAAACTAAATCGAAATCCAGGGAAAAAAACAACCCAGGAAAGGAAGGAAGGAGACTAGCGGCAAGACTTGTGACTTGCCTGTGGGGTTAAACTAGTTTTACGCCGGCAACACTCGCCCAGCCTGCCAAGACCAAATTAGGAAACACATGGATGAAAAAAAATAAAAAAAAAAAAGCAAATCCCATAGCAAATAAAGAACAATGTAACCATGAAACTTATTGATTGATTACGAACCCATAATAAAAAAGAACCCCGAAATGAATCAAATGAAACAATGACTAATTATTTTCCAGAAAAACAAAATCAGAAAACCCTCCAGAAAAACAAAAACACACCATGAACCTAAAAAGCAATAAAACCAAAACCTAAACCCTCAATAAAAAGTCACCCCTAAATGCAAGAGAGGCAATTTAGACACAATCCAACATGATGTATTGAAACAACAACCAGAAAAAATAAAATAAAATAAAAACACGAGCCACAAAAACTGAATTAAAAACACGAGCAAAACAGAGAACTTAACAGGACAAAATGGCATTTTAGAAGTTGAGTTGTATCATTCCTTGATAACTTATTTAATAACCAATTTTCAACCAATTAATTTTTGGAATAAAATGAAATGCAGCAATCCTTCCTTCAATTTTTTTAGTTTAATTCAACATCCCAACCAACCATCCAACCAACAACGCCACCCAACCTCCTTCATCAAACATCTACTCACCCATCCTCCACATTTTTTATTGTCTTTTATTATTTTTTTTTTTAATTTAACACATAAGAGTGTTATATACATACACACACACACACATATATATATATATATATATATATATATATATATTATATAAAGCTATATAGAAAAGTGTTTCCTTTAAATAAAGTGACCAGCGAAGCGGGCAAACCCTTCGTTGATTCACTACCTTCATTGATTTCATGAATTTAAAAATTGTTTGGTTAACAAACTTTGATCTGTTGGCACGCACACAGTATCAGGATGAGTTTTGTACATTTCGAGTTTTAAATTTTTCCTGCATTTTGAATTCGGTTCGTTCGCGAACCTGGGCTTTTCTAGAGTTTCATAACAGACAGCATGTTTCCCGTAAAATATGGTATGAATAGTATTAATGATTAGTTCACAAGGCCACACAAAATTACTCTGATATATTATTCAATACAATGAAGATCGATAGGAATCCACTTTTAATTATTCTTTCAGCAATTTCCAAGAAAGTTTAAAAGTTAATAATTAAACGATTTTTCCCTACGATAGAATTATTAAATCACAGCTACTTAAATTCTGAACAAACATTTTATTACGAATTGAAGATAAATTTATATATCCTCAATGAATTAAAATTTCAAAACTTTGAACAATTATGATATTTTTAAATTGCTCTAAATATTTTTTATTTAGTTTAACTTATTTATTATTTATATTGTTAGCTTCTATATAAAGTCATTTAACTTTTTTCTTTTAATTAAAGTTTTTTCTTTAATTTAATGACCCAAACATATTATGCAATATCGTAAAGTAGGATTTAATCTATGTTTGCCTATTGAATTTTTTGGAAAATGCGTAATAACTCTTATAAATTGTAATTTTCCGTTAATCTCTTTTGTGCGTGATTTACAAAAGGGAAAATAAGGACTTGTTAGTCACTTTGATTTTGACAAATAAAGACAACTAATTTTTTAAACTTTTTTTACTCTATTAATTACTTTAGAATTGTATCTTATATATTTTATTTTTAAATTGTAAGCTTCCTTGAATTTGAGAAAACAAAATATTCATGTAGTGCAATAAAATGTGTTCTGGTCGTTTTTTTTTTTATTTTTTGAATATCTTTCATACGGTCAATAATTCGTGTAAATTAATCGATAGTAATTTTCAATAATTATCTTTTTAAAATGATTTAAAACCTAGAACCCTCGAACCCGGTCAATTAATCTTAACCCTACACCACAGCCATTGAACCAATACAAGAGGCCAACTGCAATACCCTCTCCTTTGAAGTCGAACACGGGTCGCGCTCGTAGACCTACTGTATGGAGTTTGCCCGTAGCTTTCTCCAACACTGGCGTAAATAAGGGATAGAATCCCTTAGACCCCCCCCCCCTTTCTCATTGAAGACACTCCCACTAGACTTACAACACATTGATTAACTCAGTCTTTTTTTTTTTTTTTTTTTTTTTTTGTGTGTGTGTGTGTGTGTGTGTGTTGTTATTGTGGGAAAAAGAGTTAAATTCCCTATAAGTTATATCTAATTTAATTTAATTTATTCTGTGTTATCCTTGCGATTAGTTGTTTTTATTAGTTTATTCTCTAAAATGATATGATTGCCTATTCTTATTAATGTTACAAGTTTCTGTGGTACTTGTTACGTGTTGAAATGAAGGGACTTTATGCACACACAAAATTATATATTATAATTATATAGGTACTAAAGATTTTGACATGCATTTCTTTATACATGTTGCGATTGAATAAAATGATCAAATGCATAATGACATTAGAAATTGGTAATGAGAGTGCTTAAAAATACATTGCTAAGATCAGCGTGCAAGCACTGCTAAGTGGTAAGTTTCTTCTAACGAGATAAATAGAGTGCTGAATCAATGGATAAAGGATTAGTTTTCCGTGGTTCAACATGAACCACATGATATGAACCATTAGATTGTATATTTGGTCCTTTATCGCTATTTTGTCATTTAAAATTTCAGTTCGGCAAGTTATCGTTATTATTAGGTAACACGATAGTCCTTTGACCGAAATAAATTGTTTTTAAAATATTTTTTCAGGTATTTCATATTATAATACATAATATAAAATATTTTTTTTCTAATTTTTTCATTAATTCCCAGCAAAATTTAAAAGTGTTTATAAACGAAACTTAAACTTTTAAAACAACTAAATTTAAAAACAAATAATTACGTCTCAACTATTTTTTAAATATTTTGACGGTCAAATTTTGACGACACGAAATAAAAAGAAGTAAAATAAAAACTAAAATTATTTAGAATTAAAAAAAAAAAAAAAAAAAAAAAAAAAAAACATAAGTAAACAAAAACGTTGACGGTTATGACTTTCGCCAAGTACAATCTCCAAGCAGTTGCCATAGAAATTTATTGGAAATAAGCTGTAACCAAGAAAACCATAGATGGTTCGTCTCACATGGGTCATTTTGACTATGTCAGTGTTACCATTTGTCACTCTATTTATCTCATTCGTTTCTTCATAGCTATACTGATCACCACATATCTGCCTTATGCGGAATCTCTGGGAAGAGTTAAGTTGAGATGCTTGGAATGCGCCGAGCAGTATTTGTTTGATCTTTTACTTAAACATTTTAGTTTTCATCTTGTTGCATGTGGAAATGAAGAGACTTTGTGAACACACAGAATTATACAGATTTTGACATGCATTTCTTTATACATGTAGAGACTGAATTAAATCATCAAACACATAATCACATTAGAAATTTGTAATGCGAGTGTTTTGAAATACATTGCTAAGATCAGCTACCAAGCACTGCTAAGTGGTGAGTTTCTTCACGGCTACTGATCACCACATGGCTGCCTTATACCGAAGCTCTGGGAAGTGTTAAGTTGAGATGTTCGGAATACGCCGAACAGTATTTGTTTGATCTTTTACTTCAATATTTTAGTTTTCATCTTTTAACAAAGAAGTTTCATTTTATGCGATAATTTATATCCTCCTAACTCATTTAATTATAATTAATTAATGCTCCTTCAAAATTAGATTTTCCAAGAAAGAATGCTGATTAATACCGAGAAGGAAATATTTTTTTTGCTGTTGTCTCTCAAAGTAGCTCATTCTGTTAGATTAAAAATTAATAAAATGCTTTTAATAATAGCGAATAGTGTTGCATTACTGTTAATAATTAATTTTCTTTAGTTTATAAAATGAAATCCTATGAAAAATATTGCGCTAAATAATTATGTATGATATTTTAAATATCAGTGCTCCCGAAACTGGTAATTTAGAAATAGAAATAATATATTATAATATTAATTGTATTTAATGCATTATAATTTTTTTGTTGTTTGCATTTTTAAACGTATGTATATATGTATGTGTGTGTGTGTGTGTGTAATATAAGAAATGAATGCACATGTTTAATATAAGGACTGAAAACTATATGAAACAAGAGCAATATCCAAACAAAGGAAACTGAAATAACAATAAAAAGGAGCAGAGGCCACAACGGCTTCAGACGGGTAGAACGAGTTAAACAAGTGTTATGGGGATCCAACTTCTCCCCAAAATCTCCTCTGCAAGACCATATGACAAAAAAGGAAAAGATTAAGATGATTTTTATTATTATTGCTATTATTTTTGGTGAAAATATATTTTATAATTGTTGGTATTTATCAACCAATTTTATATGAACTAAATCATAATGCATATGATTTAGTTTTATATCCACTAAATCATAATTTTAAATCATAGTGTATATTATGATTTAAAATATGTGTGTACCTGTGTATGCGCGCATGTAAGTGTGTGTATGTTTGTGTATGTGTGTGCGTGTACGTGTGTATTTAAAATGACGAAATCATATTACTTTTCAATTTCTTTTTTTAAAAAAAATTAAAAATAGAAAATACTTTTTAACTTTGATATATCTTGAGAAATGATAAATTTATAATTTTCCTGAAAGTATGAAGCGAGAATATCTTCACTACAATTTGGAAAATGTAGCTGCTGTTATAACGCTACAGAAACGTTGTGAAGCGACAAATAATCATAATTTTAGGAGACGAATTAGTTGATTTCGTTAATTTAATATCCGAGTTCCATTTTTTATTCAAACTTTGCCTCTTTCCGGTTTTTTTTTTTTTTTTTTTTTTTTTTTTTTTTAATTCTTATATTCTATGATAGACTATTTACTATTATGCAAGATTCAGGGTGGTCTATAACAAACGGTGCAACGCATTTTCTTTTTCTGACAAAACATGATTTTGGTGCTAATAATTAATATAATAACTTCAATTAATTAATTAATTAATTAATTCCCAGCAAAATTTAAAAGTGTTTATAAAGAAAACTTAAACTTTTAAAACAGCTAAATTTAAAAACAAATAATAATGTCTCAACTATTTTTTAAATATTTTGACGGTCAAATTTTGACGACACGAAATAAAAAGAAGTAAAATAAAAACTAAAATTATTTAGAATAAAAAAAATACATAAGTAAACAAAAACGTTGACGGTTGTGACTTTCGCCAAGTACAATCTCCATTTTAAATATCAGTGCTCCCGAAACTGGTAATTTAGAAATAGAAATAATATATTATAATATTAATTGTATTTAATGCATTATAATTTTTTTGTTGTTTGCATTTTTAAACGTATGTATATATGTATGTGTGTGTGTGTGTGTGTGTGTGTAATATAAGAAATGAATGCACATGTTTAATATAAGGACTGAAAACTATATGAAACAAGAGCAATATCCAAACAAAGGAAACTGAAATAACAATAAAAAGGAGCAGAGGCCACAACGGCTTCAGACGGGTAGAACGAGTTAAACAAGTGTTATGGGGATCCAACTTCTCCCCAAAATCTCCTCTGCAAGACCATATGACAAAAAAGGAAAAGATTAAGATGATTTTTATTATTATTGCTATTATTTTTGGTGAAAAAAATATTTTATAATTGTTGGTATTTATCAACCAATTTTATATGAACTAAATCATAATGCATATGATTTAGTTTTATATCCACTAAATCATAATTTTAAATCATAGTGTATATTATGATTTAAAATATGTGTGTATCTGTGTATGCGCGCATGTAAGTGTGTGTATGTTTGTGTATGTGTGTGCGTGTACGTGTGTATTTAAAATGACGAAATCATATTACTTTTCAATTTCTTTTTTTTTTTTAAATTAAAAATAGAAAATACTTTTTAACTTTGATATATCTTGAGAAATGATAAATTTATAATTTTCCTGAAAGTATGAAGCGAGAATATCTTCACTACAATTTGGAAAATGTGATTTTGGTGCTAATAATTAATATAATAACTTCAATCATATATAAACTACCTGTTTTAAAGGGGGAAAACTACTAGTAAATTAATTTTAATGAGAACGAAAATTGACCAGGTTAAGATCAAAACTTGATTTCTTAGTTTAACCTGTCAATTTTTTTTTTTTTTTTTTTTTACCGACTTTGTTAAACTAGTTGATACATAATAGCACTAATATCTGCTGTGAAAGGTGGGATTTTTTCATATGTTTTTGACAATAAGACACAAGCTGATGACTTTATTCAAAGTCATGGAGACGAAGGATGGCGTTTGTTATTTACTTAACTCTATCATTGGAATAATATTTAATTTTTTAATTAATAGTTTTTGCTTTATTTTAACAATCTATGATGAAAATCCTAATGTAATCCTATGTATACATTTAATTTTACATGATTATTTTATTTCATAAATACGACGGAAACGAACGTAATTTTTGGAGTCATTCCAACGTGACAAACGTAGTTTTCTCCGAAACTTGCGTAAGTAGAGTTAAGGACAATCCCTACCCCCTTTTAGAAAGATCTCCTTCGGAGAACATTCCACACAGGACTTGGTCAGATGCGTAGGCAGTTGGCTTTAGTCTCTACACTACTCCATAAAGAACGTACGTCAAACAAAGAAGAAATTAAAAATTAAAAACAAAAACATTTTCTTTTTTAAAGATACTAAATCACTTCTAAGTTTTTCTCCATATACGCTTTTTTTTTTTTTCTTTTTAATGAGTGATTTCCGATTTTATATTACTTTAAAACGAGAAATAAAAACATGAAATTAATGAAAATATAAAATTCATTTATATGCAGATAAATAATACATGTGATATTACTTACGATTTTACTTGCTAATATAATTTTTATTTGATAAGGACAATTTTCTTAAAAAATAAATAAATAAATAAAAGTTATATTTTAAGTTTTTAATATCTCAGATATAAAGATTTAAATGCGTAAGTTTATTAAACAATCATAAAAGAATACATTACCATTCAATATTTGACATAATAACTTAATTATTCAATACATGATACTGTTAAAATGATAATGTTCATTCTATGAATAATAATAAAGAATTAAAGAAATCCATAGGTGTAGGAAAAATAACATTATTTATCTAATCCCTTTCCTATGTAACTCCAACAGTAGCCAAAATGTTCAGGTCGCAAATCTGATAGAAGGAGGTGCCAGGCTCGAACCTAGATTACGTACCTCGTGCTTGATATTCTGAGTTTTTCAATGTTTATCCCTAAAACTCTCGAATACGACATTGGACCCCTTAGAAAGATCCACACACATAGAGAGGGGACAGCACCCGTGCTTAATATTTTATCGTAGTCAATTGTTCTTAAACGCTTACACTTCATTTTTTTCTATTCACATTCTTGGGAAACTATTTTTTAATTGTATCATATATTAAATGGTTTTCGTCATAAAAAGAAACTTTAGTTGATAATTTATTTATTATTCATTATTCAATAATTTCAAAATACGCTTTTGTAGCTCATAAATTATAATTAAAAAAAAAAAAAAAAGTAAAATTGGCATTTTATTTTTTTTAATTTTTAACGTTTGAAATATAAGATCATAAATATTTTACTTTATTAAATAATTAATAATTAACAATTATCAATCAACATTGTGTATATTAACAATAATATTCTGCACATGACACTGCCAAAAAATCTTTCGTTCTATTTTCTGCGATACAAAACAAATAATATCACAAATAATTTTCCCACATACCTTTTTCCTTCATTCTTATGACATCGGAAGTTTGAACACTTGTTGATATAGCCAAATTATGCGTGAATAGAGTCTGAGAAAATACAGATGTTCCCTGAATTGTTGTCAGGTGTTAGAAATTTTTCTTCCTTCCCGTAATAACTGAAGCTTGGCTGTGGGAAAGCGCCTTCTGTTGAGAGAAAAGCATAACTGGTTTCTACTCCAACGGTGAGATTTAATTTAGTTTTATGAAAAATTGTGTAGGCTGTTTGAAAGAAATGGGAGTTTTTTTGTTATTCCTTTTTAAGCATAACACATTTGTCAACGTTTATTATATATATATATATATATATATTTTTTTTTTTTTTTCCATATTCGTAATTTTTTTTAATTTCTGTTTGTTAAAATGTTTAATTAATTATTTTTTTATTTATTTAATTTAAACATTTATTAATATATCAATGATTTTTCTTAGAAAGAAATTTTCATATTTATATTAAATCTCAGCAATTTGAAAAAGAACTCTATTAAATTATGTATAATCTATTATATTACTTTTCTTTCTTTCTTTCTTTTTTTTTTTTTTTTTTTTTTTTTTTCAAATAAAAATTTAAAGTTTCTCATTTATGCTTCGATAGTTTTTTTCTTTTCTTTTAAATTTACTATGTCATATTTAATATAAAAATTTTCTTTTTATAATTTATACATCTTCGGCTTCTCTCTTCTTTTAAAATTTATTAGATTTTACTGGGCATATTTTTTTCAATATACATAACTGTATCAGTAGTGGATACCTTAAGTGAATTTTAGGTTTTTTTTTTTGTACTGGGAATTATTTCAGAGACTGTAGGAACTATTACTAGTTTTAAACAAATCAGTTATCTCACGTTGTATATCACTGAACTGTAATAAAAATGCTTATTGGATAATTTTTATAAACAAAAAAATTATTCTAGAGAAAGCTGGAAAATCTCAAGTAGTATACATTTTCCTGTTCCAATTGTAGACAATTTTAATTTTATTATTATTATTATTATTATTATTATTTTATTTTTTTTTATCTAAAGCCAATAATAATAATAAATAAATAAATAAAAATGAAAAAGGAAGAAGAAGTACTATATGATTGAAAATATATACTTAATTAAGAAAAAAACATCCTTTTTGCATTTATGCGTTAAAAGAATGAAAAACATAACTACGCTTGTACCATAAACTAAAAAATAAATAAATAAATAAATAAATAAAATAAAAAAATCTCTAAAACGACTTTAACCACCTATTCTAATTAAATATTTAATCAGATTACATCTTCAGTCAATTTAATCAACCTCTTGCGGAATAATTTTATAAATGAATAATCTTGATTTTAGATTTTTACTGAAATTCTGCACGTTGTTTCGAAAAAGTGCAAATCTCAATTCAAAATTTTGGAAAAGGAAAAGCATATAAATGCATCGAGATATTCTGATCTGGTTTGAGTAAAACCAGTTGATATTTCATTCCGAATTATAAATTTTAGCAAATATCTCTCTGTCTACTACTTGTTCTCTCCTTCAAAGTCAAATTTCCCATTAGTCCACACATTTTTTATACTTTTTTAGAAAATGTCTGTCTGACTGTGTGTTCGAGTCCAAAATTTTATAGACGTTGTTATCTCACGAAACCAATAAACGGATTTTCACAAAATTTGATATTGATTTGGACCTTGGCATAAATTATCGCTGATTTCATTTAGGAATCAATTATTCAACAGGTGACGTTGTCATCCTATTTTCTTCATAGTTTTTAATGTGGCAGTATATTACAAAATTTCGTATAAATATGTATCATGCTAATTATTTTTAACTTTTCAGTGTGAAATTAAAAGTAAATCATATTTGTTATAGCCAAGAAGATTTTTTTCTAATCTATTAAAAAGCATCGCCCCCCTTCTTGGGGAGAAATACTCCGCGGGGGGTGTAAATTTCAATATTAGATATCTTTCAAAAGAAACCGCAAATACTTTAAAATGGTTTTCTAAACCATTGTGTAATAATTTAAAACAAATTTACCGTTTTTTTTTTTTATTTTTTTATTTAAAAAGTAAATTAATTAAAAAAGTTAGAAAATCCTTAGAGGGGAAATAAAGAATTTTCTCGGAAGTCATCTATAAGGAACAAAATTCACTTACTTTGAACGTTTAGATTTATACTTCTCCGCTGTGAAAATCGTCTGCATTCATCATGAAAAATAATTTTATTAAATAATTTGCACTGCGAGAAATTGTGTAGGAAATTCAGAAGAAAATTTTGTAATCGATGCAACATATTAGTTTATATATATATATATATGATATTATATATGAATATAGGCGAATCGAAATATCAGTTTGTTTTCTCTCCCAATCTGCAATTTCGTACAAGGAAAAGACAATTGGCTTAACATATGCTACACCGCCTCGGGAATAAATCACTCAAATACGCCAGATACCTTTTTCCTAAAACAAGATCTTTTCTGTTTATAAGAACACAGAAAAAGATGGGATAGGAAAGCATGAAAACTACTCGTTCATTACTTTCTCCCTCTGTATCTGATATAATCCTTTAAAATAAATTTTCTTACAATGGCAGTATCAAAGCAGGGAAATCAATGTCTGATATTTCATAGAAATTATGCAAATAATTCTTCTATTGTGTGTGTGTGTGTGTGTGTGGGGGGGTTATATCGTCTCAAATGCGAATTGCACTCCTTTAGAAAAAATTAAAAGAAGTAAAAAAGAAAAAAAAATAATAATAATCTTAATTGGATAACGATCACTTTTCGTCATTGGAATGTTTTAAATATTATTATATGACTAATTAATAAAAAGTTATTACTGATTACAAGACGTAATATTTAAGGTTTATATATGTTTTTAGCAATTAAAAATTTAATATTAGGCTACTTTATAGTACCTAAAGAGACAAGATTACTTTACTTTATTTATTTATTTTTAAATACAGGTACTTATATAAATTATATAATTTTACCAATCTGTCTATAAGAGTAATTATATAACTTAGTAAAATTGGTACCGAATAGTTTAATCAATGTTTCAGCAATTATATATGCTCCACGATGTTTCAAATAACATACATAATTATTTAATATATGTATTGATTAGAATGTTGAAATATTATTATTATTATTACTATTATATATAGATATAGATATAGATATAGATATAGATATAGATATAGATATATAAATAGATATACATATATAATAATTCAGAATAAATGTTTTAATTGCATGTATTAATAATTATAAGTATTTATTATCTATATATTAATTTATGTAAAAGTTATTTTGAAGAAATTATATATATATATATATATATATATGTTTTTATAATTTGTCTCTGGAAGTAAAACGTCCTTGAAAATTTTTCAAATCACTGCAACTTTTCCTATATTTCATTTTTTAAATGCTGATTTTGAGTATTTTTGAATATTCATATGCTAAAGAATGGAATTCGAAAAATATAGAACACTACAATAACTTAAATTATCCTAATACATTTTGATAACTGCATACTGAAACCAATCCCTTACTTGTCCAATTTCTCATTCGAGAATTTCAAATTACTTTCAGATGACTTAAAATCGTCTGCTTACGAAGCGTTCTTCATGTCATACAAAAATGGCAAAGAATATTCCACTGATTATTCTATTACAGTCTGCTTGAAGAAACCGAAATTCGATTTCGGCCTTTAATAGAAGATTTCCTCATTCAAATCTTGTTATAAGCGAATGTTGGTTTCCGAAATACTTTTCTATAAAGAACCATCTGTTTTCTTACATATCTTTAAATTTCCTTTTTTACTTCCATGTTTTAAAATGATAATCGATTTTTTCATTGTAAAAATTTTCAAAACATCTGCTTCATCTCAGAAGAGACAGGTATCAAAAATTTACCAAAGTTGGAATGTCGTTGGAGATTTTTTATTCCAATTTACATTACATATTTAACACGTTGATTGCAAATATCGACACATCCAGACCTGGTTTCATAATATACATGCGTCTACTTTTTAGTTCCATTTTTAAATAAGTTGATTCACCACGACCATCCATACCATAGATATAGTAATTTATATAGATCTATCTTGTTATCATGCAAAGATTTTTGATGCGGAAAATTTTTTTTTTGGCATCAGCCATATAATGGTATTGAAACTCGGCAATTGTAATAGAATAGAATAGAATGTTGATGAATTTTCGAAATGTTGAAATATTCCCTCTTTTAATTCTTCTAATAAATTTATGAAAAGAAATGGATAAGTTATGATGTGATAAAAGTAAATTATATTTGACTAAATTATGAAAAATATAATTTTTATAATCAGTTGCTTTGTTATTATTATGAAATACAAACTGATTTGATTTTAATGGAATACGTTTTTTAAAGTTTGATATTTTTAAAGAATTTATATTATTAAGTAATATAGAATTTTCAAAATTCTTTTAAATATAGTTAGCAGAGGCGTAGGTAAAGAACGTTAGTTTTAGTACATAAAAAGGGTTTAACTTTAAATATTAACAAAAAAAAAAAAAAAAAAAAAAAAAAAAGAAAGAAAGAAAGAAAGAGAGAAAAAGAAAAATGAATTTGAAATTGTATCTGCAGTTTTTTATTCACCTTTAATACATAAATCATTCATAAATTTTATTTTCTAAGTTATCGGTGTATATTTACTCGGAGAAAGGCGGTCATATTGTGGACTTTTCTCCGAGTAAAAAGAAATACTTTTCCCCCCAATGATCAATCTATGTCTTATTACTATATCTATGATCCATACAGGTCTAAAAAAGTTGTAGACAATGTATCTCGCTAATTATACCAAACGGTTTTGAATCAAATTTTGATTTGCAACATAATTACTGTTAATTAATTAATCTAAAGAATTTCGTGTTAATTTGATAAGATTTCAATGATTTTTCATTTATCGTGTGTCTTTTTATATTTTCCAGCATCTAATAGACATGTATTTTCAGAATCACAACAATCTAATTTATTTGCATGAACGTTTAGGACTTTAGACTATCATAAAATTTTTTACTATATTACTTCTTTTCTGTCAATGTGTATATATAATAGCAGGCTTTGACTGCTTCGCTGTTTACTATACTTAAATGATTTTTTTTTTCTTTTTTTTTAATAAACCATTTAAATAAATATATTACGATTGGCGACTATTTTTGGCACAGGTTTAATATGGAATCCCAGGGCTATTTTTTTTTTTTTTTTTTTTTTTTTTTTGTCATTTTGGCGATGAATTGAAATGGCTATCGCAACTGCGATGGTAAAGACCTTGGGGAAAAATGTGCTATACCGGAGCTAAATTTCAAATTTCGCCAACGGAGTTCCATACTAAAGTTGTGTCCTATTTTCTGCAAATCGAAACTATTAAAAAATATATAAATTGCGTTTAATTATTTGACTTTCATTGTATTAATTAGAAACGCGGTTAGTTTACAATTAACTAAATGTGCATTCACATTAGAGAACAGCTTCAGTGTAGGACCCCCATGGCGAAATTTGAAATTTGGCACCGAAGTACATCGGTCGATTGTCACAAAGGTCTTTACTTATGCAATTGCGATAGCCATGGCATAAAATATACGTCGTCAAAGGCATTCTATACTAAAATTGTGCTGACGATACTTGATTATCAATAAAATCAACAAAAACCTTATAAGACTATTCGATTAATTAAAATTAATATTTTAAAAATAAAGAAGTCTAAATAAAAAAATTGAACTATTATGACATCAGTTTTACATTTTATATATATATATATAGGATTACATAAAAATAAATATATTCCCTTTTAAATCGAAATATATATATATATATATATATACATAAAATCTTTTTTCTTTCTATCTTACTTTTTTTTTAACCAATTATCTGATTGAACTAATAATTATGGTGTTAGATATATTTTGTTCTAATTAATAAATGTATTTTTTTTTTTTTTTTTTTTTTTTTTTAGCGATCGATTAAACAGTTTACTTTGTATAGTGAATTGAAACATGACTTCCATTTTATTAAGATAAAATCGCTATCCAGTTTTTTTTTTTTTTTTTTTTTCCTTTAGTGGTTGTGCATGACGTTGGCCGGGAAGTCAATTGCTTAATATTATATACGATAACGTAGGCATACCTTTACCATGCTCTCCATGAATGGATTAGCAAAAGGCTCGTATCTTCTTCCGAATAGGTAGAGGGTTGAAAAAAAATATGAGTTTAATTAAAAGATAATATTAATTACAAGAAAAATTAAGAATGTATAAATTTGCCGCCAGGACAGTCTTTAAAAAAAAAAAAAAAAAAAAAAAACTATGATTGTTTTACAATCATTCATTATTTGTACAATTTAAATAAACAAATGATTAATACGCTCAAAAAATGTATTTATCTTCTAACAAAACTGTAAAAAATACCATCATTTGGCCGTCAGTGCATTCCCCTTCATTTTAAAAAAGGATATTTCGAAAGACATGAGTTCCACGGAACGAGACCGTGAAATATTCGAAAAAGAAAGGCAAATCCGGCAAATCCATTTTGAATAGGTAACGAGGGTCTGCTTAAAGAGAAAACCGGGTAAATACATTACCCGTCGCCGAACCGAAAATGATCGATAGAGTCATCTTTAATCTAATTTACTCGCGTATGACGTCACAGAGACCTGACTCACCGTGCCGCGATCCCATTTTCCGTGCGGCTGGTAATATGTAATCTCTATGCAGCGTGGGCACATATAGAGTAGGATAGATATATAAATGTGTTGACCTGTCCCCCCATGAAACTTATGCAGGTAGAATAGGACCGGATACCTTGTTTTCATATATCATAAAAGGGGGCGATATATAAATTGTAAAAGGAAAAAAGAAATTACATTTTCTATCAAACGATTTAAAAAAAGAAAAAAAGAAGAAGAAGAAGAGCGAGAAATAAAAGAAAAGGAAAAAAGGGAAAAAAAAAGAAAAAAAAATTCTTATAATTCCTTTTGTATAAATGTGGTAGAAAACGTAACAGGTGTAAAATAATAACAATAATAATAATAACAATAATTTAAAAAAAAAAAAAAAAAAAAAAAAAAAAAAAAAAGCTTTAAATTCGGTTAAATAAAAAATTTCTTCATTAAAAAAAAATCTATGTGTACAAAATTTGCTTAGTGACATTTCCAGCGCATAAGTCGCAGGTCAGATAAATCTGCTTTGTGTCAGTTTTAATTAGCAAAACATATATGTGTTTATATATATATATATATGTACCAGGTTGTAAAATAACACATTCTATTAAATAAATTTTACGGTGTAAAATGGAGACATCTTACTTGAGACTTATGCATCGGAAATTACGGTGTATTATATATTTACGTACATTTAATAAAATTAAACATAATTTATACATCTCATTAATTTATTAAAACCAATGTAACATTTAAAAAGAGTTAATGAATACAAAAATTTTAAAACTTTAAAAATGCATTTTAATTAAAAACATCAAAATACACGACAGGCGTTTCGGCTAGAACACTAGCCCTCCTCAGTGTCAAACATTTAAGCACAACATTTAAAAAATGTATTTTTTTTTTTTTTTTTAAGGTTATTTCTATTAATTATCATCAATGCCTGATACTTTTAACAAGCATAGTCAATTTTTAAAAACTGCAATTATTATAAAGAATGTTTAAATAATCGTCTTTATTGTGACTACTTTCAAAACGATTAAAAGTAAGTAAACAATACGTACATAACAATAATCACACAAATAGGGAAACTTAAAACTCAATAATATATATATGTTTGTAACAAAATTAATCATAATTATTCTTGATAAAAGCAGTTAAAGCAATTTTGAAACACGAGAATTAAATTGCGTAAATAAATCTTGTACTCGTAAAAGAAGTACAGTCTGTACTTCTCTTTCCATATTTGATAGATTTCGCATTGCATTGCACCGAGTTTATCAACTATCTCCAGTGAATGTGAAAATATCACTACAGATAAATAATACGTTACGTAAGCACTTACATAATACTTTACACATGAAATACTATTCTACACAGAAGATTTTTTATATCGATAAAATATATAACCCCAAAATTGAAATAAATGCCTAAAACTAAAAAAAAATGTCACAGCTTTCTGATTTTTTAATGTGTCACTAAAATAGCGCAAGAAATTAAATTGTGTTCAGATTAAAGATCAAACAATTAAATTAGGGAGTAAATGCTTTCTGCACTTATCAGCGCGTGCAACTTGTACAGTTGGTGTCAACTTAAAACTTTTTGTATAACTACAGCATTTTTTTAACACCTTCAGCTAAAATCAAGATAGTTGATGAAGATATAGTAAGAATGAAAAACCAATAGTGTACGTGCTACAGTGATTGGGATGCTCCAGTAATTGACATCTATCCCGAAATAATTAATAAATAAGAAAAATAATAAAATCATATATTTTATATACAAGAATTTAAACATTTTATGTCACACTGGAGCATAGGGTGGTAAAATGAACTGGTAAAATGAACAACTAGCAGTGTCAAACAATGGAACATAGGGTGCTAATTACTAATAAAAGGAAAAGCTCGCAGTGTCAATTACTGGAACATTGAGTAGATGTCAAATAAAAATTCATAAAAAAAATAATTGTTATCAAATGTATATATTTTATTTAACATATATGTGGTTCTGAATGTCTTTCATGCCATACTTATTAACTTAAGATTTCTAAAAAAAAATTCTGATGACTAAAACATTGAAAACATCAGAGATTGCTCTAAAAGTGTCAAACACTGGTGCATTTACCCTAATTGTATTGTTGAGTAAAACTAAGATAGTGTGTTTTGAAAAACTTAACATGAAAAGGAACAATATTATTAAGTTATTACTTTCTAAAATATATTAGCTTATAATAAGGAAATAAACTTAAGGTTACATGCCTTTATTTGCCACCTTACTAAGCAGAATTTTTTTTTTTTTTAATTTTTGCTTAAAAGTATTATATCTTCAGATCAGACATAATTGAATAATTAAATAAAAAAATTCGATATATTTTGTTGCACTTCTTAGTATAGTGAGGGAATTTATAATTTTTATGAGGATCTAATAACTGTAGTTTCTTAAATGAATTTTCAGTTTGACGAGTCGAATGATGTATAAACGAAAATAAAAAATTCTAAAATTTCCAATAAAGTAGAAGCTTAGTACGTAAAATTATAGAATGAATACTGTAATGATTGAACACTATCTACCCATAAGTATCTGGACACTTTCGAATTTAGGCGTTTTGTCAATTATCTAGAAAAATTCTGCAAGATTTACTTTGAAACTTTGGGAATATAAAGAACAGGTTCCATCTCATATATTTCAATAAAAGTTTTGCCCTGAAAAGGAAAAATGGACCAGTAAAAAATTAATCAAAATTCAAAATTATTTGGATCACCCTGTAAAAAGTAATGCTTGAAATGTATTTTTTCTGTAGCATATGGTTATGAGGATTCTTCTAATTATCTGTATAAAATTTTATGAGGCTACCACATATATTCAGTGAAATATAACGGTTTCTGTAAAAAATTGGCAAGAAGAAGGGGAAAAAAATACTTTTTTAATTGTAACACGTAGGGTATTAGACCCAGCGCAAAGTCATTTTTAGGAAACTTCGCGTACTACATTAAACAGAGCATACTACAATGCAAAAATGTTAAATATCTTACGAAATATGACCATTTTTACTAAATAATTTTTAACTACGCCTACGCAAGTTTTTAAAAACTTTCATTTGCATAATTTAATAGCCAAAAGTGTTAAGCTACTGATATGAAAACCATAAACAAATATTGTGTAAATTTAAAAATTTATAATTTATAGAATGACCAGACTTTCTGTTCCTCTTAAAAAAAAAAAAAAACGGAAATTGACAGGGGATTTTATCAATACTTATTTACAATCAGAAAAAAAAACTGTATTACCTGAATTAAAAAAAGAAAAAACCTTATAGTTTAGCTTTTATTTTGAGAAAAACTGACATTCTGCTCATTCTATCTCTCGTAACTTTTTGAATTTACACGATATTTAATTGGGTATTTCATACAAGTAGCTCAATATTTTTGGCTATTAAATTCTGGAAATGGAATTTTTTAAAAGCTTGCACATGCGTACTTAAAAATTATTTAATAAAAATGTTCATATTTCTTAAGATAGTTAACATTTTTGCCTTCTTATTGAAGTATGCTGTGTCTAATGTAGTATACCAAGTTTCCTAAGTTTGGCTTCGCACTGGGTCTAATACACTATGTATTATAATTTAAAAACTGGAAATGTTTTTGTAATATTTTATAGAAACCATTCTATCTTCATGAATGTACGTGATAGCCTCATAAAAATTTATATAGATAATTAGAAGAATCCCATAATTACATGCTACAGACAAAATGAATTTTAACTTTTTGCAGGGGATCCAAAACATTTTGACTTTTGTTTTATCTTTTACTAGTCTTCTTCTCCTCTTTAGGACACAACTTTTGCTGAAATATATTAGGTATAACGTGTTTTTTACACTTCCAATGTTACACTTCCAATGTTACTCTTCCAATGTTTGAAGATAATTTCTGCAGGAAAAAGCTGGTAATGTGAAGGGGTAAAATAAAGGGAGTGCTGTGATGATACGGTTGCAGCCCTTTTGTTAATCTGCAACAAAATTTAAAAATAAAGTTTCTTCATCAGTCTAAGAACATGACTCGACAAGGTTTTATTTAACAAAACAGTATTCTAGATATTTAACGAAATGTCTAAATTCGAAAGTGCCCAAATATTTTTTGGCAGATAGTGTACGTGTATTATATTTTAAATATATCGTCCTGAAATGTATTATTATTATTATTTTTTATTTTTTTTACCAGGAATATTAGTAGATGCGTTCAGTACAATTACATTATTTTTTGTAGCAATACAATTTTTCCTAAACGACTTTTTTTTTTTTTTTCGTTTAACATTTTTTGTGTGTAAGGAAACGTATAATTGAATGATTAGATTAGATTGTGGTTTCTGATTAATGATTAACAATGAAGAAAAATAACTTCAGTTTATTTTTGTTTGCGGTACTTTGAAATATATAATATCCCCTTATATCAATAGATTTCTTTATGAAGGAAATATCTTTCTCAGAAACCAAGAATGAAAGAAAAAAATTCCATTGATCCGGATCATCCAGAAGTATATCTGAACGTCGTGCTTAAAATACTTCTCAAACTCCATGTCTTTCATTTCAGTTTTATTGAGAAAGGAAGAGCTTGATTGCTTCATGGGTCTAAGTTAGGTTTTTTTAGAGAATAAGACGCCTTTTTCTGTTTGAAAACTATAAGCCGCTTTCTTCGACTCCAGATTTCTCAGCTTTATTTTTGTGCCACTGTGCAGACGTGAACCATCTCAACTCCGATTTATCCATTTTGCCCATTGTAGTTTGTATGCTACGTGCGAAAAATTTGAGGCTGTCTGCTTTCAAAAGAATGCCATCAGCTTTAAGAGGATTTGGAGGCATATAACAGATTTATGTTCAAAACAATTTTTTGTATACTCGATATTTGGCGAACGAAACCATTAAAAAAATGCAGAAATTTTACTGTTTCTCAAAATGGTGAAAAAATTCTTTTTAAATAAATATTTGAAGCTGGAATGCAGTATTGTTTAGCAAATACAATCAAAATAACTGTTATATAATTCAATTTAATATCCCATAAAAAATATATGAATATTGACTCATTTTTGTCTATAAATTATGACTCCAAGCATACATATTAAAGAATTTTATTTTTAATATTTTGTACATGAATACCCATGCAAATTCATAGAAGAATTTTAAGTACATGAATGTATCGTTAGTTCATCGCAGATTTATATGCCATTATAAAAAAATAAAATCTTTTTGTAAAAAAATAGAACCGACTCCAAAAAGGAACTACTATTCAAACAACTAAAAATAAAAGAAAATTGGCAGAAAATAAAACTGTAAATTGCGACTAAAAGTATAAAATAATTTTGTTCGCCAAACAACCTATAACACTACAATTAATCATAACTTTTGAAGTCGGCGCAAAATTAAATAAAATTTAATTAGTTTTTAAAGGTTTGTTTTTAGATCGGTAGCTACAAATGCTGTTGTCTCGAATGATCCATTTTTATGTTTCCTTTATTATTTTATCACTGTATACAATTGGTCCATTAGTAGCATCTGCATAGAACAATGAACATTCTTCACAATGCGGTATTTATGTTTCTACGAAGTTAGACTTTTATTTGCAAATTTGGTATAACTTTGATAACTATCATCCTTGGCGGCTTTTGGATTTGGCGATCAAAAGGTAATACAAAATTTATACACGCAATATGTATATTTTCATAATATATATTGTACGAAGTATTGTTTCATATTCTTGATTACTCTCTTAATATACCTTATCAAAATACTCATGATATACCAAAGAAATTAAATATGTTTGCCAGATAATTTTGCGATTTTTGTTTCACCAAGGACGTTAGATACTAGCATCTTCGCCAACTTTTGCTGCTCACGAAATCTTATTTGTTTTCTTGAACAAAGTAGTTTTCGGCTGCGTTTTGCAAGATAATATGAGATGTGTATTTTGAATTGGATTTTATTTTTGTATTGAAAAAAGGCATTAATTTTTATTTCATTTTGCGCCGACTTCAAAAGTTATGATTAATTGTAGTGTTATCCCAAGCAGCACCGAAACGTTCTCTGAACGTTCAAATATTGTTCTGCAAACACGTTCTAAGAACGTTCCCTTTGAACGTGTTATAGACGTCTATTTGTCCATCTTGAAAAAGTACAATAGTACGGTTCAGGGAACGTTCAATGAACGTGTAGCTATCACCATCGGTGCTATAGAAGCGTTCAGAGAACGTTCTATGTATACGGTCTCAGAACGTTCTAAACGTTTTTAGAACGCTTTCAAAACGTTATACACATTTTCAGAACGTTCTAGAAAACGTACTGTAAACGTTCTAAAATAGTGTAGAAACGTTCTGAAAACGTTCTATACACACGTTCTCACAACGTTATGTAAACAATTTTTGAACGTTCTTTGAGCGTGCTAAAAATGTATTTAATGTATAATAAAATGGAAGAACTCGCAACAAATGTTTCGGGTCGAAAGAAGACACGACCCTTCGTCAGACGAATATAATAGGCACGAGTGCTGCAAATACAAGAGCTACGTTGCAGATTTTTTGCAGCACTCGTGCCTACTTTGTTCGGTTGATGAAGGGTTGTGTCTTTTCTCGACCCGGAACAATTGCTTCGAGTTCTTGAATTTTATAGTGTCTGTTTATTTTATTTACTTTTTTTTTTCTTTTTTTTTTCCTTTCCTTTATTTATCTTTTCTTTTCTTTTTTCTTTTTTGTGTAGTTTTTATTTTATCTTTTTATTATTATTGTTATTTTTCATAAATAATTGTCTTAGTAATATAAAATTTTGCATACATGCATTGAAATATTGTATAACAAAAGATCAAGTATTTTGAATATTCTAGATAAATTTGAATTCAAAAACAAACAAATAAATAAATTCAAGTTCTGGAATATTTTGAAAATTTGTAAGATAATATGCCCCCTGCTAACTAATTATTATTCCCCCCCCCCCCTAGATTTTGCATCATTATAATTTAACAATAGAATATAACCATATTTGGATATTAATTTAATAAGTTAACGGCCCTCTTCACTTACCGTCGCCGGTAGACCGAACCAATGATATTCTATGGGGAAATTTTCTTTACAAGTAACTTATTAACTAATACATATTTTTAAATTCTATTTTCACATTCAGAAAATTCCCAGCTATTAAATTGACGGACCTTTTTTGAAAAAGTATTTTTTTAATTTTTAATATTTTATTTTGAAATTGCAAAATGAAAAAAAATCACATATTGTAAATTCGTATTTTGCAGCTTCGAAGTAAAATATAAAAAAATAAAAAAATAATTTTTTAAAAAAGGTCCGTCAATTTAACAGCTGGGAATTTTCATAATGTGAAAACAGAATTTAAAAATATGTATTACTTAATAAGTTATTTGTAAAGAAAAATTTCCCATTGAATAACATTAGCTTCGGCTTCCAGCGGCGGTGAGTGAAGAGGGCTCTTAAGCAAAAAAATTTAAAAATATTTTCTGTCTAAATTTTGAAACTTACTGCAAACTTTTGGCATTCAAACACAAAAGTATTTTATTAAATTTTAAATTATCAATGAAATCTCAAATTAATGCCCAGATATGTTACATATTCTATTTTTAAACTATAATAATGCACAATCAATGGAAAACAAAAAATAAAAATTAGTTAAAAGAAGTACACAAGTGTACAAAATTTAAACAATAAACTGTTTTCTCGTTTTCTTTTTTTTTTCCACATAATTCTTAAACAAATAAACACAAAAGTATAAAATTTGGATAGTATGTCTTTTAAACTACCATAAATCGAATTTTATATAACTTTAGCATAAGTAATAATTGTTAAACTAAACATCAGTAAATTTTTCTCAAAAGTAAACATTGAAAAAATGAAAAATTTCAGCAATTTTAGAAAAGAAAACTTAATGAAAAATGGTCATGAAGATGCATTACAGATAGGTTAAAAATGTAGGCTCATCCATGCGTTAGATTAAAACCGTATATTTCTTCATGTAGTCACTTTTTTGTTTCTTCGTCTTTCTTCATTTTTTCGCGTGTGAATATTTTTTTTTTTAATTTTACATAGAAACATGAAAATCGGATAAGGCGTTCATTATTAAATTATTTATCGACGTTTTTATTATTCTGGTGATGATCACAGTTTATACAAATTAGTAATTATTATTATTATTATTATTATTATTATTTCAAAAATTCCGTTATTAAAGTAAAAGAAAAGTGAAAACAGAAAGTAAAACCTGGATTTTGTTTAACATTTGAGGGCTGTGCGTCTTCACTTGTTTATAATGCATCATTAACACAATTTTTTATTAAGTTTTCTTTGCTAAAATTGTTGACATTTTTCATTTTTTCCAAAGCTTACTTTTGAGAAAAATTAATAATTATTAGTTTAAAATTATTACTTATTCTAAAGTTATGTAAAATTCGATTAATGATATGATAACGAAAATGACATCCAAATTTTATGTCCATGTGTTTATTTGTTTAAAAGTTATGCATAAAAGAAGAAAATGGGAAAGCAGGTTTGTTCCTTTAATTTTGAACAGCGGTGTATTTTAAATACGTTTAAAAATATGAAAAATAAAAATTATTATTATTATTTTGTTTTTTTATTTAAATAGATTACGTGAAATTTACTTAATATTTTCATATTTCAAATCATGCGTATGCGAAATTTATTTAAATTATTGATTTTGAGTTTATAAATTTTACATACACATGCAGTGAAATATAACAGTATAAAATGTGGTGAAACATTTTGGAAAATAAATAAAAAAATAATTAAATGTATATTCTGTAAACAAATAAATAAATAAAAATAAAATAAATAAACTTCAAAATTTAAAACATTTAGCAATATTAAGATTCACCTTAGTAACAATTTCTTTTTTAACACTTCTCCCTGCTTTTACATTTCTACAGTGTATTGTAAAATATAAACATACATGATGAAATCTATCTATATATTTCTTTAACGTGGATCAATTGCAATTAATTTTTGCCGAAACGATATAGTAGTGTAATTCTTGAAATACGCGAGGATAAAAAAAAAAAATTAAAAATGAACAATATTTAAGCATGCGGACTCAACTCAATGAACTAATAAGAAAAAATTAAGACATTTGTCTGATTACATTATTTTATGGAAAACTGTATTTTTAAAAATTGCTTATTCAATCTTTATAAGCGTCATTTTAAACATAGAAATACTTTAAAGATTATACAGAATATGAATAATTGTCATAAATTGACTAAAAATCATAAACATAAAAATATAATCAAAATAAGAATTATTATTATTATTATTATTATTTTTAACAAAATATACCAAAAAAAATAAAAAGTCATCACCATCATCGCGACAAAAATTTAAAAAGCATCATGGAAATCCTATACTATAACTGTACTGCCTACAGCCTGCGAAAATATGAAACTGGGCCTTTAACCATGAATTTTATTTTGAAACCTTTCTTTGAATGATCTTGGTCTCACTATTGCACAATATTAATTTGGTACTAATAATAATTTGGCTTCTGGCGAATTAAAATTTTAATTAGATGGGGAATTCGGTATAATATTTATGAGTTTCAAATTTTAAAAGTAAATAAGAAAAGTGCGAAAAATTCGCATGGGTTTGCTAGCAACGTTGAACTGTAATATTAAAATATCGAACGAAATAAATTTAGGAGTTAGCGTGAAAGATGTAAAAAATTTAAAATTTTAAAATTTAATTTTAAAATATTATATGTTTTTTTGATAAATTTTAATAAATTTTGTAAATTTCAATGCACATGTATGAAAATTTTATAAAAAGGAAAAGTAAGTAAGAAAACTTATCTGTCTGTATCTTGAAGCTGTTGTAGTGTATCCGAACGAAAGTTAAATTCAAATCTGAATGTAATTACAAAATATGATGAGTAAGCAAGCAGTAGGACTTTGGATCCAACAGGCCACGCCAAGAAATACAAACTTCCTGTGCAAAAACAGAGCAGATGGCATTTACGCCCGGCGAAAATTTCTGTCGATCAAGCAATTTATTCAATAACAATCGTTTCTAATAAAGATTTTTCATACTGTTCAAAACTTAACCTTTTTAGAAATTATTATACTGAGGCCATCCTAAAACTTTCTTCTATATTTTCCTGCGCAGGTCGATCTCATAAATATTATTTGCTAAAATAATCTATCAAAATTATTTTCCATAGTAAATGTATACGATTTTCATCTCAAACAAATATAACACTAAATATAAAAAAAAAATCTATTTTATAGTATACAAAATATGTATCTTAAGAAATGTATTTTACATAATGAAAAATGTGAAAAGTCGATGACTTTGTTTTAAATTATCACAGATTTAGGGTTCATCCTTTCGCTTTAAAAGTAAAGACGACTCTTCTGGCAAGAATATTGAAAATTTTAATACAACAGCGAAAGCGATGAACTATACAAATTGCCCATACTTTTTTTTATTTATTAAATATTACTAATATATATATACACATATTTAATTTTCCAGGGAAAAGTTAAAAACAATGCTCACTCATGTACATTTATACGAAATTTTGACCTATTATGACATATTAAAAATTCTGAAAATAATGGTATGATAGCGCCACCTATTGAACGATTTATTAACAAATATAATCGCCACCAGTTTAGGTCATAGTCCAAGTAAACCAAGTTTGAATAAATTACGTTCATTAGTTCGTGAGATACAGCCTCCAGAAAATTTTAAAATTTATTAATTTAATCATAAAAATTTAAATCAACACAGGTTTTTATAATTAACATTTTTATATATGAAATTTTGTACATTTTTCACCAAAAAATGCTGAAATACAGATATCTGAAAAATCGCAGAAAGCAATAGCAGCACCACCGTCGGTGGATATATACGGAAACTAAAGCAGCACATTTTGTCATTATATATATGTCTCACATACAAGGTTTGATAAGTATTCGTATTATAGAAGGTGAGGTACAGGCTTCCCGTAAGTTGAAACGTAACAGTGCCACCTGTCATTTGATATGTAGGGAAGACCGGGGCAAGATGAAGAGCGGGGCAAGATGACTAATGTCTTAATTTTTCCGTTTTCCACTAGGTGGCAGCTTCAATCGGGCACTACTGGCTCTTCTATCGGCCATTCGTTAAACAATAGTATAGAAACGCTGAAATCGCCATTTTTGTGTTAGTTGTGAAGCTTTGATTGTTTACCGCTGCCACGTTATAACTTTTATGCATATGTAAATAAGCTCTGCTACAGCAACTGGTAAGATATATAGTTTCTCTTTAATATTTATAAGTAACTTAGTTTAAATACTACCTATTACCATGAATAAATGTCAATTAATCGCCTTCTTTCATGGCAATGAAAACGAATATTTTTAAACAGGCAGTCCGGGGCAAGATGACGAGTGAATAACAGTGCTAATTCTCAGACTTTGGTAGAAGAAAACCAACATATAAACCCTTCAGAAGAACCAGAACTTATGGCAAATGCTGATTCCGATGCACCAAAGAAGCCTGTTAACGTTTTTGATTTCAAACCATTGCCTAAAGCAACACAGTGTGAGGAAAAAAAAAAAAAAAAAAAAAAGCAAAAAAACTAAGCTCAAGCATTCTTACAAGCACACTCATCAAAGAAATGTTAGAACAAATGGAAAAGCAGAAGGAAGAACAGGAAGGTTTAAAAAACAGAGAAAAGAAGCTCATGAAGCTAAAAAGGGAGTAAAAAAACTCAAACTAAGTTCCTGTAGGCCTAAGTCTATAAAATCCAGGCCAAACAGTCCAGTTGCATCAACTTCAAAGGATGTCCTGCTTGTGAAGACGAATATTGTGACCCTCCAACAGAAGAATGGATCCAGTGCTGTAAATGCCAAGAACGGTGGCATAAGGCAGTGGCGGATCCAGAACTTGACTTTTAGGGGGGGCTAAGATTTTTCAAAGTGTTATTCTAGACCAATGAAAAATTTACAATTGTAATATTCAATTGTGAATGTCAGTGTTTTTTTTTTTTTTTTTTTTTTTTGGGGGGGGGGGGGCTTCAGCCCCCTAGCCCCCCCCCCCTTAAATCCGCCACTGGCATAAGGAATGTTCCAATTATGAAAATGGCATTTTCATTTGTGACTATTGTTAGCTACACAACTAAACACTTCAACATTACGTTACAATGCATTACGCTTAGTTCGATACTTTGTAAGATGTAAAAACACAGTTATCATTTGTTAAACCGTGTAACATATTCAAAAGATAAAATATGTTCAACCTTTTTCAGTGTTGTCATCTTGCCCCAAGGCCAAAGTCATCTTGCCCCAGTACTGGGGCAAGATGACGATTTGTTAAGGTTATGAAAAAATAAAATTATCCTTTGTTTTTTTTATTTGAAAAATTAAATGGAAATATATTTAATACTACAAAGGACTACTCTAACAGTTCATGTAAAATTAATTTTACTATCCTTAAAAATAAATTAATAAACAACAAAAATTGTTAGCATAGTCATCTTGCCCCTGTCTCCCCTACCCGAAGTGAATCAGTAAAATTTACGTAATATCTATTTCACGTACCAAATTTAGATAAATCATAGAAAATGAGCTATTGCGTTCCGTTCCCTTGAATAAAATTAAATTGCGGCATACCAGTGCCTCCAGTTGTCCGATATGCACGCAAAATTATTCTGCAAAGTTTTATATGATATTAATTTTACATACCAAGTTCAGTGTATTTATAATTATTTATATCACAAAAACTGAATTATTGCCATTACGTTAACGGGATTAAATTGCAGGAGAGCAGCGCCACCAGTTGGTCAATATATGCACCCGAATTAAATCAACGTAGTGTTACATAATATCTGTTTCACATATTAAGTTTGGAGCATTTGTGCACTGTAGAAGCTGAGATATAATCTCCCCATAAAAGGGAGAATTTACAGAATAGAAGCGAACCCTATCTGGTGATACATTCCAGAGGCTAATGTGCACCAAAGCTGATATTTAGGTCAATATCTAATTAAATATTCCGGATATTTAGCAAATTAGTTTAAAGTCTAACTAAACATCAAGTTTGGTTAAATTCCGTCCATTGGTTTGTGAGATACAGAGTCCACAAAACTTTGATAACACACACACAAACAAAAACAAAAACAAAAACAAACAGACAGACTGGCATTTTGAAAGAATGATAGAATTGTGTTTTGGACATCTCAAGAGTGTATAAATCCATGGAAAACCGGAGATCAAAAATTCCCAATTATCCAACTAATTTTTCTTGGAAAATACAAAATAATAATAAATAAATAAATAAATAAATAAATAAATAAAATAAATTAATTTTTCGTAACTTAATTTATTAACAATTTAAGAAGCAAATAATAATGAATATATGCAAAAGTAATCTGGAGTAATGTGTTTGACAGAATTCAACAACATAAAACTTAAATAAAATTATAAATAAGTATAATGATTATAATAACATATAATTAAAGTTTAAAATTTTGTAATTTTTTCCACCGTATCTCTATTACATTTCAATGATTATTCTACATGTCAACAAAATTTGAAACTGAAAATAAGGAAAAAAAAACTGAGAAAAAAAAAAATAAATAAAAAAATAAATAAAAAAGGCATTTTCTCATATTCGTTATAATCACACTGTGACAGAACGTGCTACGACGGTGATACAATTGAACGTTTTTCATAGAACTAGAGTTGTACGTTTTATAGATGGTACAAAGCAAACCTTTTCAGAACGTTCTAAGTAATACTATTTTTGAACGTCTAATTGAACGTTCTCTTGACACGAAACACGGTGTTTGAACGACTGTAACCGTTATTAGACGTTCACAGAACGTTCCCGTGCTACTTGGGATAGGTTGTTTGGCGAACAAAATTATTTTATACTTTTAGGCGCAATTTACAGTTTCATTTTCTGCCAATTTTCTTTTATTTTTAGTTGTTTGAATAGTAGTTCCTTTTTTTAGTCGGTCCTATTTTTTTACAAAAAGATTTTATTTTTCTCTTTTCAGTGAAAACTTATTCATATAGCAGAATATCAGATGACGTTCGACGGCAGTTTCACAAATCATAACTTCCAAGAAAAGTGACATAACTCAGAAAATACTTTATGTCACTGAAAAATACATGAAATGCGCCCAATGTGAACAAAAAAGTTACATTTCCATCTAGAAAGTTATCCACTCGAGAGAGAGTTCTGCCAATTTTATTCTAGTCAAGTTATTTTTAAGTTGATTTTTCTCAAATGCAGCATTTTTAAGTTGTCACTTTTCTTGCCTTTATCGGGTATGAGCAAAAAACTATCTATGGAATGAACATACGTTAAATTAAAAAGTCTTTAGAAATGTAAAGAACGGATACGCTGTATTCGTAACCAAAAATTCTGTCAAGTATATATATTGAACTTTACAGTGAATACGTGTCACCCGCTGTGCTGGAAATTGCGCAGCGTAAAGTTCAAACAAAGAGCAAAATATGCATTGCAGTTGACGGACAGAAGTTTCAACATCGATACTTACTTACTGCTTTTACCAGTGTAGCTGCATGCAATCAGCAATTAGACTGAGAACAGACTTTTGTGAGTATCCTGTAATTTGTTTATATCTTAATGAAATCATAATGAAACCTATTTCAGGCCAAGATCATTACGACAAAAAAAAAAGTATTAAAATTAAATCATCTCTTACGAAGTTATAAGCTAACAAATTTCATCAACAACAACAACAATGCGAAACATGGTTTGTATTGAGAACCTCTTCCTTTATGAAGTTGGTTTAAAACGTCTATGCGCTAATCGATGTGACCGCTTACAATAACAATACTTTGAATTTTAAATAGCATAAATGTCACCCGCTATGCTACAACATGTGCAATGTCGTTCAAGTGTGCACAAAATAGGAAATTGTGAACAAACTAATGCACGTTTTAAGCGTTCTGTTTTTAGCATTAATGTCTAAACTAACTTATCTTACTTAATCGATGATGCTCTGCAATTTTATAATTCACTTTTTCCCCCTGTCTTGAACCGTTTCCGAGATAGGAACGCTAGCATGAATGTCTAAACTATCTTTTTGTACTAAATCGACCTTACTCTTCAACTTTGTAATTCACTTTTTCCCCCCTGTCTTGAACAGTTTCCGAGATAGGAACGCTAGCATAAATGACTAAACTATCTTTTTGTACTAAATCGATCATACTCTTTAACTTTGTAATTCACTTTTTTCGCTAGAAACGTTTTCGAGATAGGAGCACAAACTCCGTGATTTTCTACCAGGTGGCGCTGCAAGCGGTTTTACATTGTACTGCATGGCCACTTTGCTATACTTACATACCATTTTTATCACTATAGCTGCAGCCGTTTAGCAGTTAAAAGAGTTGGGACTGATTTTTTTGGGCACCTGTATTTTCTTTAGATCGTAAAGATATTACAATGGGACCTATTTCAGACCAAAACCTTCTCAACAAAACAAAAAGTATCAAAATCGGAGCATCCGTTCAAAAGTTATGAGCTAACAAACATAAAAAAAACATACGGTTTGAATTGAGAACCTTCCTTCTTTTTGAAGTCGGTTAATAAAAAATAGTACTCATTACTTTGTACGTGTTTTTTTATGCGTGCATTTATACACGTATACAGTGATTATTGAAATTAATTCAATTAGACGTAAGTTATAAGAAAAACTTTAGAATTGTAAATTTTTTTCAAAAATAATTTTATTATTTTAATAAAATCATTTAGTCAATAAGTATCAATTGTAAGTAAATTTTTACTGTATTAATAAATAAAACTATCTCTTTTTTTAGCTTTAAATATTTTACTAAATGCTATTTTTCTTTTGTGTATAACATTTTTTTTTTTTTTTTTTTTTTTTGTACTAACGCATCAATTCTACGACGTTTTGAGTACGTTCAATATAAAGGAATTTTAAGAACAATAAATCTTGATTTTTAATCCAACTTTTGTTATTGTCATTAGAGACTATGTAAATTTTGTAAAAATATTAAAAATCTGCCATTTCGGTAAATCTTATGTAAATCAATTTATTGCTTAAACATATTTTATCAAACCACATGTCCATAAATGGTTTTTTACCTAATATACATTACTCAATAATAGATTCTAGGCTCTCATAATAAATGCCACATCCTCATGTTGGATGAAAGAAGAGGAAAGCCATGCTATATTTCTAACCTTGTGTTTAAAATAACAATTTAATATTGGAAAATCTGATGATATACTATAACATTAAGTGATAATTATTATTTGAAAAATATATGGACCACGATTTTCCAAAATCTAATATTGCTATCATATTCTATAGCACACACATTCTGCATTTTCCAATTTCTGTGTTTTACCGTCGGCTAATTGTACTTTAAAACATTTTATCAGTTTTATCCATTTTTATACAGTATGAAATGTTACTTTATTTACAGATTTTTGGAAATGTTTTTTTTTCCGTATACATGCAATTGTTGTTGTAAAAACATTAATACTTAATTTTAAATCATCAATTTAATATATACCGGGTGAAGCTAACTATAAATTTAATGAATTATGAGGAAAAAAAAAACTATCCCAGAGAAGTATTTAGATAATTTATAAAATGAGACTTTTATTACCACAGAAAATAAATTCTAAAAGAAATGTATTTTTTATATGAATTCGAATGGTTTAATATCTAGAATCTATTGTATAGTGCATAAACAGCATTGTAGAATAATTATAATAGAGAGTATCAGATTATTCCGGTGTTATCGATTCATGTATTCTTCACAACAGTTATGGCAGGTGATTTCTGGCTAATACAGCGATTGAGACATCGAACTTCTTTGAGTTTTTGTACAGCCTGCGATATGAATCACAATCACCATACATTACATGAGAAAAAAAATAACAAAATTCATTTTTTTCTATTTATTATATTATAAATTTCAGTCTAGTGCGACGTAATATATCGAAAATATATTCTAGTATGAATATATTCTATAAATATGTAATAAAAAGTTTTAAAATATTCCAAATGTGTTTTATAATATAAGCATGCAGATTCATTTTATTTTCTTATCACTTTATTACATAGTTGCTTTTATTAAAATTAGTTTTTTCTATTTCTTTTCAGATGCTGTTGTTAAAATTCAATTTTTGAAGCTGTACTTCTGAAATATCTATATGGCTAAACTCACATCATATCATTGTATTACCGTTTGTTGTTTCACCATTTAAAAAGTAAGACAACATATCATTATTATTATTATTACAATTATTTTTGTTATTGTATACCCGATAGTACTGAATCTTCTTCATTAGAACAGAAACTATTTTTTTTTAATATATATATATCAAATTATAGAATTTTGGCAAAAAAAAAAAAAAAAAAGTTAAATTTTCAAAATTTTTGAGAGCATTGTAATATATTTCTGACCATCAATGTTTCATCGGACTTTCATCTGCCTTTCGTTTTATATATATATATATATATATATATATATATCATCAAATTTCATAAGCCAAGGCATTTTATGGATCTTATAAGTTTAAGTGGTATTATAGATCTTTTGATAACAGTGAAAGGGCTTAAATTAAGTAATATACCACGTTATATTAATTCAGTATGAAGAAAAACCTAATAAAATGAATTCTTATTGGTTATTTTGGCATTCGGTTACATTTAATCTTTTGTTATTCTTTATTCTACTACGTTTAAAATAAGAATAATAATTTTGTCATATATATACAAATATATATATACATCCTGCTTCTTTTATCTCAGCGTTTTGCCTAAACATATTAGAATTTAGATATTACAAACGAGTTTTTAAAAAGTTTTAAACAGAAAGTAATGAAATAGGATTTATATAATGTCATTTCAGTGAATTGAAACTTTTTCGTGTTAACCGAAATAAAATTACCTTTAAAATTTGATGTTATTTGTTTTTTACAAACAAACAAATAAAAAAATATGGAATTTACGAAAAATAATTTAATTATAAACTTATAAAATATAAGAAAAAACGAATTCACTGAAATTCACAGACTCCGATAACCTTTTCATGGAAGAACAACAACAAAAAAATAAAAATAAAAATAAACAAAAAAATAAAGAAAGAAAGAAAAGAAAACATATATATTAAACCATTCCTGAATATAATTCAAATGACTCGAAAAAAAGTCTGTTTATCGGTTAAAATTTTTCTTTTTACTAACTGAAATATTACCCATTCACTGTTTTTCTAAGATTGTAAATAAATATATGCAACTTTAATTAACATATTAAACATATATCTTTCAAATACTATATATACAATATTGTTTATGTGTGAATATTTTCTGAATTGAAATTTTTATATTCAAAATCAGATAACGAAAATTCCAGTTTTATCAGAAATTTTATGAGTAACTCTTTGTTAAATCCAGGTTCTATTGTTGGTAAAATACCTTTTATTACTGAAAATTTATAATTCCGCGTTATAGAATACATTCTTTGTCATATTTTTATAAATTAGGTATCTATAGCTGAGAGTTTGTATTAGAATAAAGCCGAATTTCACAATGAAATATTTTATCTAAATGAAAAAGGTAAATTTTAGGAAATCTAGTATATTAAAATATTTATTAGACGTGGATTGTTAAAATGTGTTATTCAACATTGTTGTAGAACACGCTTTGATTTCAGTGAAGAACACATTTGCTTGATTACAACAGGAACATGATTAAACACTATAATCTCTATTTTTTTTTTTTTTTTTTTTTTTTTTTAATAACGTTTTTTAAATAATTTTCAGTAATACTAATAAATGCCTGCTCAAAAGATTAGCAAGATTTACAAACGATCAGTTTTTTTTTTTTCATTTTTTTATTTAAAGACTTATCTCTGTATGAAATATTTTTAAACATTGGTTAAGAAAAGTGTCTTCCTCGTGTTTTTCAGTGAAGATTAGGTTACGATAATAATTGGGGGGCTGGCAACAAATTCAGCAAAATCAATAATGTGTACAATTATCCTGTCTCGTTAAATAAAGGAAATGATCTGTAACTTTATGATATGTTAATATAGACCTAGTACAATTTGTGGATGCATTTGTGTGACGATAGCATGTTAGATAATGGAGATATAAGCATTTATTTTAAAAATCCCCCCAAAAATCAGGATGTTTTTTATTTATAATATACAGAGTTTTGAACGAAAATTATTCTCACTTTCAGATAAATTGAAAACACACTTTTGAAACAATATTCTACAATAGCAATATAAATATTTTAAATATCTCATAAAATATGAGCATTTTTATGAAAAAGGTTTTCACTGTACATGCGCGAAAGATAGAAAAAAATTTAATACATAGGTAAAAAGCTAGATATGTTGGGTAACTTTTATCAAAAGTTCATTTCAATCGAGTAAAAATTAAGCAAAATGTTGGCAAAAGAACGAGCTAGATTTTAGGTATTTTCCAGAGTTGAAAATTTCATAAAATGTTTTTCACATTCCTTTTGAAGATCCAGTTATTTCAAACGCGTTCCAAAAGTACTTTTTTTTTTCCTTTGTGAAAAACACTTTATAAGCTTGTAACTCTAACATATTTTTGTTTATTTACTAAGATTTGTGAGATCATCAGAGGTTTTTCACAAAAAAGAACTTTTGCAATGTGGTTGAAATAATTGGCTGGCCCTTGTCGTAAACTCCTCTTCACTAAAAAACACGAGAAAGATCCTGTTCTTTACATATCCAGTGTTTAAAAGGCGCAAGTCTTTAAATAAAAAAAAAAAAAAAAAACTGCTCGTTTGTAAATTTTTCTAAACTTTTGAGCAGGAATATATAATTAGGGTTCACGCCAGCATGGTGACATAAGAACGACTGCCACCAAGTCAATATCACAAACACGGGCAATAAATTTGTCACAAAGTATTTTTTATAAAATTATGTATTTTTAGATTCTCTTTATATTTAAAAAAAATGGTTTGAAATAAATATATTTCAATATTTTTAAAATCTCAGAGGAAAGCAATTCTTTTAAAAATCAAAATATACTCTTTTAAAACTAGATTATATCTCCTATTTTCGTTGTTTGTTTGGTAAAGATTTATTATAGTTCAACAGTTTACTTCGATGATTTCGGTTATTAATGTTCTGTTTCAAATTATTTTATTGCGTTATTTCTTTTATATTGCACTCATGCTTACTATTTATATCTCCTGAAGGGACGCACTTAATTATTTTGACCAGAGACAATGGCTTTTTTTTTTTTTTTTTTAATGCTGTTTGATTTTTTTTTCTTCTTCTCCTTCATCGTATAATATTAATTTTTTGCTGCAATTTATTGTAATTGGTTAAAAATGCGAATGAGATAATTTAATTGTATAAATTGATTATTACTCTTTTCAGGAATTATTATTAAAAAATAGTATTAAATGCCAGTTTGTGTTTAAAATATTTTAACATATATGGACTGCTCTTACTTTTAAAAGCTTTGGAATGTTCAGTAAAAATTAAGTATAAAAAAAGTACGCTTGTATACGTTTATCTACCAGTTTGCATTTTTAGACCATCAAATCATAACATAGGTGGTTTAGAACCACTACATTTTCACTGCTGACGTGGATCCTTACTGTAATTACATTTCTGTTGAAAACAACTTCTGAATACTTTATAACAGTACTTACTTTTTAAGTAAAAATGTTAGATAATAAAAATAAAAATAAAATTGTTCTAAAATGAAAATAAAAATAAGAATAGGAATAATTCTTCTAAATCTAATTTTGCATTCTACATGAACTAAATTTCAAATCTATTGAATATCTTGTAGTCTTTAGGGTTTTTTTTTTTTTCTGTACTAGATACGTTTAAATTACTCTTGTTTATCAAATTTCTGTTGTTATTGTATGTTGCATTATTTAATATATCTATTTTGATAACATAAATTGTTTTCTAAATCATTTTATTGAGAGAAAAATTGGTGAGTATATGTTATTTTTTAAGTTTATATTTCTGATTATTTAAATATGAATGTTCTTATCTGTTTATTGAAATATGAATATCACATCTCTCTTTCTCTCTTACGAATGGTAAAGCGTTTCATGCTTTTATGGGTCTTTTATTTTAATGTCTGTATATGCTTATTAACATTTTCAATATGTATGGGGAAAATCTCATTTTTTATAATACGAAATTATAATATTCGCAATCCCCACAATCCCCACAATCCCCTTCCTTTTCAAAATGTTGAAATTGAAAATTGCAATATTCCAGAGTTTTTTCTACATTAAAGCATAAAACTCATTTTTATATGAAAATGCACATCTTCTAATGAAATGTACAAATAAATTTCTTTTCAAAGGATATACAGGGTGTTACAGAAACGATTTCCCAACTTTGAATTGACATAACTGCAAATCAGTTAGAAACAGAACGGTGAAACAAGTGGTGTGTTGGATGGAATGTCTGGAATTTTTTATACTCGAATTTGCAGAAATAGTTCCAAGATTGGTTAATAAGTGGCGCCACTAGTACATGAACATTTAAATAGTATTCATATGTAGAGAAAGTTCATTCATCAGCCAGCGTCTTTGCTGATACGTGTAAGGAAGTTGTAATGAATTAGTTATTATAGAAAATTAAAGAACATGATCCGTGTTCCTTGGAGAAACGTGTTTTTATTGTGCTTGAAAAACACCGATTAGGTCAAAATCCGACGAAGACAAGGTTAAGCTTTAAACAAAGAAATAAGGTTAAATAAGGTTCAGACCAATTTTGTGCTAAAATTAAATTGGTACTAAGTGTCAAATTATGCTTTACCTTATTCTTCCTCTTAAGCTCTATGTTTAGAATTAAAATTTTTCATATATTTTCATTATATATCTGTATCTCTTTCGTCAAATGAAAACTCATACAAAAGAACATAAAATCGTGCTATTTATATCTATTTAATCATTTTTTAACGCTAAAAAAATATTATCTCGAGATACTTTTCTTTTTTAAATATATTCTCAAAATTGTATGTTTTTGCTTTCCTTAGTGCCTGCTATGTATTTAGATGTTACTGAATGGTTCATTAAACAAAAAGTTGCTGCCACGCGTTAAAAGACGCGTTACGAACTTAAGGAGGCTTTGCGACAGCATTTACCGCCATAATGCTAGTAAAGTTGAGGAAAATTTCGCATCGTGCACAAAGAGAAATCATACTCTTTTGCGAAAACATGGGGTACACGCAGATACACTGGGATAAGTAGTAAAGAATAGTCACACAACCTCAGAGTTGTCCTCTGCCCCTATTTCATATTAATGCATTGCGACCATCTATGAATGTGCAGACACGCGATAAGGGATAACAGAGGACTTTGTAATCACTCTATACAGTAAAATTTTTTTCTAATTCAAATTCTAAACTAATCTTCTAAATTTTGTTCTAATAAAAATCGTTACTATTTTTTAACACATTTATTTTATCATTTATCTTTATTAAATTATTCCTTATATAATATTTATTGTAGATTTCAGTTTGTTATTTAAACAGAAATAAATATGGACAAACACTTTAAATCGCGCCTACAAAAACAAGATTCTTTGATAATAATTTCTGTTAACAGGTAAATAAAAATGGCATTTCTGTCAGTCATTTTTAAATCGAATCGAAAAGAACAAAAATGGTCGTTTTCCTGCGTCATCTATAACTCAGATTTTCTTTATATGTTTCCTTCTAATTGCGTTAAACGTTCTGACCCTATCCTAACCCTTAATCACTGGAGCCGTCTTTTCCACATATTTTTCAATAGCGCTTCGTATGTGGTACTGGCCTTTGGCTAGCTAAATGTTTTTGTTGTGCACAGAAATGGCTCCGGTTGCCATGGCAACGATTCTTGGGTCAACAGTTAAGGCTGGTCATCAGTAACCAAAAATTTCGTGTTCGCTCTTCCAGGGAAAAAGTCCCGTTTAGCCTTGAACTGTCATAGGTGCTAGAAAACGATTAGCGCTAACCCCCAAGACATCTGGTAGTGGCTATCAGTGACTAGTATTCATTATTTTACCTACTAGGAAGTCTGAACTGAATTATCTTGTAATCTCTCACCTTCATTCTTCCACTGAGTTTTTCTGAAACATTTTGGAACTATCCAAAGCCATGAAAATTTCTCTTTTCACTTACGAAAGATTAAATATAGTTAGATTGACAGCTTCGTCTCTTCTTATAAAGCGATTAAAATATTTAAACTGAAACGATATTTTACTGTAGTTGAAACAGTACGTACAATTTATGTAAAAACAGTTATTTTATTTATTAGAGAATCGTAATACGTAAATCTTGCACCTTTTATTATTATTATTATTATTATTTATTTATTTTTTCACGAAATTGAAAATAGTTACAGTTTATGCATACCACCCGCTGCTTATCAAAGTCACATTCGTTCTGAGCAAAAGTGATTTTATTAAATGGGTATTTTCTTTCTTTTTTTTTTTTTTTTTTTTTTTTTTACGGAGACCGTTTATGCACTCAAGAAAAAGGTATTATTTACCTGAATTTGGGAAGAAATTTCAAAAGGCATCAAATAAATAGAACTATTAAACGATATTAATTAACTTTTAACTGATAATTATTTGATTGTTTCTTCAAAGTAGGTGAGTTGAACACATCCGAAATTCAGAGGCGTTTTTCTTAGTGAAATATCGTCAATACTTTGCTAAACATTCAAGCTTTCCTTTAAATTTAAAACCTTTTCGTTTAAGCTTTTTTCTTATTAATTTTATTAGAATAAGGACTAGAAATTGATCTTTTATTAATTAAACATTATAAAAAAAACATCACTTGCTAATTAAATTAAATTTGTAATTTATTACTGCGCTTTGAAGAATACATTCCTTGAAATTGTCACTAAGACAAGTGATGGGCGTGCGTAAATGCTATGTGAAATTTTCGACAAAGAGAGATAACGGAGGGATTGCTGTATTTTATCTTCTATTTTATTAAAAAATAAAGAATCGCATTGTAAATAAAAATTTATTTAGCGTGCATAGATAAGATTTTTGTTGCTGAATAGATTTTTTTTTTTTAGTTTTTCAACCAGTGGCTTTATAAAGGCTGACACACACCCACAGATAGAGTCCTGCATCGGGTCGGGTAACGGTCGGGTTCGGGTTGGGTTTGGTTTTCAACAAGTCGGGTCGACTTGAGAACACTTTTCAAAATATTTTTTACAATTATAAATATAAATTTATAGGCATGTTTACAACTATGTAACTAATTTAAACATTCTGCACATACTAGACATGTATCGATTGGTTGTTTGGTTGGAGGATTTAAGGCCGATTGACTCCAGATGTGTCCTAGGCCTATAGGGGGAATGCCCTCCTTTTGGGTCTTTCTAAGGGGTCCTAGCCCGTATTTACGCGTGTTTCGGAGGAAGCCACGGAAAACTCCGAACGGCTAGGTCGATGAGCGCGACCTGGGATCGAACCCGACACCTCCCATCTACCAGCTTCAAGCGCAGATCCGCTCGGCCGCTGGTGGGCAAACATGTACCGGAGCTCCCTATTCGTATCCGCGGATATCTGCCAGAAAAACAGATCCGTATTTCTATCTGGATCTGTTTTCTTTTCTTCAACGGAACTAATATGTATATTTTGTAGAAATTGCATGAAAATTAGAAAAGTATTATAAATCTTTCTCGACTGTTGTTAATATATAAATTAAAGAAATACAAATACAGTATAACCTCACATTTACTTTCTGGAAATTGAAAAGATTTCGCAGTTTACAAAGTTTTTTTTTTTTAACTTTCTTCTATATTCAGTAGAAGAAAGTATTAGATTCGTAAAAGTTTTCAACTTCCGGTTTTTGATGAATTTGCACGGTTTGAGAGTCCAGAACACGATTTGACTTTCTAGAAAATATCGTCTGTGTCTCTATATGTGTGTGACAAAAATTTTGTGGCGACTGTATCTTAGGAACTACTGCACATAATTGCATATAAATTTATAAATAAATGCATCTTGACATAAATTAGTGCCTATCAACTTTTGGTGCCCATCGCTCAACCGATAGCGCTACTATACAGTGATTTCCACAATTTAAGGCAATGCTATATCTCAGGAACTACTGCAGAGAATTGCATATAAATTTATATGTAGATGCACCTTGACATAACCTAGTCCCTATCAACTTTTTGTGTCAATTTCTCAACAGGTGGCGCTGCTACACAGCGATTTCCACAATTACAAGGAAAGCTATATCTCAGGTTCTATTGTGTATCATCAAACAAAACTTAATATGTGAGAAGGCGATTATGAGACATTATGCTGACTCAGTTTCAATGCTTGTCGGCCAATAGGTGGCGCTGCTATACTGCAAATTTCATCGATAACAGGATGGCTATATCTCAACTTCTATGCCATATAGCTGTACGAACCATGATATGTGGGATAACCATTATAAAAACGCATTGTTTAAGAAGTTATTTATAGACGATAATGGATATTTAGTGTTAGATTTCCCTAAGATGAAAATTATTTGCATTCATCACGTTAAACTTTTTAATAATAGTTTTAATAAATTATTCGCACTTAGTGAATTTGACAGAAAAATATAGAAGAATGTCTTGTGGTGGCCACAACATACTAGTTTTCTTCTTATAATTTACCAACTGTGTGACAATGAAAATTTACTTTATTTTATATCATGTTATATCATTTTACCTTGTTTTGCATGATTTTTAGATGAATAAGTAATGTTGATTTTTTTTTTCGGGTTTCAGGTCGGGTTCGGGTTAGATAAGTCGGGTTTCGGGTCGCAAAAAATTCTCTGTTGCGGGTTCGGGTCAGTTTTCGGGTTAATGAAATTTTTTTTGTCGGGTTCGGGTTGATTTAAAATTCATCTATCGGGTTCGGGTCGGGTTGCAGGACTCTACCCACAGACATATATATATATACATGCATACACGCACACACACACACATGTATATATATATATATATATATATATAATAGCCATTGAAATTGCACAAAGCCTTGTTTTGGTGTAACATTCCAGTAGTGTCTTCCCCGAATCTATTATGTATAACGTTCGAGTTCGCATTGCCATCAGCAGTTAGAAATCTCGCTTCCAGCATCTCGTCCCTCTGCTTCTTTCCCGGATACATTTTGTCTCGTATTTTTCCTTCCAAGTGCAGTAAGAAATAAACAGTTAAATAATGTATTAAATAAATTTATGATAATGCATACAGTATTTTCTTGAAAGAATTATTATTATTATTATTATTATTATTATTATTATTATTATTATTATTATTATTATTATTTTGTCCCTGAAATAGAAGTATAAGTTAAACACTCATCAAATTATATTTGAATTTTGCGACGATGACCTATAACATACCTATAAAGTTTTAGCTCAATCGAATAAGGTGTTTAGACGGTGTTGCACTTTAAATAATTTGACTTCATAGGCTATAGTTATAAAGAATTTTTATGTGTGTGTAAAATAAAAATTTTAGGCTATTGTTAAATTAAAAAAAATATATTCACTCGCATTACTCCTTGAAAGTTATCAAGCAGCTTTTGGAGTAGCAAAAATATACATTAGAATTATCTGCAATTATTTTGTTTCTTATTTACGCTGACAAGAAGCATTACGCAAAAATCGATCGTTAAAATCTTGACTATAATGTAGAACCTCAAAAAGTGTAATAATACCAAAATCCCAACAATAAAAATTTAATTTAAATGCATTTCCTTTATGGTATGAGTATGATAAATTAATTTTCATTCCTGTTAATTTTTTCTGGAGATGGTAAAATATTATATTAAAGCATTTCCATCAATTACATTCAATAAAAAACAATGTTTTTGCTCATTTATTAGTGTCCCTGTATATTTACTAAAAGATGGGTATACACCGTATTGTGTATTGAAATATAGTCTTACTTTAATAATACACAGCGTTACCTTCGTTTTAAAGGTATTAGAGAGCTCTTTTGAAAGATACCCATCATGAAAATTTACTCCCCTCGACGGGGGACTTCCCCCCAGGGGGGAGGCGAGGCTCCTACATACACATTTTTTTTCCCCTGTTGACTATCTCTATTACAAAAAATATATATTCGTTTCATTTGGTTTAGTGCAGTCTATAGACGTTAAATTCTACTTACCTGCAATTTCCCCCATAGTCGTAATGTATTAGTATTCTCTTGATTGTCCCTGTACACGAACCATTTGCTTGATCTTTACGAAAAGTTTAGTGTAGCATCCTTATATCATACACATTTAGAATACCAAGTTTGAACTTTCTGCCATAATTTGTTTTTGAGATATGCTGATAACAGACAGACAGACAGACACACAGACACACACACAGACCATTTGCTAAAAACATGATTTTCGTATTCAGGGGACCTCAGAACATGTAAATATAACAAGAACTCGCGTTCGAAAATTTGAGCCGAAAACAATACTTTCTCTACCTTATGGGTAAGAGAAAGTAAAAAAAAAAAAAAAAAAAAAAAAAAAACGTAAACAGAAGAGTGAAAGATTGATAGGAAGAATGAACAATGATAACTTGAAATATTGAAAAACTAAAAGCAAATTGTTATAGGAAGTTTTAGATCAAAACTGTTTATAATGTTTCTTTCTTTTAAATTTATTGTATTTTCAGCCTACGTGAAAATCAGTAACAATCAAGCGTACAATGTTTCTGTATAAAAACTTACCTGCTGCAATAAAACTATTTCTATTATTATTGTTTAAAACAAACATTAAATAAATAAATAAAAAGTTTCCTAATACACAAATTCCCTAGGCATTGGGAGTGATTAATTGAAAATATTTTCTATTAAAAGATATCCCCCTAGAATATATTTTACTTTATTTATTAATATAATTGTCATAATTATATAATTGTCACTCACACGACTTTCTCTAACCCTGAAATTTTATACTATAAATACAGGTTGCAGATTAAGAGGTAAGATAACGAGTACTGTTATGTAAACCTGTGTTAAATTATTCAAATTAGGCTTAGGAAGAGTTTTATATGATAATTAGTTCTGTGTGGGGGGGCAGTAGCCCCCTCAACCCCCCCCCCTCCGTTTCATTAATGCACTTACATTTATATAGAATTTAATTCATTTATTAAAAAATAATTCTGTTTTTAAAAAATAATTTATTAAAATTATTATTAAAAAAAATTATCTTTTAGGATAATGGAGACGATTTCCATATTAGAGAATTAGTATAACACTAAATAAAAAATAAAAAAAAGTTAAATTTATTCTCAATATTACATATAAAAAAAAAAAAAAAAAGTTGTTAAAAATGAAAAAAAAATCATAACTTTGTTTTAAATTATCGCAGATCGATGGTTCAATCATTCGTTTTAAAGGTATTGGCGAGCTCTTTTGAAAGATATTATGAACATTTACTCCGCTCGACGGGGGACTTCTCGCCCAGGGGGGGGGGGGGCTCCTACATACACAGAATTTTTTTTCCCTGTTGACTATCTCTATTCCAGGGCCTGACTATCGCACGGGCACCCGGGGCTAGTGCCCTGGGCACGAAATTTCCGAGGGGCACAAAATTTTACTAATGGCTAAAGTATATGGTTAATATCTTCCTTTTTCTTTCTTTCATTCTTTTTTTTTTTTTTTCTTTTCTTTTAACTCAACTGTGTTTCACTTACATACATTAATAAAATTTTAAAACAAAAACTGTCGTTAGACTGACTGGGGTAATTTTGTCTTTAGAACCTAGCCTAAAACAAAACCAGATTAAATTTTTGTTCAGATAATTTTTTTTTCGATCTGCTTTTTCGCCTGCTAAAAATTGTGGTACATTAGTAACCGGTCTTTTGTTTTGGAGGCTCTTCTAAGGGGGCACGAAAATTTTAAAGTGCCCTGGGCACAAAAATTTGTTAGTCGGGTCCTGTCTATTACAAAAAATATATATTCGTTTCATTTGGTATAGTGTAGACTGTAGTCTATAGATGCTAAACTCTACTTACCTGCAATTTCCCCCATACACGTAATGTATTTGAATACTTTTGAGCGTCCCTGTACACGAACCATTTGCTTCATCCCAACGAAAAGCTTACTGTAGCATCCCTATATGATACACATTTAGAATACAGAGTTTGGAATTTCTGCTACTATTTGTTCTTGAGATATGCTGATAACAGACATCCACACAGACCATTCTTTAAAAACATGATTTTCGTATTTAGGGAACCTCGGAACATGTAAATATAACAAAAACTCATGTTCCAAAATTTGACACTAAAACAATACTTTCTCGACACTATGGGTAAGAGAAAGTAAAAAAAAAAAAAAAGATATTTGCAAACACTGATCAACTTTGTATAAATGTATTTATAGTAATAATAATAATAATAATAATAATAATAATAAATACTCCTGTTTAATTTACTTTATAATGGATTAGTAAAAACAGAATATTTATATGCAGGAACTTTTGGAACACACAGATACAACCCCCCCCCCCTCTCTCTCTTTCATGGGAAAAAAATATAATATAGATAGATAGATAGGAATTTTCATTTGAGTTTGGTTTGTGATAAGTTAGCGGATACAAATCAGCTTTAAAGTTGATAAAGAGTTAATGACATCCCAAAAAACTTTTTCTATTCCATAACTCTTAAAATAAACTAATGATGTAATTAAAACATTTGGGATATTTATTATAGTTCTTCAAGTAACTGACTTTTTTTTATACTGTCATTAGTGGCAAAATATCAAATGTCCTTTCAAATGAAAATTACAAATTTTATATGAAAATAATTTATTAAATTCGAGATCGGGGGGATAACTTTACACTTATTTGGAAAAAAAAAAAAGTCGTTTTACACACAAATTCCTTGTACATTTACTTTGATAGTTTTCAAAACAGATAACCACTACACTTCTATTTTTAGAATATTCCCTTCCCTCCAGGTAATTAACGAAAAGGGGAGATTGAGAAATTCGCACTAACAGTGGGGAACAACCACCCGTGAAGTGATGGATTACTGGTCTTGGAGTACGAAGATTCAACATTAAAATAAAAATGTCTGTTTTATTATTAAAATATCTCTTTTTCATTTTAATAAAAATTCAATATTTTTAAATCAACGCACAGATAAAAAATTGAAGTTATTAGCCTCGTGATTAAAATTTCAAATATCTCAAACAGAACTGAGTAAATTCCAGTTTTTTGATGCCTTGTCTAATTTTCATGATAATGTTTGAGTTTTGAAATTAAATTAAATATTAATATTAACTTTTTTAAAAAAAATGCCCACTAGTCTAAAATCTAAAGACCTTCAAGAATTGCATGCAAAAATCCAAATTCGAAAATCACAATTTTCTTTTGAGATATTTTTAGAAAACTGAAGGTCCTTAATTCCCATAGGATTAACATGGAGAAAGGATTTTGGAGATTTCACTGATGTACAGCCTTAAGCTGGAATTGGGGCCATTATGTTCCGCTGAAAGCCAGCGGAGGATATGGGGAAAATTTTAAGGATTTATTGGCTTAGTCCTTCTTTACTTTTAGCCTGAAGCTTTGATATCTCTGTAAACTTTACTTTTCTTTCTGTATTTACTTTTTTGGTGATAGGTTATATGTGTCTGTGTATTTATATATAGATTTATATGTGTATGATATCTTAAGCACACAAGCATATCTTGTTTGCTTTTGCTTTCTCTCAATTGATACAAAAATTTCAAATGGATTTTGAAATTTACTGTTTCTGTACATTTTTAAACACAGATACAATTTAAAAGATTTTTTTTTTACCTTTTTTTAAGTTTTATTGTACAGGAAAACTATAAATTAATTTGTTTTCAATACACAAAATCTAATAGATTCGGGATTTTTTTTCTCTTAGGTCTACATTGCTTTACGATTTTAACTTTCTCTTACTCATATATAGGAGATAAAGTATTATTTTTGTGTCAAATTTCCGAAACTGTAATTTTTGCTATACTTGTACGTTTTGATGTCTCCTGAATCCGACAATTAGGTTTTTAGAGGTTGGTCTTTGGGTGTGTTTGTGTCTGTATGACAGTTTGTTAGCAGCATAACTTTCGATCAATTACATTGCTTGGCATGAAAATTGCTTCTGACAGCATATCAGCACATTCTTATGTAAAATAACTTCCTGAATCCGAATATGACGCCTACTATCCCCCACCGTTTTTTAGGAACGGCCCTCCATTTTTATCCTTTTTCGGTGATTTTATGTCTATAAATCTGATTTTTAGGAGGGGAGAGGATTATTTTAACCGTTAAACATCTTCTGAGGGGCTACAGAGTTGTAAAATTGTAAAACATGGACATTTACGACAAGGGAAAAATTTTGGGGGATTTGCCACTGAAATTATGTATTACATACTTTATAGATTTTTAATCTGATATTAATGTTATTTTTTAAACTTTATATATATATATATATATTTAAATGTTAACTTAATTCTTTTTCATTCATCTAATCAAATTCATGGTCATAAAATTATCGAACAGGGGGAAATTTTGAGGGAGGGGGTGGTGTTTCTAGAAAACGGTGGGTGAGTTGGCAAAATGGGAGTCATATTCGGATTCAGGAGGTCATTTTACATAAGCATAAGCAAAAACGGCATCAAAATTCGAAATTTTTTTTTTTTTTTTTTTTTTTTTTTTGCAGAGCAGTGTTATTAATCTGTAAAATTGGGTAAATTGCTGAAACTTCATTTAGCGCTATACTGTTTTCTTTCATTCAGAGAACTTACACAAAGACATACAAAAGTGTTTACGTAAGATTTTATTGTCTTGTCATATCTATGAAATTTGTTAATTGAATATTACTAAAACTTTGTATAGCCATAGGTGCATTTTACTCATTGAATAATTTTCGTTTTGTATAGGATTCATATGAAAATTTAAATTTTGTAATTCTTGAAATTAATTTCACTTGAATACTTAACTGATTTCATACAAATCTTTATTAGTATTTTATTCCTTTATCATTTTTTTCTTTTACCTAATTTTTATGTTCGCAATATCAAAATTTGAAAAGTTATTGCCACGGTCAAAGTTTTTCGAATACAATGCATATATCGCTGTGAAAAAAAGCAAAGATTTAAAATCTTCAAATATAAGCACAGTAGCAAAGTTTGATTTTCGTAGAAATGTATAGAAAGGCGTTAGATAGTAGCTTTATAACTGAAAATTTCTAGATCCTAGAAGCCAGAATTATTATTAGATTTTCTGAAAGAGCTGTTAGCACGTGACATGAATTATTCATTGTATCTGATGACCTTTCTTGAGTGACAGATGTAGAGTTGTATAACTAGTTATTAACGAATTATGTTAAAAAGATGGATAAAGAAAGGTGGTAGTGTTGATGCCGATTGTCTGTACTGGAGTTCTACACCAGCAGGGTAATGTTATCTGTGGGATTTTTCTAAGAGATCCTACCTGTAATTATGCGAGTTTCCGAGAAAGACGTAGAGAACTCCGAAAAGCTGTGACGATGAGTGCCACCGCGTATTGTACTGGAAAGCGTATATTTCTATAATAGAAGTGCTATCTGTGTGTGTGTATGTTGATAAGAAATAATACTAGTCTCCAATGCATTTGTTTTAATTTAAAAAAAAAAAAAAGAAGAAGAAGAAGCATTATCCTTTTATTTATTTATTTTATTTTATCTACCCTTTGTGTAAGTGTGTTTGTGTTTGTGCATGTGTATGTAAGCTGCTACACTTAATGCTTTCTTAATTTTTGATTTTATACTTATTTTACCAGTTTTTGAACAAAGAGTCATTACATTAATCTTGCCAAATGTAGATAAACTCAAAATTAAAAAAAAAAAAAAAAAAAAAAACAATTATAGGTTTAAATTCTTATCTTCAAAGCATATTCTACATTAAAAAATATTTGCATTGAAACTAATGCATTATGTGTTAAAACAGACTATTCATCAAAAATAATCATTTTAAATAAGAAACCCACCTTCATAAATACAGGTTTCAGAAAAATAATAATCACAAAATATTATCGATCGCTTTTCTCTTTATAACTGCAGAATAGAATAATTCCTTTTCTTAAGAACCTGAACTCTTCTAAAAGCCTAATATCACGCAAACTATTGAAACTGTGTCAAGACAAAAAAGATTAACTATTCGTCCAATTACGTGATTTAAGTTAATGCGCTAAATCATATGCTTTACGCAAAATTATTGCATATTTATCATAATAAATGTACCTGTCTGTATAAGAAAAAGTTTTAATTATTAGCTTTTATGGTTATAATAGGTAGCAATTAAAGTATTGTTCTCTCTCCAGATAATGTGAAACTTGGACTCAAGCAGTTTTTTAGAATTAAAAATATTGAATTTATTACAATTAAAAGGGGCGTTATCTTGGTAAATGAATTTTATCGTTAGGTATTTTCTATAAAAATATGTGAAATAAAATCGATAACCAATGCATGTATGTTTAAAATGGCATATTATATTGTTGTTTTCTTCTGCCTTTCATCTGTTGTGTGTTAATAAGATGTGTTATATGATTTGTTATCCTGTTTCTGAGAAACTTAAGACAATAAAAGACAATGCCGCCCTCCTGATACAGTGGCCAAGAAGCTGATTTCTGGTACAAAAGGCGCCTGGTTTGAATCTTGTGCAAGGCACGAATGTGTATGAAGTCTTCTTAACCCATTAGGCGCCAAAGCTCCAACTGCGGGAACAATTTTTTAAGAATTTTTTTCTCTGCAAGTAATTAAGATAAATATTTTTTTTTCATTTTTACATTAAATACTGAAACGCCTAGCTTCGTTGGTAATTTTTTTAAAAAGTTTCTAATACAACTCCTGTTTATTTTTTTAATTATTCAAAGAAAGATGTTTGTTTTTCTGCAGAACATCAGCAAAGAAAACAAATCAGCAAAAATAGCTAATTCGAGTGCAGAGATTTAAAACAATGAATATGCAATAAAACAGTTCTTTTTTTTTTTTTTTTTTTTTTTTTTTTAATTACATCAAACAGGGATGAAGAAAACTAATTTAAAAGGGTTTTGCAGTTTTTCAACATTTGCTCTGCCCCAATTATGTGTCAAATCGCCCATTTTGGAAACATATCATATCTGCGAACAAAATATTTTTTTTTATTATTATTTAAATTACATAGGATTTGAAGTGCATATTGAAACCCAAAAATATACGAAAATTCATAAATTTTCAGTGGTATTCATATAGCGGTGTTTAATGGGTTAAATATACAAGATATTGTGTATTTTATTCATTGTTATTGGGAATTAGTGTAATATTTAACATTCGAGATGAAAGTCATTGTAAATACAGATCTCAAAGGTGTGAAATAAATACCAAATACCTAAATAAAACGGATAAATAATATTTAATATCATAATATTCCATTTAAAACGTTGTGTTACGTATTCCTATGTAAACCTCTCATCATTTTACAAATATTGTTGTACACTTTACATTTTAATTAAATATGAATATTGATATTAAAAAAATAGCTATGAGATTTTCCTTTCTATATTCAGAATTTGTTCGAAAAAAAGTTCTTTAAAAACAATTACATGTTCAATGTTTTTAAATATGTAATTCTGAAGTAGGTTTCTTGATAAATTAAAATATAACCGTAATGGTTGTCGGTTCATAAAGGTCATATTATTCATTCCTATAAAAAAGGTCTTTCAGATTTAAGGTGTTATGTTCGAATGCCATTTAGATATAGATATCCATAGTGGTTTGAAATCTACTTTAAGCTTTAGGTTCTTAATTAATGAGACTTAATGTGCAGAATATTTATGGTAAAGCGACAGCATGACGATCTTGAAAGAAGTAATTGAAATTCTAAAAAGTATAGTTAGAAGATGCGTTATAGTAATTTATTTAATTCAGGATCATCTATATTATTTCGTATTGAAATAGTAAAAGTATTATACAAGTTTACTAATTTTTTTATTATGTACACCACAAAAGAGAAAAAGAAATGTTATACACTTTACTGCATTTCTTACTTTTAAGCGATTTAAAAATTATTTTATTAACATTGTTACCTTGCATTGTCAAAAACTTATAAAACACTCATTTATTATTATTATTATTATTATTTGAAATATTTGTTTAGCGTTATAAAAATTCGGTTCATCCTTTTCATCGTATTTATCAATAAAGTATTATTTACCTACGGTCAAAGTAAACCATTTATATAAATTTCAAGGTAATTCATCATTTTATGTTTTGACATGCAAAAATAAATTTTCAGTTCGCTTCAATACAGTTTTAGTATTTTATTGTACGCCATCAATAACAATAGATTAAATAGCAAGTCACTGCGTCATGTTAAAATGTCAGGCAGCAACAGGAAGCGTCCTATTGATCTATATTTCTTACGTTATAAAATTCCAAATAGATTCACCGCTCGGATGTATATTTCTCCCCCATTTCTCTAGGGTTTTACATATATATATTACACGAGATGAAAATGGTAACACTTCCAACAAACAAATGGATTACTCCGCGCATACTAATGCACCGCTCAGTTTTCCCCCTGTCAACAGGTTTTCTCAGCATGACACCAAGCTGACGTAGTAACTGACTGAATGAAGGTTTCTACGTAGAAGAGTGGTATGGGATCTATGGAAAGAAAGGAAATTGAATTTAATACTAAAAAAATGATTGGGAGAGAGCACATTTTTCCTCTTTACAAAAAATTTCTTTTCATGGGGATTTTTTTGTTTTCGATATGGTATGCAATATCAAAGGGATTAAATATTAGGTGGATCTTACATTTTTTATTGATTAAATAAGATGAAGAATGCTGATGTAGCAATATAATTCGTCCAAAAATTAGTTTTGAACTATTTGGTTCACATTATACAATACATATTGCCAGCTAAAGACATTTTACCTCTATTTGTTACTTTCTTTCTTTCTATGAATACATGATATCTCATATTCTATAAATAACATTATTGAATAAAAGAAATGGTTAAAAAGCTTTCAGATTCTAACCAATTTGAAAGGTTTAATTTTGCTGTTTCGAAAGATTTTACTTCTTATTATAAAATTTTTGGTATCTTCTTCTTCTTCTTTTTTCATTTATCCAATATTTTTATTTGTTTGAAATATATACATTTTGTTTTAAAATGTTAAAATTCAAACCGAAGATTTGTTTCTTAGGGGAACTTGGCACCTCTGAAAGTTTCATATAAAAGCTTATATTTATAAGATGAATTATATTATAAGATGAATTTATATATGAATATATATAAATTCATCTCATAACATATTTATGAATATATTTATAAGATGAATTATATTAGGTTTGTAGAGTAAAATATACATTCAGGCAACAATTCTTATGCTTTTAATATATTCTTTTTATAGATTTGAAAACTTTAAATTGAATTTTCTCAGTTTGCTTTTTTTTTTTTTTTTTTTTTTTTTTTTAATGAATTCATGATTTTTAAAACGTTAAAACTTCTACAGATGTTTAAGAAAAGAATTATTATTGTTATTATTATTATTTTGAATGTTTGAGAGAAACTGCTTAAAAGAATTTGAAGCGGATTTTACAATACCTTTAAAAAAATATTAAAGATAAAAGCAAAAGTTATTATTATTATTATTATTATTTATTATTATTATTATTATTATTATTAATTATTATTATTATTATTATTATTATTATTTATTATTATTATTATTATTATTTAACTTTTTATTTTTTTTTCAAATGTTTACATATACTTGCGTTTTCTAATCCCCCCCCCCAAAAAAAAAAAAAAAAAAAAAAAAGTAATAAATAAATCTCAAAATCCATCCCTAATTTTTTTAAGTAGGTTCTATTAAAAATCCAAAAAAATATTAAGTCTTTTCTTTAAATATCTGTAAAAGTTTTAGCATTTTGAAGATCGTGTATTCATGAAAAACTGCAAATTAAGAAAACGCAATCTCAAAATTTCAAATCTATAAAAAATCATCAAAAACCAAAAGAATTGTTGCACGAACATATTTTTTATCGAAATTAATATAGTACAATTTATAAATGTTAAATCGAAATATAAACTTTAAATATTCTAAATCGAAATATTGGGTTGCTCGGAAAGAAATTTCGTTTTTCTCAGCAGAAGATTTAATTGTATTTTTTTGTCACACCATCTTCACAATTAAGCTGCATTACCATTATATATTGTGTCAGCTGATATAGCAAGGCTTGCTTGTGAAAAAGCTCATTTTATTCTCTTCAATAGGTTTGATTGGTGACCTATCAAATAAAGAAAATCGGAAGAGACATTTTCGGCATATTTTGTTTTTGCTATAAAAAAATGAAAATACTGTTCAAACAAAGAAAAAGTATACGATATGTATACATAAAATTTATTTAAAGAACGCAAGTGTCAAAATTTATTTACTAAATTTTGTTCCGGCAATTTTGACGTTGAAGATGCATTACGTTCTGTAAAAACAGTTTATGCTAATGAAGACAAAATAAAGTATTGATTTATGAAAACTGCCAAATAACAACTCGTGAGGTCGCTAAGAAACTGATCAAAGGGGAGAATATACAATTCAATAAAATATTTATAGAATATAAGAAAATCGTCTTTCATTTTCAAAGGAAAGAACGAAATTATTTTCCGAACAACCAATATAAGCTTTCATACGAAACCTTCAGTGGTGTTAAGTCGAAGATGCCAAACCTTCTTAAGTTGACAAGGGATGGTAAAAATTCTCAAAATCGATTTCATTAAAATATCCAAAGAGTATTATAAATATACAAACAATATAATTCTTTTAAAATAATTTCCTTCGACAATTTCTCGAACCTCATTTAAAACTTTTTTTATTTATTTATTTATTTTTTTTTTATAAAATTTTAAACATTAAATTTATTTTTCTTGGGTTTAAATTTCAAGAATAATTAGTTGCTTATAATGCTCCTTACTAATTTGTTTTTCATACAATCACTTTAATAATTTTCATAAATGCTAATCAATGTTTTTGTCACTAAACTGCATATTCTTTTTGCTTGTCAAAAAACTTTTAACATTATTACGAACACTCAAATTCAGTTGCAGAATAATAATTCATGAAAATTTCAAGTTTTACATTTGTTGTTGTTGATGATGATGATTGTCTGTTTATTTGCTGGCAACTGATGTTGTAACTAAGTTAAAAATATATATACAGGGTGTTCCAAAAGTCCCAGACCCCCTTCCTAACTCGAAAATGAGTCGAAATTTTAAAAATGAGGAAACGCGTATTTAATGAATTCGAGCGGGACCTTGTTTGGTGAAAATGTTTGGTCACCGGGGCGGGAGGGGGGAATTTGGGGGGAGGGGCTCTAGGGAGGGCAACTTTAAATTTTCAAATGGGAAAGTATGTCTTGTGATACATCCTTGGAAACGTCTCTTTAAGATAATGAATTTGATATAAATAGTTTTGCCCTACGATGATTATTAAAGGAGATACATGAGTTTTTAGACTTTTGAAATGTGGATTTTATACTTATGTATTCCCTTTAACAATCACTGCAGGACAAAACTGTTTATACTAAATTCATTGTCTTGAAGAGACGTTTCCAGGAATGTATCACAAGACATACTTTATCCAAAAATGTTTGGGCCCGGGCAAGTGGGTGGTAAAATTGCCGTTATGGAGTGCAACTTTAAAATTTCTAATGGGAAGCTATGTCTTGTGATACATCCCTGCAAACGTCTCTTCAAGACAATGAATTTGGTATAAATAGTTTTGTCCGGCAGTGAATATTAAAGGGGATACATAAGTGTAAAATCCACATTTTAAAAATCTAAAAATGCATGTGTCTTCTTTAATAATCATCGTAGGGCGAAACTATATTTATATAAAATTCATTGTCTTGAAGAGACGTTTCCATAGATGTATCAAAAGACATACCTTCCTATTTGAAATGTTAAAGTTGCCCTCCCTAGAGGCCCCCCCTAGCCTTCTCGGGCCCAAACTTTTTTCACCAAAAGCGGTCCCTCTCGAATGTATTAAACACGTTTTTCAAAATTCCGACTCATTTTCGAGTTATGGGGGGGGGGAGGGGATTTTGGAACACCCTCTATTTATATATATATTGCTGAGTATTGTAAAGGAATTAAATTATTCATTATATATATATATATATATTGCACAAATGTCTTCAGTTACATATAAAAAACGCATATTTTAAAAATTGGAGATTTAGAATTCGCATGAAGCATTTTTAAATTGAGCATTGCTTTGTATTTTCTTTCCCTTATAAAATTTCTTTTTGTCCTTTAAATTGTTGCCAAGTTAATTTATGAGAAATATTTTTATGTTTGAATCATGCAATTTCATGAGAATTTCCGATATTTCAAAACTTAAAACTTATGTCTTTAATAATAAATTACTACAGAAATGATACTGGATTTACAGATATATTTCAAGAACTATAAATTGTATTTACTATAGTAATTATGAGATTTAGTTTAGAATTTGAAAAAAATTTCGAAAAAAAAAATTAAATTTTAAATTTAGTTTTTTAATTTTTTCACCAAAAGAAATCGCTTTTACTTAACCGAATCATGATGTGTTGACAAAAAGGACGTATTATCCGTAATAAAATGGCATAATAAAGTAGCTATTTATGAATATGGACATATATTTTTCTAGAATATTACAGTCCACACTTACAGTTCTTTCTGTGGCGCCCTGCCACCTTTTTTGAGAACCACTGTTCTAGATAGTTACACAGAGATAGACACACACACATAGAGAAACTACTAAAAACTTGTTTTGGGGATTCGGAGTGACTCTCGAAACAAGTAAAAACAGGAAAAATTAATTTCCAACACTATGTAGTATAATTAAATAAATAAATAAATACGCATTATAGGGTAATCTCTCATTGAAACAGAAATATTATACATTTTGTTGAAATTAAGATGATAATACAAATTTAAAAAACAAATTTGAGTTTAAAATATTAAAAAAATAAGTGATTAGTATAATTTAATCGTCCCTAAAATTAATTTTTGTTGGTAAAATAAAATAAATAAATACACAAACGAAGCACTTAAAATATGGTTGAAAGATTACAAAAATTGCATTTTGAAGAGTTTGAAATTTAAGTTGTATGCAAACATAGTACAATTTTCAGTACATTTAATCCTAATTATACGAGGTCTGTCCAATAAATACGCGAACTATGGCCAGAAAAAGTTTATTTTGCAAAATTTAGTCTACATCGATTTGGTACCCTTCAAAGTACTCTCCATTCGTTGCTATGCACTTATTTCATCTTCTTTTCCACTGTTCGAAGCACCCTTGGAAGTCCTCGGCAGTCAGGCCTTTAAGTTTTCTCGTCGTTTCTTGCTTTATTGTGTCCACATCTTCCCAGTGATCTCCCCTCATCACATTTTTGCAGTTTGGGAATTAAAAAAAAGTCGCATAGGGCAAGATCTGGCTAATAAGGAGGATGATCAAGGATGGTGATTGAATTTTTTGCCAGAAACTGGCGAAGAATCAATGCTGAATTTGCAGGTGCATTGTCATGGTGAAGGATCCATCCATCGCCTTGAGTCAAATTTCGTCGCACACGACGCATGCGATCTCTCAAACGCTTGAGAACTGTAAGAAAAATAATTTATTATTTTCGTCAATTTCCATTTTTGACACACAGTAAAAACAAGGACAACAGAAACTAACACAACTGGAACAATACGCACAGCTCGACGATCCGCCATGCACTGATGGTTCATTGGGTCTCAGGCAACTAGCACCGCTAGTGAGCGAGGCTATAGTCCGCATCATAGCCGACAGATGGCACCAGTTCGCGTATTTATTGGACAGACGTCATAGTCTTGTAAAATTAGTTATCATCGAAAAAAATAAAAACCTTTGTGCAAGGTTGAATTTTCTAATTTTTTCTTATAAAAATTTCCTAAAATATTGTTTTTAATGTTCTTTGTTTATTTGCTGAAAATTTTTAATGAAAATTTTTATTTATTATATTTAAAAAAAAAAAAAAAAAAAAAAAAAAAAGGGAAAAGAGAGTTTTTTTTTTTTTTTTTTTTTTTTTTTTAAGCCTTTGAAACCTATGTAACCCCTTAAAGTCTAAAAAATGCTATTATTTTACTATTCCATAAGTCAACAAGCTGCTTAAATTATTTACAATATTCTTTTAAATAATTGAAATTCAGACATGCATTTAACATTATATTCAATAAAATGTTGCACTTAAGTTAAAAGTATCCGAAAGTTTTTATTTTGATAAATACAAAGGATTATATAACAAGCTTTCTAAAAGTCAACGTTAATTTTTTTTAAGTCAAAAAATATCATTATCTTTTGTATCTACGCGTATTCTACATATTTGTAGGTGGTTACCCTCATCACTTTTACTGAAGAACGATTATTACAATTTATATTTAAAAAAATGTACCATCTCGACATTTTAAATGGAAACAAAGCGTTTATTGTCATTTTTAAGAATTATCCTTTAACTGTTTTTACTTCCTCTTAACCTTACGGAAAAGAAAGTATTGCTTTAGGATCAAATTTTCAAAAGTGAGTTTTTGTTATATTTACATTTTCTGATGCCCCCTGAATACGAAAATCATGTTTTCAGCGAATGGTCTGTGTGTGTGTCTGTCTGTCTGTGTGTCTGTTATCAGCTTATCTCAAGAACAAATAGTAGCAGAAATTGCAAACTCGGTATTCTAAATATATATTATATAGGGATGCTACACTAAGCTTTTCGTTGAGATGAAGCAAATGGCTACTGTACAGGGATACTCAAGAGTATTCAAAACATTATGTCTATGGGGAAATTGCAGCTAAGTAGAGTTTAACATCTACAGACTGCACTAAACCACATGAAACGAATATATATTTTTTATAATAGAGATAGTCAACCGGAAAAAAAAATGTTGTGTACGTAGGAGCCTTACCTCTTCCCCCGGGGGGAGTAAATTTTCATGCTAGGTATCTTTCAAAAGAGCTCGCCAATACATTTGAAACAAATGGTTGAACCATCGATCTGCGAAAATTTAAAATAAAGTTATCGATTTTTTTCATTTTTAACAAAAAAAAAAAAAAATGTAATATTGAGAATAAATTCAACTATTTTTGGATATTTAATGTTATACTACTTGTCTAATATGGAAATCGTCTGCATTATCATGGAAGATAATTTTTTTAAATAATAATTTTAATAAATTATTTTTACTTTGTGAATTTGTATAGGAAAATATAGAAGAAAATCATGTGGTGGCAACAACTCACTAGTTATTTGTTGTTAGTGGATGTGCTTTACTAATAATATATTTCTAGGAAAGCTGTTCGGTAATTGAAATAAATTGCTCATAGAGATATGATAAATAATGTATGTTTTAAGCTAAATATTCATCACTTGTTTTTTGTATATTTACACGTTTTGAGGCTTCCTGATTACCGTAGTCAAGTTTTTTAACGTTTGATTTTTGTCTGTGTCTCTTAAAAACGAATAATTTTATAAGATCCAAATGTTGTATTTTGATGTTAATATAAGTTTGTTGCTGGAAAAGTTTGATCAAGATTGATAAGTTTTAATGAATGTTGCGTGTGAAAATTATCTGTATAATTTTAAGTAAACTTTTAATTTTAATAACAGAATTAAATTTTATATAAATGTAGGTGCATGAATGAAACGGGGGGGGGGGGTTAGGGCCCCCTCACACGGAACTAATTGTCACATAAAACTCTCCCGAAGCTTAATTTGAATTGTTTAACATAGGTTTACATAACAGTACTCATTATCTTATCTCTTAATCTCTAACCTGTATTTATAGTATTACATTTCAGTGTAAGAAAAAGTCGTGTGAGTGACACACCAGATTATTTTAAGGTGTTTATTTAAAGGTCAAAATTATCGCCTCATACCTTTATAAAATAATTAAAAATGATTGATACAAAATAAACTCTAAAAGCGCCCATTATAATCATGATGATACTGTTCCCTTGTGTGATAGGGTTTTAATCTTGTTTTGCTCCGAATTTGAGTGCAGTAACATGTCTGAGAATATACAGAAGATCTGATTGCTACATTTTGTGTCAGATGAGACGTTCTATGATGTCTGAAAAAGATCGATAAAATATTATTAAGTATATGCTTAGTGAATATTTTCTTTGCATTAGGCTACAAAGTAAAAGGTTTATTTTGTCCAATTTTTATTAAAAAAAAAGGTTTTTCAAGTAGAAGGAATTATATAGGAAAGAAAAACATAAAATTTGAATAATTTTCGATTGAGTTATTTAAAACGAATTTGTAAAACTGTTTATGTTAACATAACTTAAAGTTAGAGACTAGTACTGAATGTTTGGTTCTGAGCATAGAGAATTTTAAAATAATCGATTTTTTAAAATAATCACTTTTTTACCTTCGTACGGAGTTTTGGATCTGAATCAATAACAATGGACATTGATAAAATAATAGTTTACGTTAAGAGAAAAAAAAAAAAAAAAGTGGTGCTACTTAAGCCTGGTTCTTAGAGTGTGAAATTCCTGTGAAATTCTTAATCGGAAAACTGTGGGTTTGATACAGGAACTGACCGAAGACCGTCGTATACATTACTCGTGGATAGTATATGTAACATCCGCCGCTTCTGCAAAGTCTTCTATGTTTCCTAAAATTAACAACGGCAAGGTTTAACGGAGCGGGAGAGCAGTCAGCTCCGTAAAGAGTCGAAATTGCGATAGCATGTCTTTAGACTACTCTCAAGGATACATTCCAAATCGTCGTCAACTGCATACTATGCAATGCACAATAGTGTGACGTAAAATCTACTTCAACTTCAACCATTTTTATTTTCACTAATACATTGCAAATAAAAGGGTCTTAAAAAAAGACATAAAAACAACTGAAAAAGCATTTATGTCACGTAAATATCTTAATATAGAGCTTAGACGCTGTAGATATCTTAATTTAAGATAGAAATATATATGAAATATCAGTTCAGACACAAAACACGGAAAATAAAACACGTAACACGTGTTTGAAACACATAAATACGCGAAATTTCAGACAGCAAACGCGTCTGAATTTTCAGACACTTGCATTACTTAGCAAATTTTTCATATGTAATCTATTTTAAGTAACCTGTTTATCATGTTTAAACTTCTCTCCACATTCAATAAATATAACATTATTATTATTTTTTTTTTTAATAAGCAGTTAAGCTACTTGAACTATGGTAGCTTTATGAAGTTAATTTTTCATGGAATAAACTCTAGACATGTGAATGACATTTGCATGCAATTATGTTTAATATAATTCATAAACAACATATTATACATGAAGCTCATATCGCTAAAAAAAATGTATTTAAAGCTTTTTTATATTAAAATAAAAAGTGTGAAGATAAACGTGTGAGATAAATGTGTGAAACGTTGTGAGGAATATGTGGTCTCCATTCCTCCATCTTCAATTAATCTAACTTAAGTAGTAAATGATAAGAGCACGAGACAAAGTTAAATAAAAATAAAGTTTATTAAAGATCAAGTTCAAGGCGGGTATTGGGCTAACTCAGAAATAACTCTTAAATAACTTTAGGGGATAACTTCAGTAAATCCTTAAACAAACGTAACTTATTCTCACCAATACAAATACAGTCAACGATTGCTCTCTACCTATCCACAATGCTCCGCTGGTGACAGGATTCCCTGAATTCACCTAACTTTGCACTATCGATGAGCTCCTTCCAAAACGTCTACAAAACTAAGAACTTATCCTAAAAGATCACTTAATCAAACTCTTTCATTGTCGGCTCTGCACCACTCTCATCTTCACCTCTTTTACTTTTCAACACACATCCATATTTATACCTAAGATTCATCCATTCCACTCACTTCATTTAATTCTAAGACTTCTCCTTATTCACTCGCTCTTCGCAACTTGTGAACTTAGCTGCAACGCCATGCTGATGTGAACTCTACTACACACCATCCTTACAAAGTATTTTTCAGTTCCCCATTATACTATAGGTATAGTAGGAGAGGCGCAAGCGCCACACCACCAACTGCTTCAGGCTCTAGTGAGCCCATATAGTCCCGTCAGTAGCGTCCCAAGTCTAGGAAACTCAGAAATTTGAGACCTATTTGTATATATATATATATGTATACACACACACACACATATATATATATAACTTTTTTACATGTTTAAGGATTGAGGAATCCAAAAATCACAAAATTGACATGCTGTCCGTCTATTAGCCTGTAAGCGTGTTAGGGTATTAGATTGTATGCACAATATCTCAAGAACAAATCGTCGTAAAGAGGTCGTACTAATTTTAAAATATCGTTGAAGTTACTAGGAAGAACATTAATGATTTTCAGCATTTTAATTAAAAATCATTATTCGAAATTTACAATTTCTTTGACAGAGGTGAATAGGGCGAATTTTCGCTTAAACGGGTATTTTATTGTACTTTAAATATTAGTTTATGTAACGACACGAGCATCATTAACTATAAAAATTTAAATTTGAAAACTTCGTAAGTTATTTGAAATTTACGAGCTAGTTAACACAGCAGAATAGGGCAAAATCTCGTTTAAACTTCCAATTTTATGGATATTTTGATCTTAATGATGTCAGACTACTTTTAAAATACCATTAATGACATTGGTTTGGGCTGCATTGAATACGAATATTCCAATTTGAAAATTTCGTAAATTATTCGAATTTTAAGATTTTCTTAACATAGCAGAGAAGAGAAATATTTCACATGAACTTCAGTGTTGCACGACTTTTTTAATCAATAGTCACCAATAATTTTTTAAAAGTGGTATTTGATATACATAAAAGGCGATTTGAATCGAAGAATCATCGGTTATGTCTATCAAATACCACTTCTCAAAATTGTTGGTGACTATTGATTAAAGAAGTCGCGAAGTCTGTCAACACTGATGAACTTGCATGATGGGGATCATTACACTGAAAATAGTATGGAATACTCGTAGCATGTAAACTAAAATATGAACTGATTCTAAAATATTAATTAATTAATTTGAATACAGTAAATGTCTCGAACTAAAAGGTGGTTAGCCTAATAAGGGGAACATTTAAGCATAACACCGTGTCGATCTTATTTATTTATCTCAACATAAATATAATGCGATCTGTGGTAGATATTTAAGGGGACATATATATGATGGGGATATAATCAGAAACCACCTATGCCAACTAGTTTGAACTTATATAATTCCATGTTAGCATATTCAAATTGTAATTACAGAATCTAGATGTTTTAATGCTCGACACGTAAATTCTAAAATAATACTATACATCACCGCTCATCGAACTTTAGTAAAATAATTAAAGTTATTTATTATATAAAAGAAACTCATAAATGTGTCTCCCATAATCGTCTTAAAACAGCTTCCTTGAGTGCTAGTTTTGAATCTTATAATGGTTTGCGTTTGAGTGCAGTTGCATGTCCAAAGAGATAGAGAAGATGCGATTGGTACATTTTGTTTATCGTTGATGATGAAAAATGAATGAAGCCTTAGGAAGTCAGGGAAAGGGCGATAAATAAAATATTGTGAAAAATATGATAGATAAATATTCTTTCTGTGTTCTGCTACAATATATATATTGAAGTATGTATGTATGTATATGTACGTATGTCTATGTATATATTTCACCATTATTATTCATTTTTTTTAAATACAGGATTTATTCCCAAAGAAAAATATAAAAGAACCTTTTAGTTATTAAAAAAAAAAAAAAAAAAAAAAAAAAAAAAATGTATTTTGTCACTTTTTTTTTTGGGGGGGGGGTGGAAGGGGGGATCAATAATTATCTTAATAATGTTTACTCAAATTAAAAAATAAATATTCTATATATATTTTTATACACCCTACCATCAAATATCCGAACATATTGGATTTAGGCATGTTTTTCGAAATGCTAGAGAAACACTTGTCAGATATCTTGAAATTGCAGGTGTGTAAATAACGTGTTGTACCTCATAAATTTTTATGAATGTTTTATCAAAAAAGCAGAAAAGGGACCAGTAACAAATTAAAGAAAACTAATACTATTTGAATAAAAAAAAATACATTTAACCTTACATTAAAACAATAAATTTATAATTGCAACTAAAATGCTTTTATATATTAGAAATTCTAAAATAATACTATATATCACCCTTCATAAAATTTTAGTAAAATCATCAAAATTGTTTCTTATATAAAAGAAACTCAGAAATGCGTCTGCCATAATCGCCATAAAACAGCTCCCTTGAGTGTTACGTTTTGGATCTTATAATGCTCCGACTTTGAGGGCAGTTGCATGTCCGAAGAGATAGAGAAGATGCGATTGCTACATTTTGTTCAAGGCTGGAGGTGAGAAATGTATGAAGTCATTTGAAGTCGTAGAAAAATCGATAAATAAAATGTTTGGAAAAATATGGTTAATAAATATTCTTACTGTATTTCACAACAAAATACCTTTTTTCAACATGATTTTTGAATTTTTTTTTTTTTTTTTCTTTTTTTAACATATTATTTATGCTTAAAACAAAAATATAAAAGGTAAATATTTTTTCACTTATGTATTTAAAAAAAAAAAAAAAAAAAAAAAAAAATCTCATGTGTATTTTCTTCTAAATCTTTATTTAAATTTAAAAATGAATATTGTATATATATTTTTATATTGACTACTAATAAATATCGGGACACTTTGGATTTAGAGTTTTTTTTTTTTTCGAATTTCTAAAGAAATTCTTGAGAAATTATCTTTAAACTGCAGGGATGTAAAGAATGTGTTATATCGTATATAATTCAATAAATGATTTGTCTCAAAAGCAGAGAGGGGAAAAGTAACAAATTAAAGAAAAAAAATAATACTGTTTTCGTAAACAAATACATTTGTCTCTGAAGAAAACAAATTTTTAATTGCAATTTAAATAAATTTATTCTCGATACAGAAATTCTAAATTAATACTGTATTACACCATTCATCAAATTTTAATAAAATCATTAAAGTTATTTTTTATATAGAAGAAACTCACAAATGCGTCTGTCATAATCGCTATAAAATAGCTCCCTTGAGTGCTAGGTTTTGAATCTTATAATACTCCGACTTTGAGTGCAGTTGCATGTCCGAAGAGATAGAGAAAATGCGATTGCTACATTTTGTTTAAGGCTGAGGATGAGAAATGGATGAAGTCGTATGAAGTCGTACAAAGGTCGATAAATAAAATATTGTGAAAAGTATGGTTGGTAAATATTCTTTCTGCATTTCGCTGCAAAGTACAATTTTTTTTTCACTATTACTTTTCAAACATTATTAACTTTAGAGAGGAATTGTGCCTGAAAATCATACATATAAAAGTTTAATAATTTTAGTTTTTAGTTATTTAAAGATTGTAGTTATACATATTTATTTATTTATTGTTAACATTTATTTAAATTTTAAAAGGACCATCCGATATACATATATGCACTTTTACAGTGACGAGGAATAAATATGTAGATGTTAGACATTCTTTGAATTTCTGAAAAAATACTAGACAATTTATCCTGAAACTTGAGGGTTGTAAAGAACATGCTAAACCTCATATTTTCAGCAAAAGACTTTTTCATGAAAAGAAAAGAATATCAGAAACAAATAAGGAAAGTGATACTTTTTGGTATCACCCAGTAAAAAAAAAAAAAAAAAAAAAAAAAATGCTTAAAATGATTTTAGTTATAGCAGAGGTTCTTGATGCATAATTTAATTGCATATGTTCATTTATATCAGAATAGCACAAATATTCATGGAGATATAAATGTTTCTTTAAAAAAATATAAAAATAAATAAATTTCATTATTATTATTATTAACATCCAGAGTTTATAAATTGTTGTTTTTAGTGTATTTGGCATTTTGGAGTAAACACATACAGTTATCACGACATGTAAATATTATACATAAAAGAAAATATAAAATTAGGTACTAAAAAATGTTTCATTTATTCACAAAATTTCTTTTGCATAATTTACTTGTCAAATGTATGTATGCTATATGTAAACTCATAATTAATTTGATTATTTTTTGAGAGCAAATGTAATTAAACTTATTCTATGGACGATAAATTTACAGTGTTGTTTGCTAAAGTTATCTATCTCTCTCTCTCTCTCTCTCTATATATATATATATATATATATATATATATATGATAGTGCATTGTTTTAAAAAGACTTAATATAAAAATAATAATAATAATAATAATAATAATAATAATAATAATCAATTGATAATGAAAGCTTTATACCTCCATGAGTATGCACGCTATTCGCCTACAAATGAATAATAATAATAATAATAATAATAATATAAAGATTGTAGCTATATGCTATAGCTACCGCATACCGCTAATAGCTACCGCATTTTAAGCATTATTTGCATTAAATTTTTATTTTGTTAATTACTGGTTTCTCTTCTGTGTTTGGGACAAATACATTACCTTTACATAAGTGACCAGATACTTTTGTTTTGTCAAACATTTCAAAAAGTAATGCTGGAATTATCTTGAAGCTTTAGAAATGTACAGAACATGTTATACCTCACTGATATTCAGTTCTCCTAAAATAATAATAATAATAATAAATAAATAAAATAAATAAATAACTCTATATTATAAGGAGTTTTACTCACATTTTTATTCTGCTTTATTTAATGGCTATATAGTGTTCTTTGAGTGTAAATAAATATTGATAAAAAAAAAAAAAAAAATCTTACTTTTGAATCAGTTCATTCTATCGTGTACAAGCTTTTGAATTTACATGATATTTGGTTGGGTTTTCATACAAGTGGCTTAATACTTTTAGTTATTACATTTATAAAATGAAACGTCGTTAAAAATTGCGCATGCGTAGTTAAATGTTATTTAATAAAAATGTTCTTATTTAAATAGATATTTAATATTTTTGCATTCTGATTGTTGTATGCCCTGCCTAATATAGTATGTTAAGTTTCCCAAAAATGAAGTTTCACTGGGTTTAAAACCTTGCATATCTTAATTAAAAATTGGTAATTTCTTAAAGAAACCATTACAATTCCATCAATATATGTGTTACCCTCATATGAATTTATACAAATATAAGAAGAAGCCTCATAGTGACATGCTACAGCTAGAATGAATTTCAGGCATTGCTTTTTACACAGTTATCCCAAACACTTTCATTTTTTACCGGTCCCCTTTATGCTTTCGACGCAAAACTTTCACTGAAGTGTATGTATTAATTTCCCTGAAATAACATATTCTTTTTTCTTCTGAAGTCTCAAGGTGATTTATTTAGTAATTTTTGAAATATTTTACAAAAACATATATCAAAACACATATAAAACCACTTTTAAACATGTATAATTTTTTATTATTATTATTATTAAAAATGTACACGAAGCTTTTCGCTACTATTACGTAGCATCTTCATGTGATGTTTTTGAACATAAGAAAAGAGAGTAGACAGCATTATATATATACCGAAGTAGTTTTATACGGTTAAAGTAAAAAAATTAAGTCTTGTACACAACATGACGAGTCACTTGATTTCCTTTGGGGTTACACCAGGGTTACATACCAAATCCTGTAACAAACACTGAAAAACAAAGATTGAAGTTTTCCGAGATCATCTTACAGCATAGTTACGTAAGTTTAGGAAATAGGGTTAAGTTCACAACAGGTCACACTAGAGCTACATGGCAAAAAAATTCTTATAGAAGAAAAACAAATCTTGAGCTGGAAGACTGGAGGTTTCAATAACATTTGTCAGCGAAGTTACAAAGTTATATGTAGTTATGGGGCAAGGTTGAAACCTCCAGTCTTCCTGCTCAGGATTTGATTTTCTTCTATAAGAATTTTTTTACCATGTAGCTCTAGTGTGACCTGCTGTGAACTTAACCCTATTTTCTAAACTTACGTAACTACGCTGTAAGATGATCTCGGAAAACTTCAATCTTCGTTTTTCAGTGTTTTCTACAGGATTTGGTACGTAACCCTGGTGTAACCCCAAAGGAACTCAAGTGACTCATCATGTTGTGTACAAGACTTAATTTTTTGACTTTAACCGTATAAAACTACTTCGGTATATATATAATGTTGTCTACTCTCTTTTTTTATGTTAAAAAAACATCACCTGAAGATGCTACGTAATATTAGCGAAAAGCTTCGTGTACATTTAAAAAAAATTTTTTTTTAAACGTGTTTAAAAGTGGTTTTATATGTGTTTTTACTATTTTAACACGTGAAATCTTTTATAGACGTTTTTAATTTTAATTATTTTACAAAAAGTCTGAAATCGAAAGTGTAATATAATATAAAAATTATGCAAAATTTACAGTCTAAAATATGGTGTAAACGTACTATTATTTCAAAACATATTTTCTTTATTTCCTTTAATATTTTTAAATAAAGATTTTAGTTTAAGTGAATTTAACGAAACCTTATTTTCCTAATACTTAAAAATCTAGATTGAAAATTCATTTGCGTCAAATAATTTAAAAAGATAAAAATTAATTTTTTATAGTTCAATGCAAAATGTCTTTACAATCACTGATTAAATAACTTATTTTATACTAGTGAAAATTTGTACTAACCTAAGCAAATTACCTCGAAAAAAATCTTTGTTACCTAATGATAAACAAATAGAACCGAAATAGCTAATTCTTTACAAAATCTCTTTTGAATATTTAACAAAACAAATCCGCTAATCTTATATTCTTTAAATCATGTTTAAAGAACAGTTAATGAAGTTTATCTTCTTTTATTTGTGTTTTAAAAGTTAACTTACTCGTTTTGTCAAGTGATTGACAGTATTTATCTTTTATAAAAAGTCGAGGCTTCAGAATTTTTCCTTTTATGAATTATTTGAGAATGAAGGTTAAATGGATTTTAGAAGAGCATTTAAATTTCAAATTAGGTTATTGTATCTAAGATATTACACTGCCTTTATCTAAAGAAAAAATGAATACATTTTGTAGTGTAATTAATCTATCACGATTTTGATTGGAATTATCGTAATTTTCTAATGTTTCTTTCTGATAAATAAGGTGTTTATTAATTTTCATTTTAATGAGTGAAAAAATTTTCAGGAACATTTTTAAAATATTTATCTGCTTACATAAAATTATGATCCAAAAAAACAGATTCTAATGCCCAAATTCTCTACGCAAATTAGTACGTAATGCTCTGTAAAATTATGTTGTATGTAATGAAAAGAAATATTTCTAAGACATGAAAACAAGAAAAAAACAAGGATTTATATAAGGTTCTGCAATAAATATATTCAACATTGAATTAAAGATTATACTTAATAATACATAATTCATTCCAGTTTGTTGAATTATATATATATATATGGGCTTTGAATACTTTTTAATTACATCTTTGAAATTTTACTTACCTTTCTGAAAAATTTTTGAATTTTTTTTTTTTTTCATATATTTTCCATTCTTAATTATTACGGCGCTTTTGTTCGGATCTTTCTTTTTCTTCTTCTTTTTTTTTTCCCCACCTTACTTTTAATGAAAATTTTTGCATTCATTAATTTTAGATGTGCTTATTTAAATATTCCTTTTCCTAACAACTAAGTTTATGAATACAAGATCTGATTAGCTGCTGATGGGCAATAAACTTGTATTTTGCTTCTAAATATTATGTATCATATTTGCATCAATTTACTTTTCTTTAATTGTAAATATATCTGATATGAATCCCCAAGTATCACATAGTTTTCAATTATTATTTGCCCTAATGCTTTTCCTTGTTCTTATTATTTGTTTTATTAGCTGATGAGGTCTTTCTTTCTTTCTTTTTTTTTTTTATTGTATTGTGTTGTATTATTAGCCGATGAATCAGTTTTCCATTATATCTATTTTTTTTATTAGCATTATTATGATAGCTAAGCGTTTTTTTTTTTTTTTATGTTTAGTTATTGGAGATGTGTTCTTATGTAGATATGTATCATACTTCATAATTTATATTCTAGATATTAAATATTTAAAAATTTTAAAAATTTTTATATTATCTAATATACTCATGTTTATAACAAATTGTTCTTTTTTTTTTTTTTGTAACTTTTATAGATTTCTCTTGATTCTTATTGCAACTTATACTTCAAGATTTTGTTTGTTTATTTGCTTTTTAAAAACTATTTTTATCATTTGTAATGTATTTTTAAATTCTGATATGTTTATGTATATTCTATATTTTTAATTTTTCAATTATATTTAATTTTCAAATTATCATTTTTTTTCCATACATATACAATTTCATTATTTTCATTACACAAATTAAATGTGGTAGATCTTAGCAAAGTTTTAGATACTGACAATATGTATATACGAACAGTACAAAATATATTGAATGATTTTACTTATCATATACAGTTGAACCTCGTTAACATGACCCTATTGGAAAAATTTTCAGTTTCCGGTAAAAAAAATATATATACCGGCTTATGAAACACCGGTTTCAGTATTATACTAGATCAAGTATGACATACCGGATTCAGTATGACATACTGGTCCCAGTATGATACTGGATCCAGTATGACATACCGGTTCCAGTATGATACCGGATCTAGTATAACATACCAGATCCAGTATGATATACTAGAATACCGGCTTATGAAACACCGGTTCCAGTATTATACCAGATCAAGTATGACATACCGGATCCAGTGTGACATACTGGTTCCAGTATGACATATCGGATGCAGTATGATACACCAGATCCAATATGATACCGGTACCATAAGCAGCATAATTCTAGAATATTCATTACAAAATTGTACTAGATTAGGTACTATATTAATGCAGTGAAGGTGAATAGAAAATTTCAAGGGGAATAGAAAACTTGTTCATATCAGCAGTAGTTCATGCTATCTGTAACTAATCTTCATATAACTAAATTAATCTTTATTTTGACGGGGATTGTGGAAACAGTTCATGTTAAAAGTAATTCGCTTTAAGCGTGTTCACGTTAACGATGCTCCAAATGCCTAAAATATCACACAAATTAAAATAACATTTTTTTCCCCTATTGTGTATAAATAATTTTTAATTTACATTAGAAAGTAAACAACTAAAATTTAAATGTGATACAATTAAAGAAATTTTAATTTCTCTCCTAAAAATTTATCTGTTATTTTCAATAAAATCCGCTGTATTAGCATCATTAAAATAAAGATTCTATTTAAATGTATTTTTTAATAATAAAAGCCGAAGTTTCCCGTGGATAACGCTAGAAACTAACCTCGTATAGCAATAAAAATATATTAAAAATATATTAAAATAAAGAAAATAAATTTTTACCCTTGTTTTGGAGGAATGAAAAAAATAAAGGAAGAAAGATGATTTAGCAGAAGAAAAAAAAAATCACAATTACAACAATGTATTGATTAAAAAAAAAAAAAAAAAAAAAAAAAAAAAAAGAAAGAGAGAAAAAACTGATATGTGATTTGAGTCCAATAAAATAACAATTAAAGTTAACTTAAAATAACTAATGCAATAAAAACCGCCTTTTCGTAATTTGGCAGTTTCCTTTCTAGGTCATCGCTATAATCCACCAAATTATGATTAAATTATTTGGTGGTTTATATTAATTATTTAGCTTAATTGGAGTGAAGCGTAAAAACGAAACAAAGAAAATGTTAAAATGAATATAATAAATAAGCTGAAAAATTTAATAAATATATATATATCAAAAGTAATGTAAATGATAACAAATTCAAACCGAAAAATATATAAATATATATATACTTTTTTTTTCTTTTATGGTTATCGGAGTCAGATTCAGGTAGTGTAAGCAAGATTTCTTTTTTTTTTTTTTTTTTTTTCTTTTTAAGTAATAAATTTGAGGTATTTAGGTATTATTCCTTCGACAAATAAACTAACGACGTTTTGGATGAATTTCGTACACAAAATTTATGTTTTCTAAAAATGCAAAAATTTAATTTAAAATTACATCTCAATCTATGAAAAGGATTTTTTTTTCTTTTTGCAACCATTGTCAACGCAGGAACTTTCTCCAATATCACAGTTTTTTTTTTTTTTTTTTTTTTTTTTTTTAAGTAATAAATTTGAGGTATTTAGGTATTATTCCTTCGATAAATAAACTAGCAACGATTTGGATGAATTTCCGGACACAAAATTTATGTTTTTTAAAAATACAGAAATTTAATTTAAAATTCATCTCAACCTACCAAAAGAAATTCTGTTTCCTTTTTGTAACCAAATTGTCAACGTATTTGGCAAGAATGTTTTTCCAACATCACAGTTTTTTTTTTTCTTTTTTTGTACAGTTTATTTATAGAATTATTTTTGAAAATTTTTGTCCTTTTTTATCTTCACCCCTTTCATTTCTTTCTTTACATTTTATACTGGGATTACGAAATTCTTTCAGATTAGTCGTTTGAGACATATTTGATTCAGACATCTTCGGTTTTTAAATAATTTAATTTTTCTTCTTAGCTGCAAACGTATCGAGGTCATTCACTAATTAGGTACGATATTCATTTTTATTTTCGTGTGAAAAATGTTTAGAACATGAGTCAGTTTGTCACTCTTGGAAAAAAAAAAAAAAAAAAAAAAAATGCTATTTTTGGGTTTTATTTTGCTTTGCTGCTTTCATACTGTCCTCATCCCTACTTCTTTTCGTTTGATGAAGGGTCGTGCTTACTTTTTTTTTTAATACTTATTAATATACTTATTAATACTTATTAATACTTTAAAATATTTTGCGTGTTCTTTATTTTTAAAGTGTTTGCTTGCACATTTTTTCCTTAATCAACCCGTTTCTTATTTAATAAAAAATTTTTCGTTTATGGCTATTTAAAAAAAAATATATATTATTTGAATACTATAACTCAAAATATTTTTAATTAAATATTTTTAAATTATTTTTCAACCTGTTGAGTGCTAAAATGCAGTTAATGTTCTACAATGATTTCATTGCCTCTTACAAATTCTATTCACGAACATGTACTCCAATTTTAAACAAGATCGTGATCGTTAACAGAATTCATGCGGTATTGCCCATTAACTTCTAATTGCCTGAAAGCATTCACCTGATTTTATTTTTTCATACTTCTTTAAAGTAACAATGAATATCGCTTTAGTCCTTTCTCATTTGTGTTTTTGTTACTCTTTCTAAAAGGTTCCGTTGTCATAGGAACGCTGAACAAGTCAGTAATTAAAAGGAATAAAAATTGTTAGATTGTAACTTGAAAGCATCTGTAAGAAAGTTAAGATTCTTAGAAATATTTCTAAGTATTTGAATTTATGTCTTTGAGCTGAAGAAATTTGGAAGAGAACATTTCAAAACAAAAAGTATATTCCTAATGTGTTAAGTTACACTATATAAAAAATATATATATTCTTTCTGATATATTTTTTATTCATTTCTTACGCGAATATTAACAATATAGTCAGTGTCTGTGACTTTTACTTGAGTTTATCTTATAAAATCATTCAATTTAAAGATCCAAAAGGTACTTAGATAGTCATTCGTTATATGCTGTTATATTAGTGAACCCACAGGTGACTTTTTTGAATACTAGTATTTACTAAGAGTAATTTTTTCAGTATTTAATCTTCAAAAATTATTAATAAATAGTTCTTTTCGGAAATAGTGGTGTTCAGAAATGTCACCTGTGGCAACCCTGTTATAAGTTTGTATATGGTCATTCATTCTACAGCAGAAGTGGCAACATAAATATGAAAGTAAATAATGAAAGTTAAGCGAAATAAAATAGTCTTTTTTTCTTAAATAATAAATACTAAATGTAACACGATAAGTGTTGTAATTCTGTATCTGAAGACTGTGTATTAAAATTTATCGTTATTTAAATAAAATAAATAAATAAACTCTATTTAAAATATGTGTTACGCGACTCATATGTTGTTTTTTTAAATTAATTAATAGATTCTTAAAAAATGTCTTTTGAAGAATTTTATTAGAAGTAAGATTACATAAAATTTTGCACAGTCATTTCTTTTATAATAATAATATTTTATGCAAAATTTTATCAGCCAAACTTTCATTTTAATAAGTATCTTTTATAAACATACAGCCTTTAGAACATTTTCTAGCACTTTATAGATAATGAACATCAAAAAAGCGTTTTTTGTATGATATAAAATATTTTTCTAAACAGTTAGTGATGTTTTCAAGGAGAGTAGCAGGATAAAATACTAGATATTAGACATGTATGCATTTCTTTTCTCCTCAAAATCCCCAGTGCAATTACAAGTACATAAACACTGTTAGATGAAAATAGAAGTGCTTGAAGAAAGTGGGAGTAGTGAGTGCATCGTTCAAAGTGGTTGCTTTTAGTTTTCTTTTTCGTAAAATGTCGAGAGGTTTTTCCCAAAAGGTTATTTACTTCCAATTCTTCCAAGTTTTAAGATATAATACAAGAAATTGTATGTATTTACTGAATCTCCAAGGCTATATTTCTATAAAAGACTACAAAATAAGACAGGAAAATTAACCAAAATGTTAATTTTTGAAAGGAAAAAAAACTATGAAAACATTTAATTATACAAATTACTTAGAAAAACTACACAAGTTATTTCTCTTTCTCTAACAGTATGTGATTTTTTCGTGAAATAGAGTTTATGAGACTAAAAAAATAAAATGTGTTTCAGCTGAAGTTCTTCGCTTCTAAAAAACAGTAATTAGTTTCTCAAAATGTTATTAGTGATTGATGAAATATTTATGAATTTGTCTTAAGAAATTATTTTTTTCAGGAACTTAATAATCTTTATTTAAAAATTTTCAAATTTGATGTTTAAACTTTATTATTATTATTATTTATTCAAGTAGAATAATGAAAGTACATAAATATAATTAACCTCTTTAAAAAATTGATCTTTTGTACTTTTTTTTTTTTTTTTTTTTTTTTTTTTACCTTATAAATAATAGTCATCGTTTTTAAAAGTTATTCCCTAAAGAAGAAACAAAAATGCTTAAAATTACAGACATCTGCAGAATTAAGAAGAAAGAAATAAATACTTTCAGCATGACCCAAAATGTTATTAATTATTTTCGTTGTATGGCTTCTGTTTATTTCTTTTGTACTTTAATCATTTAAGTGCAATTTTAAAATAGTTCATTAAATGATTAGACTGTCATGTTGTAATAGTATTGTCGGGTTAAAAGGAAAAAAAAAATTCAATGTTAATATTATACGAAATATTAATATACTGTAACTACAGTGAGACTGGTACTTTTTTACACCATATTTTATTTATAAATGTTAATGAAACCTGAACACATATACTTATTTTATTTTTAACAATTTTATAAACATAAATAATCCCAAATATTAGATAAAAGATATAGTATACTTTATCTAAAAAATTTTCCTTACTTCAATTCTTGTTATACTTTAAGCGATTAAATTTCATTCGGTTAGATGAAGTTAAAATACTTGTAGAAAACAGAAGAATTGACATCGACAAAATTTGATATATTTTTCGTTTTTTCATTAGTGTACAAATAATTTTCAGAATAGTATTTGCTTCTAACTCCATACAATTTTTTCATGTATACTAACAATGGTCAGACTAACACACACTTGTGTCTATGTATGTGTGTGTGAATTCTCTAAAATTACGAACTGTCTAGCTAACGAGTCTTCAAAATTGGCTAGTTTTGCCCATTTCAACCTTAATTTTTAAAAGTTACTTTGCCTTTATAAAAGAAAAAAAAGAAAGAAAGAAAGAAAGGCGAAGCACTGTTCAAATTTATTATGACTATTTCTTATTTGGAATAGAATACTTGCAAATTTCCGATATTTAAATAAAAGGAAATGTGTCAAAAGTATGAAAGAAAGAAGACAAATTCAATTTATTTGTATTTAAGGACATATTAAAGAATAGATGTATAGTTATTTGTGGTCAAAGACATGATCTAAAATATTAATTATTTTTTATGTATGGCTAACGAATTAACAATTTGTCGAAACAAATTATTAATCCGAAAAAAATATTTATAATCATTTGAATCAAGCAAGATATTCATGATTTTAAAAAAATATATAGTATTTGCTATCTTTCATGTTATTTAATCGTATATGATACCTTAGAAAAGACTATAATACAATACAAAATCTGCGTTAGTTAAAAATGCATTGTAATTTAGATCGTTCTCGCTTTCCTCGATTTCTGGTATTCTTGATACTTGTATGATAGTATTCTTCTTCAACTATTACTGTATGCTCCTACAATAAATTTGTCTTAACAAACTCTATTTAGATTTATAAATCTCTTAAAAATACTTACTGATAGTTTAGACTAATAATATAGAATTATCGATGATAAGAAGAAGTGTATTTTACTGTATTCATTTGTCCTTTCTTCTATATCCCTTGTGATATTACAGATGCGTAAACATTTTCTGTTGCAGAAAAACAGAAACACCTTGCAGAAATCAAATGTATTGCATTGTTTAAAGTTGTTACTTCTCGTTTTATTTTCCTTTGCGAGAAATATTTCCCAGTAGGTTACTCTTTTCTGTCTGTGCTTAATTTTTAAGATAAAGTCAACTATAGCTGAAGAAATCTCAGTGGTGAAAAGAACTAAATAAACTGTTGATTCTTTTGTAAAAGTTATAGAAAACGTTTCCAGAAAACGAGTGATTAATCATCTTGAAGAGAAAACTTTGAATTTTGTTTATCTCTTACATTCTTTAATCGTTTAAGTATAACAGACGTTTAGCTTTCCAGACAAGTGAATGAAGGATTTGACATTTGTTTCCGTGTAAACTCTCCGCTATCTCTGCATTCATAAGAAAGTAGCAGAAATGTTAATTCTTGCAGAATATTATTGTTGTAAATGTTTTGTTAAATTTTATTATTTTGAGAAAGTGTGCGGTTGTCTGTACTTCTTTAATTGCTTTCTAATGCTATGCTTTTAATTATATTTTTCGATTATTTCAATTAATTAATTAATTAATTTTACTTTATTCTATATTCAATAGAGGAAAGTATTGCATTCGCAAAAAATTTCAACTTCCGACTTTCTATGGATTTGCACGTATTCAGAAAGAGAGAACATGATTTGACCATTTTTAGAAAATGTCTATCTGGTCTGTCTCTCTGTGTGTGTGACAAAAAAAAAAAAAAAAAAAAAAAAAAAATATATGACAACTCTATTCATAATTATAATTGTGTTATACGTAAATATTTATTCTAAATTAATTTTTCTTAAATTAATATATATAGATATAGATATAGATATATATGTATGTATATATATTAATTGCAGTTTCCATTTGGACTGAAATTATTCTAAATTGTTTTATTACCAATAAAAATTATAAATTTTATTATTCTGTATTTAACAAAGACCATTTGCACAACGTTTGACTCTTATGTATTTTCTTAAAAATTATTATTATTGTTATTACTATTTTTTTAATAAGAATTTTTATGTTACTTGTTTTACTTCGTGTATTTACTATATTTCATCAATTTACTTCATTAATATAAATGAAAAGTGTATATCTTATCATAAGAATTTTTCTACTTTTTTTCCGATTAATTTAAATATAATTTACAGCAATAAAAAGTCATGCATTCATTCTTTTACAAATTGAAATCTCTAACTGATCCCCGTGAAATCGACATCGATTGTATCTTCGCGTGTTTCTTAGAAAATATTCTCCATTATGTCGGTAATTACTTCACATAAATAAAATATACGTGCAAGTTGTATTCATGCTTCGTAATTACTCACAAGCTTTCTTTTGAGAGAAAATACTATTCAGAAAAAAAAAAAAAAAAAACTATTGTAAAAGATTTATCATTATATGTTACATATGTAAATAAAATACTTTTTTCGTGTAATTATGTATTTATTCATTTTTTTTTCTAACTTAACGAAAAGCCCGATATTCCAAATATTGTATTCACGTACTTCTACAACCTTTCGTAATAATTACAGACATTTTTACTTTATTCGATATCCATTAGATGAAAATGTTAGTTTCACGAAAAGTTTGGACTTCGGTTTTCGATTGATTTTCATGTTTTAAGATGTCTTGAACATGATCTGACCCTTTTAGTAAGTGTTTGACTGCCTCTGTGCATTTGGCACCAAATTTGTTTGGACACTCTATCTCACGAACCAGTTAACGGAATTCGATATGTTTAATTTTTTAGGAACTTGACTAGGAGTTTGCGCTGATTAATTTTGGAATATATCGACCAAAATGTGGCACTGCTATGTTACAGTTTCTCCAGTTTAACGAAAGCAATATTATTTTAGCTTCTATAGTACATACGTGCATAAAAATTATTATGTACGAAAGTCATAACGAATGACTACGTTGATTCAATTTCCGTGCATATCGGCCGACAGGTGATGCTGCTATTAGCAATTTAACCCTGTCTACAAGAAGATAATATCTTAGCTTCTATGATGCATACATTCTTTAAAACTAATATATGAGATTGATATTAGGAAAAACTACGTTGATTTAATTTGGATGCATATTGGATTACAGGGGACGCTTCTATACAGCAATTTAACCCGGTTTACGGAAGATAATATCCCAGGTTCTATGATATAGAATAATATGCCAAAATCCGTATGTAAGATAGATATTATGAACGACTATATCGATTAAATTTTGTGCATACAGAAAGAAAGGTGGCGCTGCTATGCCGCAATTTAACACATTTTACTGGAAGGTACTAGGTAACGTTGTTGTTATTTATTTTCTGCTACTTTTCAGTTGGCAATATCTCCACATATAATGGTAAATTTGCACCATACGCATGTAAAATCTTTATTGTGGGAGGCTATGTTGATTAGATAACTGCGTATGCAGGCCGATATGTGGTGCTGTTATATAGAATGATACAGAAAAAAAAAAATTATGGTGACTACAATGCTAGTAATGTTAAAAAACTTTTGTTCAGTTTAAATTTATTGATTAATTCTATATTTTCCTTAAAAAATAAATAAATAAATAAAAAGAATCTTTTATACGATAAAGTAGCATTTTGAAGTTCCTGATTATGAAGCAAGTATCATAAATGAAATAAATGAAATATTTTGTACAATGTTTATTTCTTTCTTTTTTTCTTTTTAAAGATCTCTTCCTTTTTTTAAATATATATATATATATATATATATATATTGTATAGATAATAAATTAGAATATATCTTTGCCTACAATCTACACTGTAAGGGATCAGAGAATAGACACAATACACATAATTTTAAATTATTTACGTTTATATTGATGTGATTTAAATTCGAAAGTTATTAAGGGTTTGATTTTATATTTATACTAGCAGGCTTTGCCCGCTTTGCTGGACATTAAACTTAAATGAGTTGTCAAAATGCCATATCTGTATTAATAACCTAAGTTCTCGCTGTGATTGGTAGAGGTTTTCTCGCTCCCAATGTCTGGAGTCTGGGTCCCCACTGTCTTCGGCACAACTTACCCACTTCTTCCCCACCCTCAGTGGGTGAGTTCGAAGTTTTGCAAAATCCCACTAATGTACATAATGCGTATACTTAATCAATATCCACACACCAAAATCGCCATTCTAAGATAATTCAAAGCGAATTCAAACGGAAAAACATGTTTTTACACATGTTTATTGTCCGACTCCGAGAACGGGGGGGGGGGGGGGGATTTCGAATTTCGTGAAATGCAGTTACAATAAGTGCTGGATGCAAACAAACAATTTACGCACCAAATTTCGTGGCCACAGAAGTCTTTAATAGACAGTATTATAAATAAATAAATACAAAAAGCACAGCTTAAGTATCGGAATCCTGTGGTGACTTTAAATATTTTAAGCCATTTTAGCGATGAACTGAATTGGCTATCTCAATTGTGCAATTAAAGATCTTGGCGAGAAACGTCCGAGCTACTTCGGTGCCGAATTTCAAATTTTGCCAAAGGGATCCAATACTAAAGCTGTTCCATATCGAATCTGGGTTGAAAACGGAAAAAGGGTAAAATAAACTAGAAATATCAGACCTATATTTATAAATTTGATACCGAATGAAAGGGGCGACTTTGCTGAATACAGGGGTTCAAACAGTTTTTCGATGCGACAATTAGATTTTTAAAAAATAACTAAAGTATGAAATTTAAGTGGCAACGGAAAAACGGATAAAGGGAAAAACAAATTAGAAATATCAGACCTATCATTACAAATTCAGTACCAAATGAAAGAGGTGATTTTTCTGAATCCTGGGGTGTAAACAGTTTTTCGATACGACAATTAGATTTTTTAAAATTAACTAAAGTATGAAACTTAGATGGCAACACTTCATTTCAATCTTTTCATAATTTGTAGTGCGAATCACGCGAATACAAAAGTCTTTAACTTAAAAAATTGTTTTTATATTTTATTTTTTCATTCAAAGCATTTTAGTGAAAAAATATTTATGGCGCATGCGCAGGCGTTTTTTACCCACAATTTAAACACTAATCATAATTTTGAAAATTTCTATAGATATAATTTCAAGCTGGGTGAAGACCTAAGTTTCTGCCAAGCGCCGTTAAATTCCGTCCAGCCGTTCTCGAGTGATGCCCGGACAAACGTGATTTAGTCTTTTACCCCCTAGGGGGGAACGGGGGGGGGGGATTTCTGAAAACTTGATAGATATAATTTTAAGTTGGATGAAGACCTAAATTCCTGCCGAGCGCCGTTGAATTCTGTCCAGCCGTTATCAAGTGATACCCGGACAAAAAAAACGACATTCGGACACGATGACACACACACACACACACACACACAGGCAAAATTTTCTGAAGTCATTTTCGGCTTTCATGGGGTGTAAAACGTGAAGATATCGCAAAATTTTTTGATTCCGACAAATTTACAGACAAAAATCTGATTTTATTAATATATATCATCATTTTTTTTTTTTGTAAATAACAGAAGAATTTCATATTATTATTATTATTATTTTAACTAACATAATTTTTATTTACATAAACTTCGTTGAAATTCACACATTTGTTTTTAAAATTTCTTTCTTTTTTTTAGTAGTTGTTTTCTCTATAATACATTGTATTTTGAACGATTTATTTCATTGAAATTGACATTTATAATTTTTATTGTGTGTTTTTTATTATGTTATGAATTCTTTTCTTCAGTTTCTTTTTGAAACTTGTAAATATTTGACAAACAACAGAATTTCATGTTAATAAAATAAATGTCCCAAAATATATAAACTTTCAACGATAATTAATGTAAATATTTATATAGCATCTTCAAATGGTTTGAAATAATAAAGATTTTATGATTTGAAATATAATTATTTGTAAACATTAACGAATGGTTAGTTGGTTGCGTTTAACTTCGCACTGGTATTGAGCAATCGGTAATTGGCGACGGTCTAGAAGTTATAGTACCCCTAAGTATGGTCCGGAGATATACCATCACAATTTTGATCTTCCATGGAGGAGATGGCTCCTCCACTTCGGTGACCCCCAGAGGTAATAAATGGAGTTTCGTTTTTACAATGCAATAGAAATTTATGATCAAATGGTGAAATTTATTGATAAAATTTGGTTTCATTTAGATATTTCATACATCATAATACATTCTAAAACTTTACTATAAAACACTAAAATACTTTAATTTATTTGATTAATTTCAACCAATAATCTTACAAGTTCTTATTTAATATTCTTATCTTAACTTTAATTATATTTTCCCCCTTTCTTTTTTTTCTCCATGATTTGTAAGTTTGACCTTTAGCTTATTACTTTTTTAACTGTTTCCCCAATATCATAGCTTTTGTTGCCATAGTAACGAACTACAAGCCTACTATTTTCTTTAAACTGAGATTCATAAAAATGCTTAAGTAGTGGTTATGAAACGAAAATTATTAGCCTCAGTAATTTTATAACTTGATTTTATTTCTTTATTTTGTATTGCGTACTTCTTTATTCTTTACTTTTTGTATTGCGCAAAGTTTTAAATCATTCATAAAACGAAATCAGATTTCTCAATGAGTAAGTATTCAAAGTGTACATTTTACAGAAGCTTTACCTTCCTTTATATACTGTTGGGTTTCGTTTTTTAATAATTTTATTTTACCTTTTTTTTTTTTTTGTAAGTTTTATGATACTATAAAAAATTATTATGTTCATATTACAACGTCTAAATTTTACACGTGATTGTGAAAAAAATATAACAAATGTTCATTTTATTAAAATTAACATAAATGTTTAATGTACTTTTTAGACGACCCTCTTTTTTTTTTTTTTTTTTTTTTTTTTAACAAAAGCGAAATTAATTCTTAACACAGGAATGTAAATTCATTCAGTAATAATTTTAGGCAATGATTTCTTAAAAAGAGTTCTTTTTTAACGACATGAAAATATAATGCATTTATGGAAAATGACCTATGGATTAACCGCACATTTCTCAGCAAGACTTTAACTTTTTTAACTTTATAACCAGGTTGTTGTTGTTTTTTTTTTTTATGTTATTAAAAAAAAAAAAAAAAAAAAAAAAAAAAAGCTATATGATGATCAGATTGGAACATTATTTTTATTTATTTATTTTTGAGATAATTTCCAAAGCATATACGTATGCGCATCGTAATCATTTAAGAAAATCTTGAGAGTTGGAAATATGCACGTATATTATAAAAATATATACATGGGAGATAAATGTATATTTACATAAGCGCACTTATTAATTCATTGAGTTGCATAATAATTCATATTTTAATTGGTGAAATAATTAATTGTCCGATGGATTAGTACGAAAATGAAGACTATTCGAACTCAGTTGCTTTAGTGCGAACTATAATAGCTGCACTGAGAAAAATTTCTGCGACTGACATCTGGAAACTAAATCGTGTCTCTAGTAAATACAGTTCAATGACATCTTTATAAATTCTAGTTCCCTTTGCTAGCGAGTTCTAAAACACCCTATTAGAATTCTAGATCGTTTTCATATATAATCGGGGTTAAACTTATTTAAAAATCTCTGAAAATAAATCCAAGCTCAGGAAGCGAATTTTAGTAATTTTAATCTTCATATATGATCCAATTCTAGTAAATCAAGCGAGAATTTCTCACAATACAAAGGATATCCATAATATTGTTTTATCATCTAATAAAGTATAGACTAGAAATTCTCGATCATTTCGTCAATCCAGGTTATTTGTTTACCTTATTTGCATAATTCGTAAATCTATATTTCTAGCTTAGGGTTTCAGAAAACATCTAATTATTCTTTCTAGATAGAGGTCGCATACTTTTTTCTCAGTGGCAGTTTAAATAAGGCAGTTTATTTAAAAGATCTTCATTAAGTCATCAAAAATAGTTTTTTCTGTTATAAACAAATTATTAGCGTCTTATTGTCATTTAATTAGAACGTCAGTAAATAAGTTTACCTATGTTATTTATTTATTTATTTATTTTTTATAAAAATATGAACACTAAACATATTTGTAGAAAACATATTTAAATCCGAAATATTGCAAATATAAATAAATTTAAGACTGTAAGATACATGTCCTAGACATTACTATCTCAAATTATAATAGAATGTTGAAATAAAAGTAAATAATAATATTAATAATAATATTAACAATAACAAACTACTTTGCAAATTGATTATATTTTGTTTAATTAAAAACCTTTTAAGATATATTTCAAGCCATAGCAATCTATATACAAGATGTTTCAGTGCCACGCTTCAGAATTTCTAGGATAAGTAGAAATTCAGAATCCTACAGCTATGCTGGGTCGAAAATGCTTTCCTGACGCGGTGATATACACAAATACATCATAAAGTCACCACGTACGTAAATATCCATTTTAATAATAAATATACATGAAGAATTACCTGCATTACAGTCAATGGCTAAAATTTCGAATGTATATTTGACTCACGTTTATTTTGTTCATGTACATTTATTATTTAAACGGATATTCACTTAAGTAATATATATATATATATATATATATATATATATATTCAAATGTTTCTGAATATACTACCGTGTTAGAGAACCATTTCTTACCCTGCATAATCATATGATTATAAATGTTCAGGATGCACTCTACCTTTCTCATAAGTTCTGAAACATATTACTGAAACATCGTGTATACAATCATGTATCACCTTAATACAAAAATCGAAAATTCTTTTTCGTTGTCAAATGATTTCATATTTGGAGAAAAAAAAATATGTTATTCAAATAACAAAATCATTGTTTAAAAATTTCGCAAAAAATGTATTAACACTTGTACGCAAGTGCTACAGACATATTAAAAATAATAATAATATAAAATGTATGTAATATTACTAGAACAGATAATGTACAAGAAATATCGAAAGACAAAACATAAACGTATAAAGATTATTTATATTATACTTGAAAAGTATGTGACTGTATTTGTACACTGAATATGTATTCTTTAAACTATTATAATGAATTAACCTTAATAATTCCATTGAATATTTAAAGTATCTCATGGAAGAATATTATTTAGTTTCATCTAATTAAAAATATCAGAGCATGCTTTTCCCCTAAAACTGAAATCAAGTGGAAATGAACTCAAGTACTGTGATTTACGTAGTGAAATATTCTAAACGTGTTTTAACTTTAAGCATCGTTACGGTAGGGAAATATACATGTAGAAGGAAGGAAACTCAGTGTTATCACGATACATGTATCGTGATGTACATGATAAATGTGTAAACACCTGAAGACTGTGAGAATAATTAAAAATAGACATAGCTTAAAAATCCAAGTTCATGTAAGCACAAAGTGGTTGTGTCCAAATTGTCGACTGTATCTGTCTTCGTCATACCTGCTTAATATGTTTATTAAATCCAGTTTAAAAACTCGACGTGTTCTTTTTTTTTTTTTTTTTTTTTTTTTTTACAAAATTATTAATACAGTCGAACCTCGTTAACGTGAATCCTAAGGGGAAAAATTGTTCATGTTATCAGTAGTTCGTGCTATCAATAACCAATCTTCATATAATTAATTAACTAATCTTCATTTTGACGGGGATTGGAAAAACAGTTCATGTTAAAAGTAATTCACATATTCACGTTAACGAGGTTCGACTTACTATAATTAATTGCATATAAGAACATAATTACCTACAATATGTTGTGCCTACCAGAACTCTAAGACACCAATACTCATTTTTGAACATTTTTACCAAATTTAACTACATATACAATTTCTCCTTATATAACGTTATAAAATGCTTAACAAATTTTCTAATGTTTTGAGTATTTTTAATATGTATTTTACTGTTTGTATCGATAAATGCAACCAATTTTTAAATTTGGAAAAATTTTATTAGTTGATGTATTTGTGCTTTGTTTAGCTTTCATGCAACACAGTAAATGGAATATTTTTGCAGTGAAAATTAATATTACATTAATAAATAAATAATGGTTCGATTCTAGTTAATAAGGTGTAGATATGAAATACATCTTCGACCATTTTTAATAAAGGTACGTAACGGATTGGACAAATTAATTTTTATGAGAACAAAAAGAAACCAATCTAGGATTTGGAATTGGGATTTAAGTGTTATCAGGTTCGAATCCTGCACTGGCCACTTTTTTAATGGTTGTATATTTAGATGCGACATCATATTATTTTAAAGCATTCAACCAATCCATTAAGCATCTTAACAATGTATAATATGCTGTGAATGAGAAATAAATATTAATAATAGAAATATATATTTTTTTAAATATTATATTTTAATAGAAAATATAAATATCAAAACAGGGTGATGGGTTTCCTATTATTTATTAAAGTTTTTGAAAAGGCTTATTACATACACACACACACACACACACAAACACATAACAACAAATTACAAATCTATAAAAAATATGCTTGTGTTGAAAATTTGAATATTAAGTAAGTATGCTCTCATGAATAACTTACTGAATCAAAGCTGTAACATTACAGAAGCAGTTTATCAAACATGACAGAGCTCGCGCGTGTGTGTGTGTGTTTGTGTGTCAAATGACAGACGTATAGATTTATGTTATATTAAAAATATTTTAGGAAATTTAACTAATTTTTTTCAATTTAGCGAAACACAAAAAAATGCTAAAGTGGTTCTTTAAAAATCAATTTATTCTAAAAATATAATAGGAATTGTAACATTAAAGAATAGTTCTAATTAATTACATAATTAATAAAAGCAAAAATCAATACGATCATTATTTAAATAGTATATTAATTATTGTTATGTATATATATATATATATATATATATATTTAACATACATCATGTTTTTTATTCGAATGATATTCTGTAATGAAATTTTACTACAATCATATATATATATATATATAATGTTATCAAAATTATCTCCAGATTTATTTTTATTTAATAATCATTTATCTAAAATTTTATTGATTGTAGATAAGTTTTAATCGATAATAATTTTATAAAGGAAAAAAAAATAATTAAATTTTTATTTGATTGACTTATACCCTATTTATCTGTAAATTTGCTCTTTTAAATAAACGATGTGTAAGCCTCTTTTTTTTTTTTTTTTTTTTTTTTTTTTAACCACATAAAAAAAAATAGTTATAATAATTATAATCCAATATATTATTCTTGAGCAGAAATAAATGATATGACAAAATAAGATGTATTATTTTGCAAAATAATTACGTAAAATATACGCTTTAAAGTTTAGTTTTAGTTAAAAGAATTAATTTTAAGTAAAAAATGGATTTATTGCATCAAAACATTACCATAATTCGAGATTTTGTTTTTTCTTTACAAATCCGTTTTCTCTTTTAAAAGATGAGTTTTATACCTCTATATGCACAAATATATAAAAATTATATGTGTGTATATCTATGCGTTCATATATGTATGTACCTGTGTATATATGTGTGTACTTTTTTTTTTTTTTTTTTTTTTTTTTACGTATATATATATATATATATATATATATATATATATATATATATATATATATATATAGATATTATCTCAAACTTTCTTTTAGCTATTTTTTTTTTTTCCTTGCTCACCTTCTATATTTTCTTCGAAATAAGATAAAATTATTCTTTCTATTGAATTGAGTAATTGTTGTAAAATATTGGTTTTATCGGGCTTTGCTTATCTCAATTTAATTATTCAGAGTTTGAATTGCTTTCAATTTAAGATTATTCTTTCTTTATTGGAGAAAAGTTCACAAGTCAGGATTTAAGGTCGCAAGTTAAGAAAAATTCCCTAGACAGTAAAGTAAAAGTATTTTCTTTTGTTAGAATTAGGAAAAGCTTTTTTCTTCTTTCTTCTTTTTATTTATTTATTTTTATTTTTTTATTTTTTTACATGCAATTTTGTGATACAAGGAAATAAGAGAAATACGTTGAGAATGTTTCTTTGTAAGAAAATTGGAAAAAATGTTAAGTGTTTAAAAATAGAACAAAAAGTGAGTTCCACTTTTCACAATGAGTTGGTAGACAAATTCTCGAATTTATCACTGGTTGTTATGCTAAGAGAAAAAGAAAAAGGAAATTGTAGAGAAAATTTACAAATAACGTTTTTAAAGCCTTTGAAGATAGGACTTACATCTATGCAATGTCGAAAAACTTTATGAATAAAATCCATAGAATACATTAACTAATCACTTTTAATCGGATATTTTCTTTCTTTAATTTTTTTTTTTTTTTAATTAACTTAGTTTACCAGAATTATCATTATTTTTATATCTAATTTATCTATTCAAGTACCCTTTTCGCACATATAAATAAATGCCTTTGTTAAAGACTCACTGGCCAAAAGTTTTTAAACATTTTTAAAATCCGTAAGAAGTTTATTGTATTGGAACAAATGAACAAAGGAATTCTGAAAATAAAAGAAATGATTAAAAAAAAAAATCTGTTTCCAAAATTTTTTAATAAAACCTTTTTTTTTTTTTTTTTTTTTTTTTTTTTTTTTAAGTTTTAAACAAAAATAACTAAATTTAAAATAAAACTATCACATTACTACATAATATTACACTACATACATAATAGTATAAATAATATTTTATTAAAAATATTAAAAGTTTAAATGTTCCAATTTGTAATATGAAATCTCTACCTTATTTTTAGAGTATTTTCTTTTTACTGAATTTAATTTCTTAACCTTCTGATGACCAAGTAGAAATTTGATGCCTTAAGGACCATGCAGAATCATTCAGAAGTCTCTTAATTACAGAAACACATATTTATTTATCATAAAAATCAAATCCCAAAACTTACAAAATCTGAAAAATATATCTAAGAAATTTTATTTAATTAATTTTTCACAGGGGGAGCGATAAATTCATAATTCTTATATATATATATATATATATATATAATAGTTCATAATAAAATAGCGTAAACCTCAACTATAAAAATACTGGAAATTCTACTTATTTTTTAAAAATAGTGTTTTACTGGAGAATGCTTTCAATGCAAGTTTATAATATCATTAACCCGTTGGAGTCATTTGAATACATATAAAAATGCATTGCATTTATTTATTTATTTTCAAATGGAAAGCGACAACATCAAAATGCAAAATAAAATTATGTGAAACACAATATTAAAAGCAATATATTATTTTCATTAATTATATTCAGAAACTCATATTTGATTTATCGTATGACTTTAATTTATCATCAGAGGTTTAAAAAATAAAAATATATGAAAGTGATCATTAATAATAATTAAACTTATTAAAATTCTGAAAATTCTGATATATATGTACAATAAACTCCCGACTATGCACGGATAATGCAAATGACGAATAAAAAAAGAGGCGTAAAATGAGGCATAAATGAAATAAAATATATACTCTAGCTCAAAAACTTTATTATAATTTATGTAAAGCATAATGCAAACAGTGAAAAACTGCACAGTACAGTAATGTACAAAAAAAATGTACACCATAAAGTGAAAATACAATTTGTAAAAAAAAAAAAAAAAAAAAAAAATATTCACTAAATAAAACAATACCATAGTGTACTGTACAACATGTAACACAAAAACAACATAATTCTTATATTTTTTGAATAAAAAAAAATATTTAGTTTAGTTTCTGGTTGAGAAATTATTTTTAATTGATCCCGCGCTTTTTTATCTTATCCTTTTCCAGCACCCTCAGATAATCTGCTCGCGGATAATCGGAACTTTACCGTCTCTCTGTATATATATATATATATATATATATATATAATTTGATCATGCGAATGTAAAGAAAAAAGAAATTGATAAAATTTTTTAAGAATTTAAAATACAATTATAATTATTGAAGATTACATATTAAAAAATGTATAATTAATTTAAAGGTGAAAGAACACAAATTCGTAAAATATTTATGAAAAAACCCAAAAGAACAGCTGTAATGACTTCGGGGAAACGTAATATTGTTAACTGTTAACAGGAAAAATATAATATTGTACTTGTGATAACAAAGACTTTTATTATATGCGTGTGTGTGTGTGTATGTTTAATAATTTAATACCATTACAATACTCAGCAATTAAAAGATAAATGAAAATACCAACATTGCAAAATTAAAAGAGATTGTAGTTCATTTTAAATGTTTTCACAGTTTTTTTTATAATTTAATTGCATTATCAATTAACAGTTAAATCATTTTAAATTACTTGCGCAGAAGTGAACTTCTATAACCATAACGCTAAGCCTATCGATGAGAGAAATGTTTGCATTTTTCATTAAAGTTATCATAATTAAACCATCAACATTATGAAAAAGGTAATCAGAAACGAGAAAAGGATTAAAATATCAAAGATATCAAATCAAAAAAAGGAATTCTTGAAATGAAAATTGGAATAATAAATGCTGAAAAATAAAAATGTTCGCTCGTCAGAAAACTTGCATTTCTATGAGCAAGAATACGCAAGATTTCGGAAAACTATATAGCTAATTCAAACCAAAAATACAGTTCAAGTTTCTATCTTGCGACATAACCAAATGAGAAAAGAATGAGATAAATCACCAACACAAACCTGCATTGAATCAAGTAAAAAGTATTTTTTTAAAAATCCACATGACAAACGAAACCAAACTGAGTTAGAAAAAATTAACTAGTTGCCATCCGAATAATACTAATAAAAAAAATATTAACTAGTAAAGTTACGATTAATAGATAAAGGTTCTATATAAGAGCAATGATTGACTTTAATTTAATGAAGCTCATAACATTATTTCTAACTAGATGGATTTTAATAACATCTTTTAATATATATATACATAATCCACGTGATAATAAAAGAAAAGACTGAGAACGAAGAATAGTCAGTTAAATAAATCCCCATAGAAAGATACACATGCCAAACAAAGTAACTAGTTGTCTTAAATTGATTTAATTTTTAAGATTAATATATATACTAGAATACTTTAGACAATATTTAAAAATGTTTTAAAATAAAATATGATGTTATTTATTTGTTTTTAAAAAAGAAACCTTTCTAAAAGTAAAAAAAAAAAAAAAAAAAAAAATCATCTTCTTTTTATTATTTTAATGTTTAACATGTCATCTTTATGCCTTCATGAATAAAAATTGATAAAAATATTAAATACATACCATTATCTATTTTTAGAGATACATTTTCATATCTAAACACGATTTCTCGGATATTAACAATATACCTCTAGAGCTTTTAAAGCAATTAATGTAAATACATTAATTGCTTTAACAGTCAATCAATTAAAATTCCTCGTAAGTGTTCAAGTACATCCCTTTGAGAAATTCTCAATCTGAAGGAGCAGCTTTATTCTAACTCGCTTGTTACACCATATGAAGAATCCTCAAACAACTTTGAACAGGGGCCTGGAGAAATGCCTTACGATTCCGTATTATGAAACTACTCAATTTATCGCGCTCTGTGAGCACTTAATGCTGCTTATCGCAGCACAAATTAGTCATAACTCAGCACTGTATCTCCTTGCATGCGGAGAAGTTACCTTATTGATTGAATCAGTGTTAACATGAACTATTCTCAGGACTCAGAAAGCTCTATATGCATCGAGCCCTTAGATATCTTCATCTTCATTTCGCGAAGAAAAGTGACATCTGGATCTTTATTGTTTTAATGCAGCTAAAATATATTGTGTAATTTCCTTCATGATGCGTTTGACATTTATTAATAAGATTTTAAACATGTTAAATGTCATTAAAGTGAACGTAAAGTTCCATTTAAATTGAAAAGAATTAGTTTTATTAAGATTTGCCTCTAGCATCTAAAAGCAAATCTCAACTGTTGAAGTTATATTTAAGTTACAGTTTAAATACAGTGTACAATTTTGCATTTTGCATTTTTAACCTTAAATATAATTCGTAGAGACATATAAAGTTTAATTATGTATTATGATTTGAAATGGACAGCTATTTTAAATAAATTACCAATTATTTATTGATGTTAAAATTTATTTTTTATTTAACACGAAAACTATTGTAAAAAGTGTTGTATTTTCAATATATAAATGTTTTGCAAGCCATATATAATGCAGTGGCGGATCCAGAACTTGACTTTTGTGTGTGTGTGGGGAGGGGGGGGGCTAAGATTTTTCAAAGTATTATTCTAGACTAATAAAAAATTTACAATTGCAATATTCAATTGTGAAAGTCAGTGTTTTTTTTTTTTTTTTTTTTTTTTGGGGGGGGGGGGGGAGGGGTGTTGTTCAGCCCCCTAGCCACCCCCCACCCCCCCCCGAAAAAAAAAACACTGACATTCACAATTGAATATTGCAATTGTAAATTCTTAAATCCGCCACTAATATAATATATGGCTTCTATTATTAAAAATTTAGTTAACAGTAAGGTAATAAAGTAAAATAACTATGGAAAGCTCCTTTAACATTTTCAGACAACGCATACGCATGCACACACACACACACACACACATATATATATATGTCGTATAATGTGCGTGTGTGTGTTTTATTTTTCTACCTTACCTTTACGTAAACGAATACAAAATTTCAATTTTTAATAATTGTGAACAAATTTTATATGTATGTATTTTTATTATTCATAAGTACTTTTGATAATTTATTTTATGTCTTAAAAATATGGGGCGACTGTAATTAAACTTGGCCTATTCAGAACATTCTGCAGCTGTAATTAAAATGCTGATTGAGTCGAAAATTTGTATACAGACATTTCATAGGATGTACTCAAAGGTACTACAAAAAAAAAAAAAAGAAAAAAAAAGAAAAAAAAAAAGATAAATAAATAAATATATAATAATAATAATAATAAATTAAAAACTTCCGCTCTGAGGGGAAATACATCAAAATACAAACAAGCATTACAAGCATTACATTCAAAATATTTGAAAAAATATGTAATAAATAACTGTGGTCTATTTTACCATTTTCAAACCATATAGGACGTTTAAAACTGTTATTCTTACATTTCGCAAAAGTTTTTGTTGCAGCATTTTAAAGATGGCGGAGTGACTACCAATTCATTTTACACTCTTTGGCCGACCCTTTCCGCCAATCTTAATCTATGAGATTTTTGGTTATTGGGCCATTTGAAGAGAGTTTGGTTTTTAAAAGAAACGTTTTAACTTTGGCTGGCTTGAAGGACTGTCTAACGTTGCATGGGCGGAGGATCACTGGCGACTTGCTACGATTATTACACATTATCCATCGGCTGCAGATTTTACAACTTAATGATGAGGCCCACATAGAACAATATGATCTCCATCGATAAACAGTCTGTGACTTGTAACAAATAGCAATTAAATCTGTAATAAATAAAGTTTTTTGTATCAAAATTTGTACCTTGTTTGTATTCTCATGTATGTCCCCTAAAAACGGATTTTTTTTTTTTTTTTTTTTTTTTTTTTTTTTTCATTTTATTTATTTATTGCAGAATTTTGATTGCATCCTTTGAAATGTCTATATACAAATTTTCGACTCAATCCGCATTTTAATTACAGCTACAGATTGCGGTGAATAACTCAAGTTTAGTTATGGTCAACTGTAGAATAAAAGGGACATTAGTTTTTGCTTCCAAAATATTATTGCATAGATAAGAAGTATAAATACTGTACAGCAATTTTTTATTATAAATTATCTACGCCTTATTTTTTTTATTTTTAACTAAAGTAATTTTAATTGTATTAAATCACAATAATAACACCATTTTTTCATAATATTACTGTATATTTATTTGAAATTAATGATAATATATTTCTAAAGATTGCTTAGCATAATTTGAGCAATAACATCCTAGTTCTACTTGTAAATAGCCCAGTCATAAAATTTCATTTTAATTTCTCCTATGTTTCTTTACGTATTTTAAGATAATTTACTCTAATTGATGTTGAAAGCAACTGTCTCCAATAACTAATTGCTTATAATCGCCAAAGATTAAACTTCCGTCAAATTCTTCCTATTTTCCTTATCTAATACACTTCTTTTAACAGAATAAACCATTTATTGGACCCATACCATAGATGAAACCTCGTAATTTGCATTAAGTTATAGATTAAATCAACTTATCTTGCACCCACATGACGTTCAAAGATCGCAGAACTGATACGGTGCTGTTGCATGCCGGGAAGAAGAGGTGGGAAAGCTATTAGTCATTGAGTAACTAGGCTTGTGGGATAGATAAGCCCAGTGAAGGATAACATTGAAGTTTGTACTGGTGTTAGAAAAATTAATTTTTCGTGGATTGATAGTTTTGTTAATAACTTTTTTATTTAAAATATTTTAATGGTTGCACCGAGTAATTTTAAAGTAAAAGTAATGAATACTAATAATTAACCGAAATAGTTTATTAAAATTATAAATTATTTTTGAGTTATAGTTTTGATCTAATATACATAATATGTATATATATATATATATATATTAATTTGTTGTTTATGTTTCTCATTATCTCATAGCGAATTTAGAAGCGATATTTTATGTTTAAAAACTTTTTTTTTATTTTTAGTTTTTTTTTTTTTTTTTTTAATCTAAACTTGTGAGTGTGAACTATAAATATTGAATAATACTAAAGATTAAAACTGTAAATTAAAACTTAGTAATTTATATTTAATAAGCTTAATTAATTAATAACGACTTTTTTAATATTCTGTGTAAAATTAATTACCATACATAAAATGTTTCCTTTTCACTCAAAAAATTCAAAATACCTTTTCTTTTTTAATTAAATAATTTACAGTATAATATCGAAGAAAGGGCACTTTGAAGTACAGTCGGTAACAAAAGTGTCCGAACACTAGCAAAAATTCTTATTTAAAAGAAGTATTCTTCGTACGGCTTTGTTAAATAAATCCTTATCGAATCGTGTTCTTACGCTGACTAAGAACAGGATTCGACAAGGATTTATTTAATAAAACCGTATGAAGTGTACATTTTTTACATGGGAATTTTTGCTAGTGTTTGGGCACTTTTGTTACCGACTGTATGTAGATAGTTTCGCATTTACTTCCTCTACTACATAAGATGGGTGACCATCCATCCAGACGAGCAATAATTACCATGGAAAATAAGATTGCATTCCACTCTGAGAGACAGAAAAGAGTATATTCGAAATGCATCGAGTAACCATATTTTCTTGGAACAAGTGATTTCCAGTTTGTAGCAAGTTGCCCGACTTGTTTTCCGTCCAAAGAGACATGTGATTTATGGATCCCCAGCACACTTTTCAAGCACGGTTCTGCACCAGTGTTTCCAGATTCTGCGGCTTTTTTTATTCAATAGTCATCAATAATTTTCAGAAGTTATATTTAATATATATAACAGACGTTTAATCATCGAAGTCCTTCGGCAACAGTTACATTAAAATTTGGTGGATTTTGAATAAAAAAGTCGCAAAATCTGTCAAGACTGTTCGACACTTCTTGAATGCTACATATTCCTTATCTAGGATCGGACGTGGCTGGCCTGCAGCTTGGTCTCCTTTCTCACCGAACCTCAACCCACTGCACTTTTTCTTCAGCAAGCACATGAAATCTTAATGGATGCCACAGACCTGCGCGATACGAAGGCGAATTCAAATTCCTTTGATGCGTGATTTGAGTTGTCGCGAAACCTGGAAGAGACAAATTTCCTACTGCGAAAATTGGTATGGGGAACTCGGGTCACTTTTGTAAAATTCTTAAACGAGCAATAAAAAGAAACGTCTTTCATTGTAAACATGTACAAAAGTCCAAGAGTCACTTTCCGACAATGGATAATTTACGAATTTCCATCATTTCTTTGGTCGCTAGTGTCTGGGCAGTCCTTAAGTGTACGAGACGCCTGTGAACTCGGCTGATTATCTCGTAGCGAGAATCTTTGCCGCCACAAACAAAATTAACACAACACCAGGAATCTTCAGAATGCTATACCAGTCATTCCTTCGTCGGTATGAATTGCGCAAGGACACGCGCGGCCGCGACACTCAGAAGTTGCTGTGAGTTTTTTTCTCATCAATATATCAGATTGCGCAAATTTTGGTATCGTTCATTTGCTTTCCGAACACTATAGTAAATTTATGTTGAAGTTCTAATTTAACTGCTCTCTGCCTCTCAGAGTGGAATGAGAATGTCCCATGATAACTATTTCTCATCTAGATGGGTACTATCGCAACTCTTTTCATTTTTTAAAAACAACTTAGACTCACCATGTATACACCGAGAGAGAGAGGAAAAAAAAAAAAAAAAAAAAAAAAAAAAAACATATAACTAAATATATAAAAATTGTATAACCGTCACCAACACCATGCCTACTCTTTAGAATATATTTTCTAATTTTTAAATAATAATCAATTTCATCAATTAAATTTTCTCCATGGATAAATGATATTAATTGGAAGCAAAAGAATACTTACATAAGATTATCGCGTTCGATTTATTGATATTTCTTATTTGAATTTGATAATGCTAAAACTCTACATTTCAGTTTATTTGAATCCTAAACTCAACAGCCTAAAACTAGTTAATCGCATTATAATATACACAATAAATGCCCAATAAAAAACAACTAAAATATGTTAATAATAACCCACATAAGAAATCTTATCCTCGGCACATCCTCTTGAAATCCTGGTAATGTTCTATATTCTCTAACATCCTGGAAAATCTTATGAAGAAAATGTGCTAAAAAAGAAAACATTAAAACACATATTATTTGAATTATCGATTTATATTTTATGTTATACAGTATTAAAAAATAAATATATTCAATATATATATTCATAATGGTGAAGTGGAAATAGATTCCCTTCATTATTCTCTTTTGCATAATTTTTTGCTTACAACTTACCTTTTATGTATATCACAAACACTTGCTGTAATTAAATTATTTCATTATTTATCCATTTAAAATACTTCCATGTGAAGTATTTATTATTATTATTATTATTATTATTATTTTACTGCTATATCTATAATAAAATTTAAGAGTTTTTCGGCTAGTCATCTTACAAGCAAAGCAGTACTACAGTAATTTTAACAAATACTTTACAAATCTATTACAAGAAACCATGGTATTTTATGTAAATGTTTCCTTCAGATATTCTTCGGTAGAGCAATTTCACATGCAAGCGAATAGTTCGCCCTTGAAGAAAATTAAGCCCTTGAAGGTCTTATATAGACTTTATTTCTGGATATGGTCAATGGAAAATTCAAATTGTGTTACTCTCAGAATGAAAGTAGTTTAACCAACATAATCACCAATACAAATAAATTGGTGTATTTCTCCTGTTGGTAATTTTGGCAACTATTTGTAGATTATAAAGACACCAGCCCTCGGTTTCCAAATATTCTTCTTAGAAGTTTACTTTCGTGATACTACATAAATCCGGAATTATTATTATTAAATTTCCTTGGGATTTCGATGTACGATTGGGAGTTCCAAATAGTGTTTCTTTATATATCTCCAGATTCTTTACGTGAGAAGTTTTAAGTTAAAAATTTAATTTTCTTTTGTTTAAAGTCAATTATAAGGCAAATACTGAATTACAGATAAATTTAGAATCATTTTTTTTTCTATTAATGACAAAAAACGTCATTTCTACATAAAGAACTTCACTGCTCGCCCTCTTGAATTTTTCTAAAATGCCTCCTTCTACGTGGAATTAAATAATCTTAAATAAATCCTATCTATCTGTTATGATTATACAAATAATTAGTTACACTTTAGGGTAGAGGAAAAGAAGAGAAAGAGGAAAGAACTAAAGAGAAATATAGGGTGACTATTGTGATATAGGAAAAAAATATAGCGTGATTGATTATAAGTGGTAAGGCTGTAAGAACAACATTGTAATCGTAATTCATATTAAAAGCAATGATGCATAAATAGGATAATTAAAAAATAGTTATTTTTAAAAAATCGATTTAGAAAACTTGGAACCGATTGTATTTATTGCAGAGCTAAAAAATATCGTTGAAATTAGCAATGATACTAAAAAAAGTATTATTTTTTTATTTAATTCATAGGTCCTCAAAATAAACTTTATCTCTTTATCACCACATCTTGATACTTTTCTGCATATCCAATAACATTTTCTCATCCGACGCCTGAACACAGTATATAGCAATAGCATCATCATTCCCATCTTCTCAAACATGTTTCTGCACTCTCTGCGAGAATCATTCCGGGCCACCTTCGGGAATCGTTTTACGGCGATTATGGGAAGAGCATTTACGCCAGTCGCAGATTTTCTGACGCTCTCGAATTCTTTTTTTTTAGCCATGGAGTCTAGACAGGAATTCACAGATCGTGAAAAGTTGAGGTTAAGATACGAGAAGACATAAAACGTAAAATGTTTCAACTCAAGGGCATCGTTTAAAAACTTTGAATGGTTGGTTAAATGGAGCTTGAGTAAATAAAAAAAGAAACATTTTTATGACTTGGAGAAAAGATTATGTATTCTTTTTCGCTTTTATTTATTGGCGTAAATGTAGCGAGTAAGTGTCACGTGTGTCATTTAAGAAAAGCCATATTTGTAACTGCTTTTCTTCGGTAAAGTCGGTAAAGTACTTTAATTGGTTGTTAAGGTGTAGTAAATGTTAAAATGGTTAATTAATGCTATGTGAAAACTTTTGATTACTCAATTATATTATGATGATATAATGTATTTTGGAAAACATATGCCTTCTTTAAAAATTATAATGTTAAATAATAAATGTAATACAGTAGAACTCGGCTATAACGAGAAAGAAATAAATCCCTTTAAATCCGAGTGCTCGTAAAAATAGGTCTAATTAAAAGGGGGGGGGGGGGGGAAATAAAGAAAGAAATAAACTCTTAACGGCCCTCTTCACTTACCGTCGCCGGAAGCCCGAGCCAGTGTTATTCTATGGGAAAATTTTCTTTACAAATAACTTATTAACTAATACATATTTTTAAATTCTGTTTTCACATTCAGAAAATGTCCAGCTGTTAAATTGACGGACCTTTTTTAAAAATGCATTTTTTTTTTTTTTTTAATTTTTAGTATTTTATTTCGAAATTGCAAAATGAAAAAAATTCACGTATTGAAAATTCGTATTTTGCAGCTTCAAAATAAAATTTAAAAAAAAAAAGAAAAAAAAAAAAAAAGTCCGTCAATTTAACAGCTGGGAATTTTTAGAATGTGAAAACAGAATTTAAAAATATGTATTAGTTAATAAGTTATTTGTAAAGAAAAATTTCCCATAGAATAACATTAGTTTCGACTTCCGGCGGCGGTGAGTGAAGAGGGCCCTTAATGATTATAAATAAATTAATTTTAATAAGATTTATTTTTTATTTTCTTCTTTTAGGCAAAAGAAGAATAGCTAGTGAATTTCGCTTAAAATTAAATTTTTGTTTCGTTTTTTTTTTTTTTTTTTTTTTTTTTTTTTTTACAAGGGATTGATGAATGAAAAAACTGTTATTGGAAAATGATGCAATAAAGAATAGAAATGCAGTAGGAAACGTCATTTATTAAAATTTTGTCTTATTGTTTTTTAGGTAAACGCAAATACGTAACTAAACGAAAGAAATTCCCTAGTCTAACAATGTCGTGCTAAATGCCGTTGTGGAAATCGGATCCATTACTCTTCATTGTGGGAAAATCGGTCACAGTTGCTTTACAGATATCCCCTTCCCTATAGAAAATGCATCCTGTGATGAAAAGTTGTCAAATTTTATTGACTGTTTTCTTTCCCAGAGGATGGACAACTTTAAAACCCCTCTGAGGGTATGGAATGTGCGTAGACAGCACCATCGAACCAACAATACTGTCGAAGGATGGAAGGCGAAATTGAGTAGAAGTATTGGAATAAATCTACCAAATAGTAAAATGTCTGAAAAAATTTGCATAAAAATTTTCATTTGACGTAAAAGTAAAAGAAATTGGCGATACGGGAATAAAAAGAAGAAAACAATTTATAAAATTTGACAACAAGAATTTGAATGTACACTTTTTTTTATTTTCTAAATTTATAAGTCTGTGTTTTACTATAAATTAATCAATAAACGGAGCGGCGTAATCGTAACAAAATTATAGGATTGTGTGTGTTTTATTTACTTAAATAAATTAGTTAATACAGTCGAACCTCGTTAACGTGAATCTCAAGTGGAATAAAAAGTTTGTTCATGTTATCAGTAGTTCATGCTATCAGTAACTAAACTAACATTTTGACGGGGATTGTGGAAACAGTTCATGTTAAAAGTAATTCACGTTAACCGTGTTCACGTTAACAAGTTTCCTCTGCATTTTATTTTATTTTTATTTTTTAAATTATTTATCATTAAATTATTATTATTTAACGTTACTCTTTATTATTAAATTAATGTTCTATTCGATTTTAATTATTATATTTCTGGCTGACTGCTTTCCGTACGATTATTTCTAGGTTTACCGCTTTTTACACGATTTTGAATCTAAGCGCATTCGCATGACCGATTTCCACACGTAACACTTGTCTACATAATACTAGTTAACATTTCGTATCTCATGAATAGAAATCTGCGCATGACAGGGGGGGGGGGGTAGAAAAAACTTCATTTTCTAGAATCACTTATTTGACTATTTATATCAAAGAAAAATAGTAGGACATTTTACATATCTTAGAAAGAAGACAGTATTGCGAAATCCTATTTTTTTTAGAGGAAAAATAATTACTAAAAAAAAAAAATAATAATAATAATAAAAACTTTCTTTAACCCATTAAACGCCGCTATATGATTTCCACTGAAAATTTATGAATTTTCGTACATTTCGGGTTTTACTATGCACTTCTAATCATATGTATTTTAAATAATTAAAAAAGAAAATATTTTGTTAGACGATATGATATGTTTCCAAAATGGGCGATTTGACACATAATTGGGATAGAATAGACGTTGAAAAACTGCAAAATCCTTTTAAATTAGTTTTCTTCATACCTGCTTGATATAATTTAAATAAAGAACTGTTTTATTACATGTCCATTGTTTTAAACCCCTGCACTCGAATTAGCTATTTTTGCTGATTTGTTTTCTTTGCTGATGTTCTGCAGAAAAACAAACATTTATCTTTGAATAATTAAGAAAAATAAACAGAAGTTACATTACAAACTTTTTGAAGAAATTACCAACGAAGCTGGGTATTTCAATATTTAATGTAAAAATATATTTATCTTAATTACTTGCAAAATTCCTAAATATTTGTTCCTGCAGCGGGAGCTTTGGCGCCTAATGGGTTAAGAATCCTCGTTAATTCTGAGTTATATTACTAATAGAAGAAATCTGAAATAGGTTTTTAATATTAGATCAGCCGTTTAAAATAAAAATATTCTTCTTATAATCAGGTTCTCAATAATCAGGACTCGATATAACCGAAGTATAGCATTTGAAATAATAATATTGTAATTAAAAGTTTTGTATACGTTCTAAGATTCAGATTCACAATATAAATTTTATAGTATAGAAAGATATGTATAGTACTTTTGATATCTTTGCATATACTAAAATGTATTAAATAATACTTCAAAATAAATGATAAAAATTATTTTTCAAGTAGACAGCAATAATTTTACACTTTATATCGTGTGCATTAAAGTAGCATCTAAAAATATGACGACTGCAAACTCATAACAATAATACAGTAAAATCTCTCTAAGTTGGACACTTGCGGTTCCATTAAAAAGTGTCCAACTTAGAGAGGTGTCCAACATATAGGGGTGCTTACATTTTTCGATTTAATTAAACTGTATCTATGCATGCCTTTTAACTGTTAATCATATTTAAATATAACATAATTAAGTATTCATAACTTATACACAAAAAATTATTAATTTGCCAATTTAAAATCTAAATTTAAACTTGTATATTCTAGCCATAATAACACTTTCTTCTACAATTTTTTATATATTAGCACCATCCACCAGTTAATATGAATGGAAATTTAATCAATAAAACTTCTCACAATAAAGATTTTGCGTTTTGGTGCAATTTTATTCAATAGACGCTGGGGTAGTCATATGGAAAATCGGAGAATGTGATTAAAAGTAGCACCACTTTGTCTACTGATACTGATATATACCCACATTAAGATAACATTAATTTTCGTAATAGCCACCTCACTTATGAATTTTGGTGAATTTATTCGTTCTAAAAAATGAGATTTAATTTTTCCGTGAACGGGGAAAACTGTAGCATAGCAGCGACACATGTCGATTGATATGCACCCATATTGAATCAGCATCTTTTTTCACTATAGATAGATCTCTCACATATTAAGTTTAGTGCAATTATACACTCAAATAAAACTTGGTTGGAAAAATAAAAGGGACAAATGAAGAGGAACCCTAACAATGGAAATGTATTGTCTAATGCTCATTTTAAAACAGTCTAAGTCAAAGCATGCCTGTAGGATATCTATTGGATATTTCCTGGAGAAAAGGACAAAAACAATTCATGCAAATCGATAAAAAGAAAGACTCTTTCATTATGCACCAAAATTCAGTTATTTGTGAACTTTTCAATTGAAGAAAATATTTTTTTACAAGATGAGACAGAATATATTGTGACAAGAAACATTGATTTTTAGGTATTTACAGCTATTTCTACAAGGGATAAGTAAAATTTCTAAAAAAAGTGAGAAAACGGAAGTTTTATATCTTTTTTCCTGTCTCATTGGGTAAAAGTGTCCAACTTAGGACAGCATTTGACTGTCAAGTAGAGGGTAGTATAAGTTAGAGGGGTGTCTAACTTATAGAGGTTGGACATAATGTTAATCCTATGGATACATTCTGTTCCGAGAAAAAGTGTCCAACTTAGAGGGGTGCCTAACTTAAAGGAGTGTCCAACTTGAGAGGTTTCGCTGTAATTTCTTATTTTTTTTCTAGATTGTAATAAATAAAAGTTTTATTCGATTTTTTTGAAATTGGTAGATTAGCATTAATATACTTTACTTTTAACTGTTAAGTTAAAACTGCATGTTAACGAATTTTTATTTATTGTTTCAGATTATTTATAATCAGTTACTGACGTGTAAATAATTAAAATAATTGTGGCGGTTATTTATTTTTTATTTTTTTTTCATGTAATATTAAAAAATATATCTTTCTCATTTTAAAAATATATATTTTTTTAATATTCGCGTATAGTTTGGAGGATATTTTTAACTCTTTTCAACAAATTGTAAAAGTGTTCCTGACTTTGGTCTGTCCCTCAATCTGTCCGCGTTTTAATATAAATAAATATTTTTATAATTCCATAAAAACGATATATGTTAACAGTCTTTCAGATTTATTGTAGAATGTTTCTATTATAAGTCCTACTCTAGGACTGTAGCACCATAGGTTTGTACACAAACACTCGAAAAATAATTCGAACAAATTATGGTCTAAAATACGCATTTTTTTTTTTTTTTAAGCGCTTTTCAACATCTCTTTGGTGTGCTAAAGAAACTAAATCAACATGTGTTTTTCAGCTGCAATAAAATTAGATATGGTAATATTAAAAAAAAAAAAAAAAAAATGCCTTTACATATATACAATTTTATTTAATGTCTTCAAAGAATATTGCGATGATAAAACAACTTACAATATATTTTGAGAGGTTTTTTTTTTTTTTTTTTTTTTTTTTTTTTTTTTTTACTTAGATTCTATGCGAACGTTCACTAATAACCAATAGTGAGGTGCTTTAATTTTAAAACAAAAAGACGATTTTTTGGTCCTTACTGTTAAATAACAATTGGTTCAAAAATAGTTCTTTAAAAAAAAACACAAAAAATCTTGATACTATACTTATCTTCTTTATAATTTGTAAGCTATCACGGGAAGTATCTACCGAAATGTGTCAAAAAACTATGTCAAAATATTATTTATAAATTTGAAAAGTTTTTTAATTTTAAATGGAAAGGATATTTAATTAACTATCAGATCTATAGGCAAATAATTCATTCTACTGCCTGTAAGGAAAATAAAAGAAAATTGGACGAACAATTTTATTTCTTCACGGATAAAAGTAATTCTTCACAAAATTTAGCCATAAATCTTATAGTTCTGCGATTTTTTTTTTTTTTTTTTTTAATCTAAAATATTTTTTTAATTATATTTCCTCTTTTCCGTTATATTTTATTGTTTACTAAAATACTAAAATTGTATTAAAAAAATAAAAATAAACTACATCAACAAAACAAAAAATATATCACCTTTATTCTACATGTTTATAATATTGAAAATTTCTCATCTTTGATTTTTTTTTTTTTTTTTTCTATTTTTGATTTTTTGCACCATTTCAACAAAACCATCAATATGCATGCATTTTTTTTTTCTTTCAAAAATTTTCAACTGAACTGCCAGAATGTATAATTTCTGAAACAAAATAAATTATTTTTTGGCAGATACAGATAACATAAACTTTTCAGTATTTGGCAAGTTATCCTAATGTCTGTTTTATTTGTTGCATGTACTACATGATATTTTGGATTTTTTATGCGTAATGTAAGTCAACTGAAAAAAAATTCAGTAATGTTATACGCAATTTTCTTTCTTTAATCAAACACTCAAATACGTTTAATAAAAAAAAAAAAATTAAATAATCAAAAATAGGTGTGAATATTCACTTATATAACAAATTACAAAATGAAATTATATATTTTGAATACTTTTACTTTTTCTTTACTTTAATGTTTAGGATCTGTAATGGTAAAAATGCCTTATTTTATTTATCAATAACGAACATAAAGTTAATAAGCTCTGTAATTTTTTATGCATTATTGTAACTTTTAGCATCCTTTATAAACACATATATTTCACAATATTTTTCAGAAAACGATATATAAATACTACTCATGTAAAATAATAGTACACATTCGCCTCACTATTAATTTTCTTTCGTTTCAAAATTTTAGCATGTTAAAAAATAACCGATATCACTTTAAAATTACCTTTAATAACGAGTAATTTTCTTAAAAATAGAAAAAGAAATCGCTTGAAATGTTTGAACTCCCATTTACATTCAGAAATTGTTAGAAATATTTATTTCAAGACTTTGATTAACGTTTACATATCGCAGATAATTGTAATTATTAACAAATTCCACTGTATATCAGACGAAATATATGAAGACATTAATTGATGATTTTGATTATGAGACATTAATTGATGATGAAAAAAACAGTCTGTCCTAGGATTTGATCAAACAGTAAAATTTTTCTGCATGTTTTTTTTTGTAAAATTCTTTCGTTATTCTCTCTATTAGAAATGCTTTTCATTTGTGATATGGTGATGATAAGTAACATATTCTAGTTAAGGATTTTTTTTTTCCACTTCAGAAAATAGATTTCATATACAGAAACACGTCATATCATACGATTAAGAAATAAAATTTTAGTGGAAAAATAGCGAGATACTATTTAAATTTGCTAAGTATAAAGCTATATATATATATAAGTAAGAATTATTAAATTTTATCTGCTGCCTATACATGAAACGCTTCTAAAATCCTAAAAAATAAATAAATAAATAAAATGAAATAATGAAGTTTGATCGCGATAATAATTCTAGAGGAAAAATAACTGAGGCATATTGCTTTATATTAAATTAAAACTAAAATGAAAAATAGTATATGTATATATATATACTATTTTTCATTTCAGTTTTAATTTTACTTAATTTTAAGCAATACGTCTTAGTTATTGAAGGAAATTCTGAATTTTTCCTCTAGAATCATTATCGCGATCAAACTTCATTATTTCACTTTATTTATTTATTTAATTTTTTTTTCATTAGGTAATTTCTTACAAAATGATTTTGTAAAAAAAAAAGTTTTTTATTTTAAAATATTATCAAATTATGTATTTTACGATGTGTTTTAAAAGCAGTTTTATGTTTGGAGAGTAAAAAAAAAGAAAGTAATGTTTAAATATGTATTCATTAAAAACGAAATGAATATTATCCATTTGCGTTAATTTTTTTCATATATTTTAATTCCTATGAATAGTACAAATTAATATACTTGATAAAATCTTACTTTTAACATTTAAAAATGTGGAAAAATGTATCACTCACCTAACGTGTAAAAGATTCATTTTGCGCATAATTTTTAAAAGTGGCAAGGTTATTCGAAAATTATCATTTTATAATAGAGTTTTTTTTTTTTTTTTTTTTTTTTATAAAATGGAAATTGTTGAAAATACATAAAATTATTTTTAAATGTGAATCTTTTTTTTTTTTCTTAAAGAGTGACTTTTTTGTATTTTAACAAAGTAGACATTAGATGTATAAACTGTCTTATTTTATTAATAAATATTAAAAAAAAAAAAAAAAAAAAAAAAAAAATGTAAAAAAAAAAAAAATAATAATAATAATCTTTAAACTTCAATAAATTAACTTGACCAGAAAACCTTATATTCTACAGAAAAAAAGTAAGAGTCATGGATAATCATTATAATGTTCTCTTTTCCATAAATATTATATTAACTTAAGAGCTCCGAAAACGTACATCTAAATATGATTTATTAATTGACTCACATTCATAAAATATTAACAACGGAAACTCAACAGTTAGAAATTACGTTGTTTTGAAAAGGGTAAATTCAGTATTCGCCATTAAACATTTTAATTTATTAAAGTCTTTTAAATATCCTTTTAAAAACATTAAAAGCCTGCACCAGGAAATATAACGACTAAAATAAATCACATTTTTCAATTTTTAGACTGTGCGTTATAAAATACCACATCAGCTTACGTATAAATTTCGCAATTGTTTCTTTGGTCTTTCATCGGGATATAAGGATACGATCTCTTTCTTTTCTTTCTTTAAAAAAAGCATTAGACTAAATAAATGATAAGAATACATCCCTCGGGATAAGCTGGGTCTTATAAATGGACGCAATAATATGTCAACAGAGAAGGAGGATAACATAGCAATTATCTTTAAGTATTTAAGAGCCTTTCCCCTTTAATTTATGTAGTTATGGGAAATAATGCTCTTTGTGTAACAATTGTAAAAAGTGTACTAAAAATAAATGTTAAAAATGTCGCAATTTGCTATTAGTTTCTATTTCTTACATTATTAGTTATATATATATATATATACATAATATAACCTTTTCAAATATTGCAAAAAATGAAACCAAGTGTCATGAAACCAAAATCAATACTTTTTCAAGGGCTTATGTTGAATGTTGCATGCGAATTCGGTGTTATTTCTGTCATACTGTATGCAATTTGCTAACTTTTACAGTATGCTAAGCCCAATAACATCCAAAGAACGTGTAAAGAATTTCAAACTCAATAATAAAAAAGGAAAAACAGAGGACAAACATACTTTTAAAAAACGACAATCACCAATATTACTAAAAAAAACAAAAATATTCTTAAGAAAAAATAATAAAAGTAAAATTATTACTTACATTACAATTGCATATTTTACTAACTGCCTGAAACATCCCATCGTAGCACGAGGTTAAATAGAGTTAATTTCGCAATTAGATGTAGAGTCTTAATTAAATTAAATTGCAAATTATATATATATATATATATATATACAAGAAATTATTCAATTCGTAAAAATTTTTTACCCCTAATTTTTTATGAATTTTTACGTTCTGAGATGTCCTGGATACGATTTGAGCAATTTTTAGAAAATATCGGTCTGCTTCTGTGTGTGTATGTGTCCATCATAGATTTTGTGGATACTGTATCTCCCGAACCAATGAGCGATATTTAACCACACTTGGTATTTGGTTGGACTTTGATCTAAAGAGGTGCTGTTTACACTGTAAGGCGCTGACATTCCATTTTTTCATAATTTTTAATATAGCAGTATGGTACAAAATTTAGGAGAATCGATATTATTATTAATATTATTTTCTGTATGCAGAGTCATCGCTCTCTTCTTTCCTTAGGGGTGTAAATTTTTGATATGGATATCTTAAAAAAAAAAAAAAAAAAAAATCGTCCAATACCTTTAAAATGAATGGTTTAATCATAGATCTGTGATAATTTAAAACAAAGTTATCGAGGAGTTTTTTCCATTTTTAACATTCGCACGCAAAAAAAAAAAAAAAAAAAAAAAAAAAAAAAAAGCAGCACCTTTTCAGATGTTGTCATTAAATTGATTTTCTTTAGAAATTGAGTGCTATGGTTCTCTGAGATAAAAATCGTCAGCATTCATCATGAAAAATAAATTTTAATAATAATTTTCATGAATAATTTTAACTGCATGAATTTGTATAAAAAAATAAAATAAAATAAAATAAACAAATAAATAATAGAGAGAGAAGAAAGTCATGTGGTGGCCACAATATATTAGTTTTTATTTAATTTTTGTTGGTTTACATTGACCAATATGCATATGTTGATTTTTATCACATATATAGATTTACAACAAACCACTCTTCACGTAAGCTGATTGATTTTTTTTTTTTTTTTCAAAAAAGAAATAAGTGAAAAGCGGTTTGATAACAACATATTTTAAAATATTTATTTTAAAATATTTAAAATAAAATTTTAAATATTTTAAAAAATTTAAATGTGCCGAATAAATATGCACATTTTTTTTCCCTACTACTATAAAATTATGGAAATGAGCATAGTTGAACTAAAGGCTTACTTTAAAGATTTTGTCTTAACAAACCTTTTAAAATTATTTTTAATTTAAGTTATATGGTATGTTATCAAAATATTTATTGTGTTAAGAAATGAATAATAATAATATTATATATACATATATTATTATTATTATTATTATTATTATTATTATTATTATTATTATTTAATAATGTGTAAATAATATATATATATCTGTATTTGTATGATATTTTTGTGTTGTTATATTTTACCATGTTTTTATTAACTTTGATTCTTGTTTGTTTGTTTGTTTGTTTGTCCAGTCTTGCAATCGATTTTTAACTAACTTCCCGACTAGCTAGATATTTGAAACTTTCAGCACAGCTCACAACACGGTGACAACACATTTTTCTAATAATTTTAGTCTGCTATTTAAGGTCTCGCTGCCTTCGGCAGCGCTTATATGATTCGACAGAAAATTTATTTAACTAACTTCCCGACTAGCTAGACATTTGAAACTTTCAGAATAGTTCAGAACACGGTGAAAATGCATTTTTTTGATACCTTTAGCCAACTGTTTCGGGTGCCTGCTGCCTTCGGCAGCGTTATCAGTACAAAGCTTGCAATCGATTTTTCACTAACTTTCCGACTAGCTAGACATTTGAAACTTTCAGGACAGCTCACAACACGCTGACAATATATTTTTCTAGTAATTTTAGTCAGCTATTTAAGGTCTCGCTGTCTTCGGCAGCGCTTATATGATTCGACAGAAAATTTATTTAACTAACTTCCCGACTAGCTAGACATTTGAAACTTTCAGAACATATTAAAACTTTCAGATATTTCAAATTTTCAGGACAGCTCACAACACGGTGACAATACATTTTTCTAATAACTTTAGTTAACTATTCCAGGTCCCGCTGCCCTCGGCAGCGCTTATATGATTCGACAGAAAATTTATTTTACTAACTTCCCGACTAGCTAAACATTTGAAACTTTCAGAATAGTTCAGAACATGGTGGAAATGCATTTTTTTAATACCTTTAGCCAACTGTTTCGGGTTCCTGCTGCCTTCGTTATCAGTGCAACGCTTGCAATCGATTTTTCACTAACTTTCCAACTAGCTAGATATTTGAAACTTTCAGGATAGCTCAGAACACGGTGACAATACATTTTTGTTAATACTTTTAGTCAACTGTTTCAGGTCCCTAGTGTATTAGGAAGCGTTTATATGATTCAACAGAAAATTTATTTAACTAACTTCCCGAGTAGCTACACATTTGAAACTTTCAGAATAGTTCAGAATACGGTGAAAATGCATTTTAAAAATATTTTTAACAAATTGCTTCAGGACCCTGTTGCCTTCGGCAGCGTTACCAGTACAAAGCTTGCAATCAACTTTTAACTAACTTCTTGGATAGATAGCCATTTGAAACTTTTATAATAGCTCAAAACACGATAGTAAAGAATTTTTTTAATACTTTTATCCAATTGCTCCGGGTTCCCACTGCCTTCAGTAGCGTTTATATTATTCAACAGAAAATTTAAAAACATGGTATATGAAACTTCTTTTTATCTTGTAATTATTTTATTTGGTTTCATAAGAATTTTAGTAATTTATAGTGGAATTTGCCTATTTTCCCATAAATAACGTTTATTTTCCGCATGACATAATTTATGCTAAATTTCCTAAATCTGGAAAAATGTATTTCAGTTATGTCTTTTTTTTTGTTTGTTTGTTTACGATTAGATTAAAAGAGAAAGAGTTTTATTGCTCACGGTATTTTTTAATGGGTGCATTGTAAAATCCACATAATACAATAATTTCTCAAATTCGAAATGCATACATCAATGAAAACAAATTTGCTCTTATCAGTTATGTTTATCACTTGCAGAAGATATAAGCATAGGATTAATATTTCATAAGTATAAAACCGCTCACCCCCCCAACCCCTTTTTGTGAGATGTATTAGCTTAATAAAACGCTGTAAAGCAATTATGTTATGAGAATATATTTTAATACAATTTTATAGTTAAATTAAAAGCGTCGTTTGATATATTTATTAATAAGTAGTATTATGCCATTGCAATTTGTACTTTTAATATATTTATATGCTTTTTCTTTGCAATCTTCTATGAGAAAGTAACATTTATTTTACTTCGTTTCATTTGCGTAATTGCTAAAAAGTAAGTATTGATTTCGATATCAAGAAAACAACTTAGTCTAAAGTACATAAGTACATTAATTGAATGTCCATTATCAAACTGCTGTAAGGAAAAAAAAAAAAAAAAAAAGGTTCTACAAGTGTCTTCAGGGAATTTATTCAATAATGAAATAAAAGTTTAGCATGTTGTTGGGCTTGTTATTCATAAATAATCAAATAACATAAATAATCAATGAGTTGTGAATAATTTTAGAAAAGAGTCCCTGAAATCTGACATTCAATTTTCATTTTAAAAACGTCTATCCCTTCTATTAGTATATCTAAAAGTATAGAATATATCGAAAAATAAAACTTCAGATAACAACGGAAACAGGTGAAAACATATTATCTACCGCAATTCAATTTATCTAATCCGGTTCTCTGAAATGTTTGCATCGACCTTCAGGAAAAGGGGGAGGAGGGGGGGGGATAATTTCCGTAAATCTCTCTTGAGTCTGGACCGTGAGGGGTAAATACAATTACTTTTAATGCATCCGCTAATCCCTGCAATAACGTAGAAATCAGAGCACGGAGAAATGTTTACAGTAAATTTTCCTCTAGATATAATGTGTTGCTAAGAATTTCTATTTGTGAGCTATTTACTTATTTCTAGCTTGGAAGAAAGAATTGAGTGATTTGATATGAGACGATACATCATTCTTTCTCTTACGTAAGAAAAATTGTATATTTGTAAGAATTATTAATATTATTTTTATTATAAATAAATAAATAAAATTCTGGAGAATATACACACTAGGTGATTGAGGAAGGTAAGAAATTAGTGATTTATCCGATAAAAAGGCGGACAAAAACTATTTATTTATTTATAAAGAATTAAACACTGATTAATAAAAGTCCCGCATATGCACTAGGTGATTGAAAGAGAGGATAAGAGACATTCAGGACAAAAAGGGTATGTGTGTGTGGGGGGGGGGGGGGGGGGGGTTAAATACAATTACTTTTTATGCATTTATTAATCCCTATTATAACGTAGAAAACAGAGCAGGGAGAAATGTTTACAGTAAATTTTCCTCTAGATAATGTGTTTCTAAGAACGTCTGCTTTTTGTTTCTTTTTTACATATAGTTTAGAAGTTCGGGTTGAGCGATTTATATGAGACGATACATCATTCTCTTACGCAATGAAAATTATATATTTGTCAGAATTACTCTATTTATATTAGTTATAAATTATAAATGAAAATTTTTTTCTACATAATAGAGATTATATTTCATAATGTAAAATAATGAATTTAGAGAGGAACTAATTTAATGATTCGTTGGATAAAAACAATTATTACAACAATTGTTTTTAATAATGATTCTTATTTTGAGGAAAATTTAAAAACTTGCAGATATATACAGAGTGATTGAAAAAGGAAATAAATTGGTAAAATATCACATAAAACGACGGAGATTTTTTTTTTTTAAATAATGGTAATTTTATATTGAGGATTAAATGATTATTAAATGCTTGCTAAAGAGCAAGACAAAACTTTCTAAAACTCTTTTTTTTTCCCCCTCTCTTATTCAAAACAGATAGGTGAAAATGTAAAAATTTCTAAAATGTTTCAAAGTTAGTTATAAGGAACACATTTTAGAATTTAGTGATCCATCGAATAAAATTTGAGCCAAAAAATATTTTTTTAATAATGGAAGTCATATTTTGAAGATTAAGTAATAATGAAAATCTCATTCATAAACACTAATATTTGAGAGAGGATAAGAGTTCGTGGTCTGTCGGATAAACAGCCAAACAAAAATTACAAATTAAAACATAGTCCCTTTCTGTACATTAAAATAATGTAGAAATTATTAGATTGTTCTAGTATAAATTACTACGCACTAATAGAGAATCTTCTGTTGTTAGCACCGAATGTTACAAGACAATTTGCAGAGAATATCAAAAACATATTTTTAAAAAAGACTTTTTTTTTTTTTCTACCCGAATGTGTTTTATTTTACCATAATACCCTTCAATAAGTAATATTTTGATTAAAATATTAAAACATATTTTTATAATATTCTTAAACAAAGGTAAAAAGTGATTATAATTTCATTCAGCTAATTCGCTGTTTGCATTATTAGCCCTTTGTCTGGTCGATTTCTCGTTTTCGCAAATTCTTCTTTAATTACTTACGAAAATTATATGTTTTATTAAAGTTCACTATAGAATTTTTCTAATAAATATGATTTGCATAATATTTATCATTATTTTGAGGAGGGAAATAGACGAAAGAAACATGGTCTATGGAATTAACTGTTTCGTGTTCATTATTACAACTTTTTTTTTTTTTTTTTTTTTTTTTTTTAATTAAAATCACACAGTCAACTGTGGAAGAAAATCATATTTATTGAAATTTTATTTTTCCGACTAAATGAAAATAATGCCTGGACCGGGAGTCGAACTCCGGAACTTTGACTTACAAGGTCAAGGCTCTACCAATTGAGCTATCCAGGCCGACAACCGATCCACATTACTCACTCAGACAACCTTTAGGCAGAAACAATCTGGTCTATCATTTAGATAGCTCAACAGAAAAAAATATTATTACAATGGATACAAAACAATTACAAAACAACGGATACAATTCTCAATAAATATTATTACAACGTTAATCTATTTTAAACAAAACAAAATTTCTAATGAAAAAATACGTTAAATACATTTGTTGTAGTCTAGTTCAGTAATAAGCAAATTAAACATCAGAAAGTGATTTTTATTTATCTTTTTTCCTTCTTAGGAAAAGTGATCGAAACACTTAAAACACATTTTTTGATTATAAACAGACTAATATCAAAAACTTCTAATACTTTTTCTTTTAAATACTACATTCAAATTTGCTTCAAATATATATATATATATATATATTGTTTTATGCCATTTAAAATGTGAATACATTTTCAGTTTTTCTATATACATGTCTGATATTAAGTAAATATTCCACAGAATATTAGCAATAATATAAAAACTAAGTTTCTTTCATTTTCAGTTTAATTTTAAAAAGTCTATTTCACTTTATCTTTGTCGTAATATCTTCTTTTCATAGATCGAGAGAAATATTTCTAATATTTGTATTTTAAAAAATGTTGTTAATTGGTACGTATGTTTACGTAGTTAAAATTTTGAATTTCATTTAAATTTTCGCTGCAAAATACATTTAATTACTATGTTAATTTCTGCACTATTTCAATTTTGAAAACGAAATATTTATTAATTACACTGTACAATATTTTATAATTAAATAATGAATAAATAAGTTTTTTATATTTCGTTGCCGTTCTCTTTCAAGATGAATAGATATTGAACAGGCTACATACATTTCAATTTGTTTAAATTAGATAATTTTAGGAATACCTTTTCGAGGAGAATTTGATATTGAAATTTGTATTTGTTTAATTAATTTCTGGTTATCTTAAAATAAATAAAATACAATGTGTTTATTTTAATTATTTATAAAATAAATGCAGTTTTTTTTTTTTTTTTTTTTTTTTTTTTTGTTAGTAGGGGAAAGAAGAGCACCTTTCAACAATTTTTTTGAAAAATCAACATATTTCTCATTTAGATCCTAATTATCAATATTTAAATATTACATGATAAAAGGAATCTGTTTCTACATCATATAATCCGAAAATTAATTTCTTTACAAGTCGATTAAATATAATATAAAGCTTTAAATTTTTTAAATATTCCTGTTCAAACCTGCCACATATAGCGTGCACCTTTGAACAATCTAGTGGTACGTTTCAACAACAACAAAAAACAAAAGAAAAAAAAAAGAAATTGAAATTATAAAGAGTTTTTGACAAAAACTGCATACTTTTAAGTATTATAAAATAACAAAAATAAAAGTAAAACCACTCTGTTTAGTGAAATTACAAAAAAAAAAAAAAAAAAATATATTATTTAACCAGATCTATGTGCACCAAAATATGCATCATAGTTCTCTGTTAAAACGGCACACAGGGTTCCTCTAGAAATATTTGATTGGGGAATTTTTTTTACTATGTCTTTGAAATCCACTTTCTCTTTTCCGAAGGAGTTTACCGTTAAACTCTGTTTTATCTTATAATTACTATTAAATCTGACAAACATAGAGAAGAATACTTCTTTTTGTTTGAAACAGAACTAAAATAAAACCTTATAATTACATTAATAAACCTTACTTCAGGCTTCATCTGTAATAACTTTAGCCGGTGGTGTCATGGCATCATCAGCAGTCACCTAAACCTTTTACAGTAAAATAAAATAATTCATATGCAAATTTTCTAGAACAAGATTATTTTTTTTCCTTAATCCTCTGTATTGTTAAAGTAATCCTCAAAGTCGGATTCGTCATGCAGTATACACAAAAAATCACTTCTTAAATCAACTGTAGTCTGTTGTTGGTTGATTTTAGAAAAGTAAAGTTACGTCGTTTAGATTTTTTTTCCCGTTTATTTAGATGAGATTTGTGTTCAGCTTCAATTAAATTTTTTTCAGGAATCAAGGGCAATATTCTGAATTGTGTTTTCTTACATCCAGTTCACTTTTCTTCTTTTTTTTTTTTTTTTTTTTTTTTTAATTATTATTATTCGGCTTTTAAATACGGTCATATTAGTTCTGGAGTAAGAAGAGTCGAAGTTGAAGATTGTGATATAATTTAATTTTCTGCAGTGTCCTTATATGCTGATTATCCCAAGAAAACATGAAATTTTATGTCTATTGGTCCCAAAAGCAAGCTCAAAATCATCTTCTGTATACTTACAGCTCTTTTCTTCTAAGTTTTATAAGTTCAATAATACCCCATAGTATGGAGTTAGGCATTAGAACAATTTACTCAAATAGGCATAAGAATTTAAACAAAACAAAGCTTATAAGCTAAAACTGAAATCTTCCTTTAAATATTAAAAAATCACTTACAGTTAAAGAAATACAAGATTATCGACAAAAAACTTGCAACTTTATTGTGTCAAGTTTAGATTCAAGAAGAAAAAAAATACTCTACCTTGCTCAGACAATAATGTGCATGAAAAAGAGTAAAACTTTCTGGTTATTTTGTTGCAGTGAAGCAATACTAATGTGCTGTCATCTATGTTAAAGATATGACATTTTTGAAAAAGAAAATACTTACAGTGTTCAAAGGTAACCCTAGTACAAAGGTCCCCCCCCCTCCCCTCTTCCCGAGAGATGAATTATGAATGAAATTAAATATATATAAAATTTCATGTGCAGTAGGGTTTACTAACAAATGTGTTTTTTAGCACGTTTATTTATAAAATGTTATTGCAATTTTAATTTCATTATTTATTATTCTACAGTTTTTTTTTTCCTGATCTAAAACATTTATTTCCCTGAAACAAGTTGCTAATGTCTTAGGTACTTCTTAGATCTTCTTTGGCTTTAAATTTTGTGAAAATCTATTTCTTTAGAAAGAAAAAAAATGGATTATTGTCATTAAATTAATGTACAACACACACACAAAGAAAAATATGCTTTTCAACAAGAATTTTGAAAAAGTACATTAATCATTTGTATATTTCCATAATCAGCGACTTTTTAATTTAAATAACATGTCAGAAGTATATTAAATTACCATATTAGTATACTATAAGTAACTTAAAGGGGGAAAAAAAGTGAATGTGATCGTGGAGTTACTTACAATAGTTACTTAACACGTGTATCCATTTCATCTAGTGAAGCAGTTAAAATGCATACATGTTTCATACGTCATGTGAACTCTGAGCTATGGAATGATAGTCAATTAGCTTACCACTGAATTTGAAATTTCAGTCGCCATTGAAACTTCTATTCAAAATTTGAATAATCTATTTTTTTTTTTCTCTAAAAATTTGCTTTTTTCATTTAGCCACTGAATCAATGATTTGTTGATTTAATTTCTTATGAATGTCGGGAAGGACTTTCATGCGAAAAGAAAAAGAAAAAAATCACAACTGAAAATTTTGTTTTTTTATGCTATAGTTGGATAATAATCCACATTACTTATAATTTTCATTTGAAAAGTTCATTACGAATACTTAAATGGGAATATCTTATGGTTAAATACCTTTTCATGTGAGTAAAATATAAAAATGTGACATAAGACCTGATGAAGGACACAAACTCGTTGACTCTGAACATAAAGATAAATGAAACTGTCTTTTTTTTTTTTTTTTTTTTTTAGTCATATTACCTAATGTTGTACATAGAGTATTTTTTACTTTCTATTTATTTTATTTATATTTTTTTTCTGTTTTTTCCCCAAAGTTCCTGATTTTATACAGAAATTTATAAATAATATAAGTGACTTTCTTTTATATTATAGAATGAGGTAAAAATTTAATTTTTTTTTAAATTAACACTTAATCTTAAAAGCTATAAAACGACGTTTACTTAATAATTTTACTGTCGGTAAAGTATATCCTTTAAAAAAAATTACAAATTCAAACCAAATACCTTCTAAAATAATCAACCTTTACTCCTATTCATCAAAGAGGTGTTTCGCAGATATATTATCTGTATGCACGTACAAATATAGATTATCTTGATACATAGTAAATGCTTAAATCATATATCACTGACACGTCGCATTTGTCAATGCAAATTACAACGATCAGTTCAATTCTGATTCTATTCGCAGATTTGCTTTAGGTGTATTTGAGCTATGACATATTTAGAAGCATTTTTCCTTAACGTATAATCTGTAATGATTTATGTTTATAAATAAGGACTTATAAAGTTATTCAACTGTTGTACAAATCTTACATATTTTAATTTTCGTTTATATTGAGATTTTAGTATAATATAAAAATTTTAATTTTTGGAATAGGTTATATATAACATTTCTGGTTTTTTACTTTAAATTAAAAAAAAAAAAAATTGCAAAAGGATACTTTTAAGCATTTGCTCGTGAAAAATATTTATATTACGTTAAATTGTATTTAAAAAATGTATATCTTTATTTCTTTTTATCTTTTTGAACATTTTTTTTTCTCGAAAATATTATCAACGATCCATATTTCAATTTAATGCATACATGAAAGATCCAAAAAAAAAAAAAAAAAAAAAAAAAAAAAGTGGTATTTCTGTTTTATTGACAGTTATTAATTTATAATTAATTCGGTAACCATCTCCCTTTAGGTATTTTATGAATTTATTACTAATTTTTATAGCGGGTTCTATTGTTAAAGACCCTTGAAAAACATTTTTTAAGCATTTCTTTAGAAATGAATTTATATATATTTCTTGATAGTATTTAGCTGTTACTCCTTTATTTGTTCGGCGCAACAATTATCATCGGTCAAAAGATCATCAGCTATACTGAATTTTTCGAAGTAATGTAGACAAATATCTTTCTCTGTACTTTTCTTCTAGTAGAGAATTTTTAGCTTTACGACTTTCTGTAAATATTTGAATGTACTACATCACGAAGTAAAGCTTCATTTATGTTATTTGTAGTTAATGGAAATATTCTTCTTTGATTTATTCCCGCATAACTATCATATGTAAATTGCGTAATAGCTCTTCTACATTGATTCATTTTTCCTTTCTCTTTCAAAGAGTAAAGGGGGTGGGGAGTACACCTTTCATTGTAAATAATTCGAATTTCATATTTTTACATAGTTGAAAAGAAGGTTTTATTTTCAATAAATTGATACCAATTTTTAACTGTACGGTTAGATAATACTTTAATTAGCCTTTTCATTTCTTTCCTTTTCATTTCTTTCCCTTTTTTTTTTTTTTTTTTTTCTTCCAAAGTGCAGCTTTTTACGTTCCACGAAATCTGAATTTTCATATAACTCTGAAAATGAACTAGAACTAAGTAGCTGTGACGAATAGCAATAAAAATATGTATATAAGGTTAAATGTGTGTAAAAAATCATGTTAATTCTTCTAATTAATGTCTTATTACCTTTTATCTAATTAAATTAATCTAAAGGTTTTAGTTCAAATTACAGTCATGAATACTGTATTTAATTTAATATGAAGATTATAAAAATCCCGTGATATTTGCAAGAAGTATCTTGCGCATGGTAAAATCTAAGACGACATAATTTTTGTTCTTAAATAAAATACGTCTTACTTCTTTTGTCTGTTATTTGATAATTCAAAAATTTTAAACAAGGTATAATTATCTCCTTATGATACTATGAAATGCTAGTACTTCTAGTAGCTATTACTTTATTAAAAAAAAAAAAGAAAAGAAAAGAAAAGAAATAGGCATATAACAAATTTTGCATTTTTTCCGATTGTTGAACTACAAATCTGATGTAATTGATCTGCGATCGCCTAATCAATATTTATTTATATTACTAAGAGAAAGAGCTCAATTTATATGGTTGTAACATATCCTCTCACATCGACTACTTATATAATATATTTCTCTTTATTTTTCTGTCTTTCTCCTTTTACCTTTCTCTTTTTATCTTTATACCTTTTTCTATCTTTCTCTATCTCTCTTCTTTTCCCTCCTTCCTTCCTTCCTTTTTTTTGTTTTTAATTTGGCTCAATTCGCATCAATATTACAATCATGATATTTAAACGATGCATAGCTACTGTCCCCTGGAAAATCACTTTGATCCCCCTCCTCTCAAAAAATAAAATAAAATAAAGTAAAATAAATAAATAAATAAAATGATGCATTCACACATTCTTTACAAATACTAGTTTAAAGTTCTCTTCTATTAAATGCATTGCAATATTGCCAGGAGATTAATAATCAATATTATTTTATATATTCTAAACGTTACTGTTATCCATTTCTGTTATCAGCTCCTGAATATGATTAATTCGTCTGATTTTTTAATAAAGTTTATACTAGCACCTATAATTTTGGATAGATCCCGCTTAAAAGTAATTGTATTTATAAATTTAAAAAAATGAAGAAAATTGTCTAATTTAAAATCAAAATCTTATCTTCAGTGAATGAATACTTTCGGAAACTGTGGCTGTACACTAGAGAATGACTTTATTTCATTTTTTTCTTCTTTGTCACACAAAAAGTCATTTGACTTGATGGATTGCATCTATTGGGAACATAAACAAGAAGAAATGTTTGATTCTGTAAAAAAGGCGGTAATTTAACTTGAATAGCTGATTATAAGGATATCTTTGAAAAAGTGAATAGTGGATGCTTTAATGAAATGTAATGTTTTTCTTGTTTCAATAGATAATCTCTAAAATTCATTGTTTTCCGAATTAAAAAATAACTGATACTCGATAGAAAGTTTCGTTCTTAATGTAATATATAATGGATTTTTTTTTTAAGAGCTAAAATAATTATTCTATTATTTTATTTTATGTTTTTATATTTTTTACCTAATGCCAATTTTGTGATGTTATAGAAAGTCAGAAAATGATTTTTGTTTAATTCTTCTATATATTTTAGCTTTAAATTGATTATAATATCTTTTGAGCAATTTTGGTTTTCAAAATAGTTACAAAGTATGCCATTGCAGTCGCATATATATATATATAAAAAAAAAAAAAAAAATAATAATAATAATAATAATAATAATAAAAATAAATAAATAAAATAAAATAAATAAATAAATGTGATTTAGCTACAGTTTAGAAAATACTCTTTCAAATATGTTAAAACAGGCATATAAAGGTAATAATTATGTTTTATTTAAAAAGCATTACAAACTATGAACTTATTTATTTATTTATTTATTTATTTTTCCAAAATATACAAGTACTATTTAAAAATTACGAGTAAAAACTATTTTCAAAATACACAGAAAAAACTAAAATTACGTTTCATTTGTTATTGTTATTGTTATTGTTATTGTTATTGTTATTGTTATAGTTTAATTTTTATTTAAATTAAAATTTGAAATATCGAAGTAGTATTACCTTTTTGGCATACTCAATTTTTGAGATATTAAATTCTGTGTCAAATGGTAATAAGAATGGTGATAATAATGGTGATAAAAAGATATTAATAAAAAATAATAGACAATTTTATTTTGACTTTATTAATGAAAATAGAGGGCATATGTTAATAAATACAATTGTAATTAAAACAAAAATTAGACTATAATTAATTTAATAAAATAAAGTAACAGCTTTGAATTATGAACTCAAGAAAGAAAAGTTAGAAGAGGAGAGTTATATATATTATAATATCGAGGAATATGTGATATTTGAATTTTAAGTATACAATGCTCTAAAATCGAAAGTTTACATTATTCAGTTATATTTGAGAAGCAATCATTCAAACTGTCTTTTCTCCAAAAATAAAGAAAATGTGATTTATTCTTTTTTTTTTTTTTTGAACTGAACATAACATGGTATGCCTACATATTTTCCTAAATATGTCTACATGCATTCCTAGTAAATTGTAATAAATATAAACAAACGATAATTTTGGGTTTAAGTTTAGTTATTTTGTACTTTATTAGTTTCCTGTTCTTTCTGAAAAATTTCATCCGAAGGAGAAAACATGATTTGAATGTTCGCTCCTCATTTATATACTTGTACTAAAACTTTTCTACACTTTATTTATTTATTTATTTATTTTTTGAAAATTATAAATTAGAAAAATAGTTTAACTATATGTTAAGTATATAAAGTAGATCCGGCAAATAATGAACAGATTGTAAATCGGGTCAAAGGAAAATTTATTATCTAACCTAATGTGCATTTCCTTCATAGAAAAGGTTTTCCTTTCGGCAAGAGAACCAACCCTGAAACTATTCAGTACTTAAAAACTGACTTTTTGCATAAGTTAAAAATTTCCAATAAAACGTCCTAAATTCTAGAAAATCCTGTCCCGGATGATTTGCTGTTAGATCCATCACGTAAGGTTGTTCCAATCGTTTTCAATTTGGAAACTAGGTACTTACTTAAAAAGGATCGTGAGATTAGAATCTTTCGAATAATGGAAGGAACAGGAAAAGACGTCGGATCTTCCCTTTCACCAGGGAAAAGAACACTTCCGGAGATCTTGAAGTGAACACTTGGGATGTCTTAAGGATATCTTTTTTTAACCTGTTATTTGATTGATAGTCTAATCGAAAATATGGCAAAAGTACTGGTTGCCATAAGACTAGAATAAGTGCTGTTGAATATTTCAACATCAGCTTTGTAATTTTCAGACAGTTAAACAGCGAGTAACTTGAAAAATTCGACGACTTTGTCGTATCATTGTAGAAATATGTAAACATGGTTTTATGTCATAGTGAAAATGTCACTTGACTATTTTTACTTTCCGAACATACGTATGTAAGGAAAGTAAAGTATTGTAATCATGTCAGAAATCCGACTTTGAAATTTTCGTGTTTCTATACGTTTTGATGCTCCCTGAGTTTATTTTTGCTATTTTTTCGATGATGTATGCATGTTTGCGTATCTATGCATATGTGTGTATGTGTGTGAGTGAACACGACAGCTCCTAAACGCTTTTTTTAGAATGAGCTGAAATTTGGTACTAAATAACAAGACACCATAGCACGAACCGTATTCATTTTGGTGAATCTGGGATGTATAGTTCTTTTACAGGAACACCAATAAAATTTCTTTATCATTATGGCTCATGGGACCAAATTTTTTAAAACGTGACAGCGTCTAAACACCTTAATCGTCTGAAAATTTATACACATGTTATAAGTTACTGTTACACGAACTGTATAGATTTTGTTGAATCTAGCGCTTATATACAGGGACACAACGAAAAATTCGTTGCGTAAAATTAAATTATGGAGAAAACACTCAAACATCCCATTACAATTTTCTTTTTTATTTATTTAATGTCTTGTCTTACTTTAATTTATTTATACAACCATTAATTAATTAAGTATCAGAAAGTCAAACAGAGCCACTCCCGATTTTTTTTTTTTTATTATCTTTTATTATTTTTATTTATAGCATATTCATTTCATTTCATTTATTTGTATTATATATTGCCAATGCGCGATTGGCAGTGAGAATCTACGGTATTATTACATCAGTGAAAAAGAGCATTAATACGTTTCTATGCCGTAATGAAAATGTCACCTTCCTAGTTTATATATATATATATTGGCAGTGTGCGATTTTAGAGTGTTATAAATTTGAAAAAAAAAAAAAATCAGAAATTTAGTACTTAAAATATAATTGCATTCTGTAACTGTTGGCAGGTCACATTTACCTTTTCAGATACTCATCAGCAATATGATTTTTTACTCATCACTAGCATTTATCGATATTTTGTTTTGACTTTAAAAAAAAAAAAAAAAAACATTTCAAAAAAGAATAATAAAAAAAAAGAATAATAAAAAAAAGTAACGAAAAAGTAGAAGGACAGTTGTAATACTTAGCAATATTTTTTATTTTATTTCATTTTTGTTTTGTTTTGTTTTATTTTATTTCAATATAACTCATATATTTCTTTGTTGTGTATCGAGTTGCCTTTTCTTTCTTTTACTTCTATTACCCTACTACCGTAGGTAATGAAAGTATTGTATTCGGTCCAAAAATCCAATATCGAGTTTTCACCTGATTTACACGTTTTAAGGTCCCCTGAGTCCAAAAAAGTGGTTTTCGGCAATTGCTCAGTGTGCGTATATATGTGTGTGTATGTATGTATGTGTATGTATGTATATGTATGTATATATGTGTGGAGCCTTCTGACAAGCATATCTCCGAAACTATTAGATAAAGCGACTAAACTTCAGAATTGATACAAGTTTAGTATACATATGAAGTTTTCAAATTTTGGTGAAAATTGGAAAAACGGAAGTAGGCCATTGTAAACCAGAAGTGCTACCGTAAGTCCGTATCTGAAAAACGGCTCTAACGATTTTCTTCAAAGTTGCTGTATAAACACTCTATTAGATGTCCTTCGAATGGTATAGTTGGTTAGTTCTGGAAAACTGATAGGCGTCCTGTATAACATCTTACGCAATTTTTACTTTCTTCTATATTCAATAGATCAAAGTATAAATGTATAAAGTTTAAAAGCATAAATTTCCATAAAAATATTCAAATTCCTGTTTTCGATGGATTTACACGTTATCAGAGGTTTCGAACATGATTTGATCATTTTTTGAAAATGTCTGTCTATGTATGTGACTAAACTTTTGTGGGAACTGTAACTTTCGGGACATAAATTTTCAATATGTCTATCTTTCAAGAAAACTCGCCAGTACCATTAAAACGAATGGTTTAATAATATATCTTTGATAATATAAATCAGTTATCATTTTTTTAAACAGTTATTTAATTTAAAACCGTTATCATTAAAATAAATAAATAAATAATAAGTGTTTCTTAAGATATTATTAGTAGGGCATAAACTCGACTTTTTTTGGATATTTAGTGTTGTACTTCTATGAGAAAAAAAAGTCATCTGCTTTCATCATGGAAATAAGTTTAATAATTTATTTATACTTAGTTAATTTCTATAAGAAAATATAAAAGAAAGTTTTGGTACTGCCACAACCTTATTTTTCAAGAGTAATTGAAATTCAGTCTAAAGGACATGTTCGAAGAGCGACATATTTTCCTTAAACATTGTATGAATTATGTTGTCCCTGTGTGAAATACAGTCCTAATTATATAGAATGTAAACTTGATTCAAGTAAAAAATAGTAATTCATAATTATTATTATTGTTCTTTTAAGTTAGGCACTTTTAAATAATAATAATAAAAATAAATAAATAAATAAATAAAGATGTTTAACTTTCCATTTAAGCTTTACTCTTGCTCTTGAAAATAAATAGTATTGGATTTCATAATATTATTTATTTATTTTAAGTTGCTAGCAAAAAGCTTTAATATTAATTTGCTCCTCACTTTATATATTTGTTTACATTGTTATATATTCTTTTATTACTTGATTCTTCATATGCAAATATTGTATGGTTATAAAATAAAAATTTTAAGTATTGTATATAAATTAGCTTTTAAAAATTTCATCGAAGTTTATTTAAAGATAATAAAACCTAATTATATACCTATTTTTTGATTTTGCTATTTTAAGTTAGGTATTTTTAAATCCCCCCCCCCCCCCAAAAAAAAAAAAAAAAAAAAAAAAAAAAAAAAAAAAAAAAATTTGAAATTTCTATTTAAGCATTACTTTTGCTCTTGAAAATAAATAATAATGGTTTTATAATAGTGTTTATTCACTTGAAATTGCTAAAAAAAAGTTATAATATGAATCTTCTCTGCACATTTGATATTTGTTTATTTTGTATTATGTCCTTTAATTACTTGATTCTTCATATGAAAACACTGTACGCCTACAAAAACAAATATTTTAAACAATATATTTAAATAACCTTTTTTAAGATCTCATTGAAGTTTATTTAAAAATAATATAACCTAATTATATTAGCTTTAGATATACAAATTAATTTTTTTCTCCAGAAGTTGAAACTTTTTTTTTTTTTTTTTTTTTTTATTCGAAAATGTCTTTTCTTATTTATTCTTTTTACAGTTAAAAAACAATAGAACGTTTGAAACTAAACAAGGAAAACGAGGGTAATTAATGATCTTTTAAGTGTCTTGAGATAAGCTATTTTTAAACAATTGATTTCTATATAAATACACTTAAGGTGCTTTAAAATCAGTGAATAGCTTTTTTTTTTTTAACAAAATAATGTTAAGAGATTATTATTATTATTATTATTATTATTATTATTATTATTTTTTTTAACTCTACGGATGTAAAGATAAATTAAAATAAAAAGTAGCGAAATTGCGTTTTTTTTTTTTTTTTTTTTTTTTTTTTTTTACTGTATCTTCAATTTATATTTGAATGCTATGTTACACATTTTAAACATATTGGAAATTTTAATTGTCGAAACTGATAAAATGTATGTTTTTATATTTTTTCGTTTCTACTGTTTAATGTGATAAAGAAATCCCGCAACAACTTTTTTAAATCTAAAGTTTTATTTGATAGAACTAAATTTATATAAGAAGAAAGAGACTTCAGTTTATTCCATTCATTTCACAACTAAAAGAACTTTATTTATTATACTTTATTTTTCTACCGTAAAATTTCGATGTCTCATTTCCATGAAAAAATACTTTAATTTTGTGTTTTAGTTCACACACTTTTCTCTTTTTCTTTCTCTTTCTAAGTAACAAATAAATTTTAATTTATGTTTAGCAATCAGGTCTCTCAAAAAAGAGCATATAACATTAATATTATTTTATTGCAGATATATTTCAACGCAAAAATCTACGTTTAATAGAAGCCATGTATGTTTTTCAATATTTACCCAAATGTAACTGAAAAAAATCTGGTGTGAAACAACGACATGACATCCATTACCCACTATTACACGTATTACATGTATTTTTTGGAGTTAGGCATAAAAATGGCCTAACAAAGTAGAAATCTAAGAATTTTCCTGTAAGAGAAACTTGATACGCGTGTAAAGATATATAAAAAAGAATTTACATAGTGAGTTTAAAAAAAAAAAAAAAAAAAAAAAAAAAAAAAATGTAGATTTATTTTTTGAAACACCAACTTCCGAGATCTAACATTGACCTACCCAATCAGAATGACTGTTAATTTTCCTGTAATACACGAGAAAGGATAGCTAAAATGAATTTATGTAACACTTTTCAAGAAAATCGTTAGATCTGTTTTTGAGATACCAACTTTTACCAAAACTTGATATACACAGTTATTGACCTAAAACCAATAATTACATACAAAAGTATATTTAAAAGATAGTTAATATGGCAAGTTTGAAAAAAAAATCCGCATAGCCGTTTTCAAAGAAACACATTTGTGAGACCTGAAATTGAACTATTTATACAGGACGCCTATCAATTTTCCTGACCTAACCAACTATATTACTCAAAAGGACACCTAATAGAGTGTTTCTATAGCAACTTAGAAGAAAATGGTTAGGGCCTTTTTTGAGATACAGACCTATGGTCCCACTTACGGTTTCCGATGTCCATCTTCAGTTTCTCCAATTTTCACAAAAATTTAGATCTATACACCAGATCTGTCTCAATTCTGAAGTTTTGTAGTTCTATCTTTAATAGTTTCAAATACATGAAAGCCAGAAGATTCCCCACATACATACACACACACACACACTTATATATATACAGTGACCGATTGCAAAAAACTACTTTTTTGTACTCAGGAAACCTTAAAACATGTAAATCAGGTGAAAACTCGATATCGAATTTTTGGACCGAATACAAAACTTCCAATACCTACGGTAGTCGGGTAATGGAGGTAATAAAACTTAGAGGTTAGTGATTATGCGATACCTAAAATAGTTGAAAAAAAAAGTTTTAAAAAACACTTTTGCTTGGTTCTTTACTCTGCAAATATGTAAAATCAAAATCTCTTCTGGCTTGTAAATAAAATGAATTCTAAAATTAATAGGTTATATTTTAAGAGAACTCGAGAAATTATCTTCTCTTATTCTTGTAAATATGAAAATAATTTAGTAAATTTGTTTTTGTAGTCTGGATCCCTATCTCGAAAGATTTTTACACTAAAGAAAGAATATGTGACTGACATCCAGAATGTAAATTGTGGCTCTAGTGAAAATAGTTCCATGTCATTTCTCACAATACAAATAATTCGTAATATGCTTTATATTTATAATATTGTTTCCCCATCCAGAAAACTGTAAACTAGAAATTCTCGATCATTTCGTCTATCCAGACTATTTGTTTATCCTATACGCATAACTCGAAAATCTGAATTTCTAGTTTAGGGATTGAGAAAACAGCTACTTATTCATTCTCTATGTGAAATCGATATATATATATATATATATATATATATATATTTCCCTCAGTATACTTATTCACATATTCACACTAATTATGCAAGCAATGTTTGTATTCCGCTTATATCCACTCTTTCGATAGTCATTTGTTTTCTTTCATTGATACACGTCACAGTAATTCACTGAAAATTTGCTTTATTGTAGATTCATAAATAAAAAAATAACCATATGATGCTGTCATTATACACTGAACAGCTAAAACGGCTTTATAAATTAAGCTAATTCGGATGCTTTATTTTAAGTAATCTTATATCAGACAGCATTCTCGTCTGATGCAAAGAAACTAAAATCTAAGAAAATTAAACACTTGATCATTTGGTCAGAGATTGGGAAAAAAAAATTTCAGACATTGACTTTAAAAAATAATTTACACCCGTAAAGCTGCCAAGATTTTTTTTTTTTTCTTTCCCGAAAATGAAAGTGACCTTTAGCCCTTTATTTATTGCATTATGAAATTTAAAAAAAAAATGTATTTGAAATGTACATTTTCAGTTACCTAAAAGTAATTTTGAAAAATATAAGCAATAAAAATTAGGCACATCAACTCATCATAGTATTTAAGGAAGATTTAATGAAATGGTATTTTAGTGTACCATTGATATATAGAGGTCCAAAAAGAGGTCACAATTTTAAACAAGTGTAAAAAAAAAAAAAAAAAAAAAAAAAAAAGTTTTTAGTTTTTATGTCTTTTACATTTCTTCCAAGACTGATGGTAGATTCTTAAATTGATTTGTAAATTAATTATAGCACAAATAAGTATTGGGAAAAATGTCAATCAAAAACAACGAAAGCACTTTGTAAAAACCGTGGTTGAACAAAAATGATTACATGTAGTGTCTAGTGCCATACAGTGAAATATTTACATTCTATCCTTATAACAATCTTTGATGTTTCTTCAATAAATTAGATTCTATATGTTTTTTAATGTTATAGGACTTTGTCTAGGAAAATACTTTACTAGATAACAGTCATCATTATAAGATGTACAGCAATTTGTTACAAACATGGATACATTTTCCTAGAATAATTTAACGGTTAACTATACACATTTTACTGAAATTTCTTAAAGTGTATATCCTATATATCTGGCTTGGTTACTTTTCCCATTGTTAAAATTAGCACACCCACCCACACCCACACACACACACACACACACAAACACACACACACATATATATACTATCTACCAATAAGTATTTAGACACTTTCTGTTAAATATCTTTCTTCCTTTGATTTATTAATTCTTCGAAAGCAATGATAAAAATTTACTTTTTTATTTAAATATATTTTTGTTCTTATAACGTTAGTTTCTAGCGTTATCCATGTAAAACTTCTGCTTTTATTCTTAAAAAGTATATTTAAATAGAATCTTTGTTTTAATGATTCTAATAAAAGGAAGTTCATCGAAAGTAACAGAGAAACTTTAAGACAGAAATTTGAATTTCAATAATTGTACTACATTAAAATTAAAAACTGTTTATTCATTATTTTAATTGATTTGATATTTTAAGAATTTTGTTAAAATTTGAAAAATATTGAGAACTAGGCAATTTTAATGAACGGAATTGCCTAGAATAGTGGATGCCTAGGATAATGGCATCACATAACCTTGAACACATGACATCCTTAAACAATCATTCTCTAGAAAAAAAAAAATAAATAAATAAATAAACAAAAAAAAAAAAAAAAAACCACGACATTATTTCATTATTTAAAACATGAAAATCTGACATTGACAGATTTTAATTTAGTGCCAGAGGCCTACTGCTAAACTTGTTAATATCGACAAATTCTTCTTTAGTTAATTCGTGACGATCTAAATTCCATGATAAAGTTTTCATTAAATCAAACCAATGTGTTTCAGCTGCAGATATTGTAACAAATAACGTTGGAAGTCCAAACTGTCTTATAGCCGCAAAACAACGTTTTTTTCTCTTTTTCCCAATGAGGGGGAGGTGTGCCTTGGGGGGGACTCATGTCAAAGGTGTGCCTTGGGGGGGACTCATGTCAAAGGTGTGCCTTGGGGGGGACTCATGTCAAAGGTGTGCCTTGGGGGGGGACTCATGTCAAAGTTGTACCTTGGGGGGGACTCATGTCAAAGTTGGGCCTTGGGGGGGACTCATGTCAAAGTTGGGCCTGGGGGGGACTCATGTCAAAGTTGGGCCTTGGGGGGACTCATGTCAAAGTTGTACCTTGGGGGGGACTCATGTCAAAGTTGGGCCTGGGGGGGGACTCATGTCAAAGTTGGGCCTTGGGGGGGACATCATTCAATAAATCCCCATTCAATAAACCGACTGAAATAGGCCCTTAGCACTATTAAGAGTGTATTATAAAAATTCGACAACGCTGTACCGACTGAAATAGGGGTACCTTGGGGGGGACTCATGTCAAAGTTGGGCCTGGGGGGGACTCATGTCAAAGTTGGGCCTTGGGGGGACTTCATTCAATAAATCCCCATTCAATAAACCGACTGAAATAGGCCCTTAGCACTATTAAGAGTTTATTATAAAAATTCGACAACGCTGTACCGACTGAAATAGGGGTACCTTGGGGGGGACTCATGTCAAAGTTGGGCCTGGGGAGGGGGACTTATGTCAAAGTTGTGCCTTGGGGGGACTTCATTCAATAAATCCCCATTCAATAAACCGACTGAAATAGGCCTCTAGCACTAATTAAGAGTGACCTATAAAAATTCGACAACTGTACCGACTGAAATAGGCCTCTAGCACTAAAAATAAAAACCCAATTTTTTTTCTAAAAGACCATATTTTCAATGAAAAAACTCACCCCCCCCCCCAAAAAAAAAAATAAAAATAAATAAATAAATCCCTGTTTTATTTGAAAGAATACGAAAAAACCTTGGTTTTTGCCAACCCTCATGTTGATATATACAGCCAGTATCTAAAACTTTGCTAAGGACTGCCATATTTATTTTTGTGCCTTGAAAATAATGAAATTGTACAAATCTAATAAATAATAATTTGTAAATTAAATAATTGAAAAATTAAAAATTAAAACACACATAACCATACTGGAAATTAAAAATACATTAAAAATGATTTTTTAAAAATTTAAAAATTGAATGAACAAAGAAAATTGCATACAAATTTTGAGAACTTTAATGAAAAGAGAACTTTAATGAAATTGAAGAAAAACTGCAATTATTTATAAACTAGAATATGTTAGATATATATATATATATTTTAACTATTAAATATCTAGAATATAAATTATGAAGTATGATACATATCTACATAAGTTATGATATATATATATATCAGCTAGAAAACAAATAAAAATAACAAGGAAAATCATTAGAGCAAATAATAATCGAAAACTATGTAATCTATGTTAATGATATCAGATATATAATAAAAAAAAAAAAAAAAAGGAAATTGATGCATATATGATAGTTAATGTTTAGAAGCAAAATACAGCACTATTGCCAATCAGCAGATAATCAGATCTTGTGTTTGTATACTTAGGTTTTGGAAAAAGGAATATTCAAATGAGCGCATCTAAAATTATTGAATGCAAAAACTTACATTAAAAATAAGATGAAATTAAAAGAAAAAAAATCTTCACAAAACCAGCATAATAATTAATAATTAAAAAGTATATGAAAAATCTTTTCAAACATTTTACCGAAAAAAAAAAAGAAATATCACGTAAAGGTAGGGTAAAAAAAGTAATTAAAAAGTAATTAAAAAAAGTAATTGATAAAAGTAATTAAAATTAAAACGTAATTAAAAAAGATATTCAAAAACAATATATAAATTTTTATATATATATATATGCATAATTCATGTATTATTAAGTACGATCTTTAATTCAATATATTGAATATTTTTATTGCAGAATATTATATATAAACCTGTTTATTTCTACTATCTCCGTATGTAATTCCTTGCATCAATTTTGGATTGTGTTATTGTTTAATCTAATTTCTTTCTTTTTTTTTTTTTTTTTTTTTTTTTTTTTGTAAGGTAGAGACTTGAGCTGTATATTGGCTTGAATTAGCTATACAGCTATCCGAAATTTTGCACTCTGCTGATAGAAATGCAAGTTTCCTGATTTGTGAACATTTCTATTTTCCAGCATTTAAAATTCCAATTTTCAATTCCTGAATTCTCTTTTCTTTTTTTTTTTTTTTTTTTTAATCGGATCTTTTTGTAATTTCATCCTTTTCTCTTTCCTATAAAATGTTGACTGTTTCTATTACTTTAATGGTTTTTACAAACTATTATCTCATCGTTAGGCTTATATGTTATGTTTGTGTCATTTCTCTTATGTTTGTGTCATTTTCTCGCGTAAGTACTTTAACTTGCTTTTACTAATCATTGGTACTCAAATTAAGTTATCACCGTGACAATAATTTTATTCGAAAAAAATCTCATTTAAAATTTAATTATATGTTGGTATTTTCATCTATCTTTTGTTTGCTGAGTGTTACAAAGGTATAAAATTATTCAAATTATATATATATATATATATATATATATATATACATATATATACATTTTTTTCTTTTTCGTGTCTTAGTCAGGTTTCTTTTCATTAAATGCAACACAATTTTATGGAGCATAACATACTAAATTAGTTGGAGAATTTGCGTACTAGATTTTGTTTCTTGAATCATAATTTTATGTTAGCAGAAAGATATTTTAAAATTTTTCCTGAAAATTTTTCAACACCTTTAGAAGAAAACTAAGAAACACTCAGTTTATTTATCAGAAAGAAACATTAGAAAATCAATTCCAATCAAAACCGTGATAGATTAATTTTACTACATAATATATTTAATTTTTTTTTTTAGACGAAGTCATTGTAATATCTTAAATACAATATCTTAATTTTTGAAATTTAAATGTTTTTCTAAAATCCATTTAACCTTGATTCTCAAACAATTTATAAAAGGGAAAGTTCCGAAGCTTCTCCTTTTTATGAAAGGTAAATACTGTCAATCACTTGACAAAATAAGTAAGTTAACTTTTAAAACATAAATAAAAGAAGATAAACTTCATTAACTGTTCATAAACATGATTTAAAGAAAATAATATTAGCGGATTTGTTTTGTTAAAGTTACAAAACAGATTTTGTAACGAATTAGCTATTTCAGTCCTATTTGTTGTCATTAGGTAACAAAGAATTTCTCGAGGTAATTTGTTTAGGTTAGTAGAAATTTTCATTAGTATAAAAGTTATTTAATCAGTGATTGTAAAGACATTTGTATTGAACTTTAGAAAATTAATTTTAATCTTTTTAAATTATTTGATTCAAGTGAATTCAATCTAAATTTTTAAGTATTTGGAAAATGACGTTTGGTAGAATTCACTTAAACTAAAATCTTTATTTAAATATATTAAAAGAAATAAAGAAAATAGGTTTTGAAACAATAGTACGTTTACATCATATTTTAGACAATAAATTTTTCAGCATTTTTATTTCCTAATTGGAATTCTTGGCGAAATATTTGACGTGTTACCCTGTTACTTCACAGATGTAAAGAATATGTTATACTTCACATCCTTTCTATAAGTGACTGGACACTTTCGAATTGAGACTAATTTCAAATATTTTTAAAAATACTGCAGAAATTTTGGGAGTATAAAGAACATGTTACATCTCATATATTTCAGCAAATATTTTGTCCTGAAGAGGAAAAAAAGGACCAGTAAAAAATTATATAAATGTGAAAATATTTTGGATCACTCTGTAAAACGTAATGCATGAAATGTATTTTGGCTGTTGTATGTGCGTTATTAGGATTCTTCTAATAATCTGTATAAATTTTTATGAGGCTACCACATATAGTGATGGAAATATAACGGTTTCTTTTAAAAAATTGCAATTATTATTATTATTATTACACGTAGGGTATTGGAGCCCAGTGCAAAGCCATTTTTAGGAAACTTGGCATCCTACATTAGACGCAGCATACTGAAAACAGAATGCAAAAATGTTAAACCTCTCACGAAGTATGAGCATTTTTACTAAATGCTTTTTAACTACGCATGCGCAAGATTAAAAACAAAATCATTTACAAAATTTATAAGCCAAAAGTATTGAACTATTTACATGAAAGTCTCAAACAAATATCGTGTAAATTCAAATAGTTATGACAGTTATAAGGAACAAAATTTCTGTTCCTGTCAAAAAAAAAAAAAAAAAAAAAAAAAGATAAGGCAACCAATGAACATTGTATTACCATTCGGCATTAATTGAATCAAAATAAAAATGTGAGTAATACCTTTTATAGTTTAGTTTCCATTTTGAGAAATACTGAATTTCTGTTCATTCTACCCCTCATAACGTTTTGAATTACTTGGGGCTTTCTTATGAGTATCTCAATACATTTGGCATTAAATTATACAAATGAAATTTAAAAAGCTTGCGTGTTCGTAGTTAAATTTATTTAGTAAAAATGCTCATATTTCGTACAACACTGAACATTTTTGCATTCTGATTGCTGAATGCTGTGTCCATGTTTCTCCAAAATAGTTTTGCACTTGGCCTAATACTTTACGCGTTAAAAATTTTAAAATTGTGGCATTTTTTTTTCAGTTGTTTAAAGAGACCGCTATATCTCCGTGAATATATGTGGTAGACTCATAAAAAATTATACAAATAATTAGAAGAAGTCTCGTAAGCACATGCTACAGTCAAAACAAATTCAAAGAGTGGTCCAAAACATTTTGATTTTTGTTTAATTTTTTACTGATGCTCTTTCCCTCTTCAAAACAAAACTTCTGCTGAACTATATGATATATAACATGTTCTTTATACTTCCGAAGTTTCAAGATAATCCCTGGAAAATTTTTCTAGATTTTTCACAAAACATCTAAGTTCAAATGTGTCCAAATACTTTTTGGTATATATATATATATATATAATATATATATATATATATACTTTCTACTGTATATAGAGGATAAAAATATTAGATTCGTGAGAATTTTTGGCTTTCGGCTTTCGACGTATTTATAAGTTTTCAGATGTCCTGAACACGATTCGGTCAGTTTTGGGGAAATATCGGTCTGTATGTACGTGTTACCAAAATTTTCTGGACGCTATATCTTATGAACCAATAAACGGAATTCAACAAATTTTTATGTTAGTTGAATCTTGACTTCTATAGATGCTGTATAGGTTTTGGGATATATTGCTCAACATGTGGCCCTGTTATGCTGTAATTCCCCTAATTTAAGGGAACACTATATTTCATATTCTATGGTGTATAATTTCTCAATGATATGTACTAATACAAAACTGTGTTAATTCAATTTATGTGCATATCGTCTGACAAGTGGCGCTACTATGTTGAAAATTTATCCATTTATGAAAAGGCAATATCTAAACTTTTAAGATAGATCTTAAAAGTATATAAATGCGCCAAACTTGATATGTGAGATATATATTTTTGAAAAAGTTATAGTGTTTTACGTTATATATGAAATGATTATTCACTATCTGTGATTTTTCAAACAGTTATGTAGCTGCATTTATTGGATGAAGTTGCATCAAACTGCATATGTAAATTCTTTACTTGCTACATTCATTAAAATTTAAGCGCACGTTAACCGGTAGATTGCTCTGTTACATCGACTAATATACAAGAAATATCTGTGATGGCCACATTATACTTGTTTTACTCAAAATAAATAGAATATGCTTTAAATCAAAAATGTTTTTGTATCTTATTGTGCGTTGAACGAAAATGACAAAGTGATTCTTTGGAATAATTCTCTATACTCTTAAAACTGTGGTTGTAAAAGATTGAGAAATTTGGAACGTTAGATTTTTCCCTTCATTATATATTTTTTATATCTTTTCCTTTCTAAAATAATTATGTAATTTATTGCCTAAATTGGAATTTTTTGTTCCGGCATTTTTCTTTTATGTGTTCATACTTTAGTCATACCTTGGTCTCTTCCATACGCATAAATAATTCTTTTAGTACATGTTCCAATTGATTGTGAAATTACCGACAATTAATATCGATATGTTGGATATTTATCTTTTATTACTATCAGAAACATCTTACTGATTTCCTTCCAACAGCAATAATTTGCTCCGAGATTGTATTATATCATATGTATTATATATTAAAACCTTTCTAAACACAACACAGCAATTAATAAGTAATAAACTCATGAAATGAGAAGGCCTGTAAGAATAAACAATAAATATTACCCATGTGTAAGGATACAAAAAAAATAAATAATAAAATATCTTCATTAAAGAAGATTTCAAAAAAATAGTAAATTATTATTATTATTATTATTTTAATAGTAATGTTTTATCTAAAAAGCAAAGTTGGGAAACAGAGAATTTTTAAGCTTTTAATTTAAATTTGATTTTAAATTTGTTTATTTATTTTTCCACGAGATATTCTAGAATTAATAATGCAGCCTTGGGAGAGTTAGTAATTGAATTTTACGAAAAACGACAATTTTTCATACTATTGAATAAAATTAAATTTACTATTTTAATTTTGTAAATTTTATTCAATGCATAAACATCAATAAAATTAATTTATTTGTGTATATCAATCGATATCTCATAAATTGTACACATATTTGTTTTTACATCGAAGTAATTGGAAAAGATACGTTTAGGATATATAACTAAATTTCCATTCCTCAATTCTTTATGAAAAGAAAGACTCCTTAGATTCATCGAGTATTAAATTCTTCGTAAATAAAATTATGTCTTCTTCCTCATTTATCTTTAATACTCCAGTATCTTTAAGCTTTTATCTGTAATACGATCGTCCGTGTTTTATTTCCACAAAAAGAAGTAATGCAAAATTGAGAGCAGTTGATATCTTACATAATTTATGTACAGATGGATTGTATTATTGTTCTCGATATTTCTCCGGAATTGTTTGTGTATAAAGTAAGAATAAATTTTTCCTGGCGCAACTATATAAAGGTGATTCTTATTGTTAATCGATTATGTAATTTAATAAATATGGTTTCCGTAGAAAAAAAGCTTACCCAATTCATTTAGGAAATTGCATATCTTATTATTTTTGTGCATAAAGAAATCAGTTTAAGGAAGATTTATTAGGACTTGAAGAAAAAAATCGTCCTAAATATTATAATGATAAAATAATAAATGTTATAAATAAGAATGTCGCTGCAAAAAGCAAATAAAATGAAAACATGGTTTACTTATTACATATAGACTTTTTATTGTTGTTATAAAAATGTAGTTATAATGTGTAATTTAAAAATTTGGAGTTCATGAAATATGTCTTCTTTTACTTGCATCTTGAGATAAAACATAATTTAAATTTTCTAGTGCGATACAGATTATTTATTTATTTATTTATTTTTGTAACAGAGAATTGGTTTGCATGTTTCTATTTAGAATTTAAAATGCTAGAATTCTATTGAATTGCTGAAAATACAGTATTACTAATATCGATAAGTAAAATCATTACACTGTTGGGAAAAAAATTACAGCACGGAAAATTTCTGTTTTCTAAAATTAACAGAAATTTAGTTTAAAGTTAAATCTCAATCTGTCAAAACATTAAAATATGTAACCATCTGTACAGACCTGAACAAGTTGTTACACATTTTTTTTTTTTTTTTTCTGTATTACATATATGTAGAATTGATATCAAAGCAGAGAAGGATTGAGAAATGGTAAGTACCCGAACAGAATGTGCTTCTGCCGCTTAGAAGTACCATCGTCGCCTAAAATTCGTTAATTCAATTCTGGCTCGTGTAACAGGAGAATTTTATTTAAAACGCGTGATTTTTCACAGCGAGCATTTTTATCTAACGTCATAATTATTTTACCTCATATGTCAATTTTTCCTCTTCATTTATTATGAGAAATCAAAAATATTAAGTTCCTGCTAATTTAATACAATTATTTTATTCATTTATTCATTTTATTTTATTTTCTCATTCCAGTGTCATTTAAGCTACTTTTTATACAGTCGATTATTTAAATTTAATATGCCCTTTTTGGGTTGAGAGATATCTAAATGCATAGAATTTTCTTAATTATTATTATTATTTACTCCTATATTCAACATTAAACTCAACTTTAAAAAGAATCTCTTTATTCTGATAGATATTTATTATTTATTTGTTCTGACTGAAAGATTCATTTTTTCCCCCTGAAATTAAAACTGTTTAACATCAAGCAAATCCAAAAATACTTTAAAGTATGTCAATATGTATTTATAAGTTTTTATTTTAATCTACCATATTAAAATAATTAAAAAATTTTTAAGGTAGTTAAATTACATAATTTATTATTTTTCTATAATTATTTGAATACCAATACTCAAAACAGTAATTAATGCTCTTGAAAAAAAAGAATTAAAGAAATGGAAAAACGATTTTTTTTTTTCGTTTTTACAACAATTATTGAAGGAATGGTAATAAATTAAAATCTGTGAAATACGGGAGAGGAAAAAACCAATTGATTTCTTTGACATCCTGCAAATAAATAATCTAACCAATAAAAAACCAAAAATGTCAGTTACTGATGGATATTGTTTCTCTGAGTACTTGAAGTGAAGGAGAGATGAAAATTACTATTTCATCTTTAATACCGCAAAAGCCAAACGTATTGATGTCCGCTTAATTATGAACCGTTATTGGCTTTTGTTAAAATTAAGTCGTTGTTAATTAACGAATGAACATGAATGTCGCATGTAACAGCTGACGTAAACATGTGTATGTATTAACTTTGCCTGTAACCAAAATCGTTTTGGATATAATTAATGAATTTGTGTCATGTCTCGTGAACGCTTTTGTGAGATGAATCGGAACTGGTTAAATCCCTTTTAATTGTACTTCATTTTGAATTGACAGAGTAAAAAATTACTACGTGGGTACTTTATTTGTTTTAAATAATTGTTAATTTAATTTACTTAAGAGTTGTTTATCTGTTGTTTGTATATTATTTTACTCATGAAAATTGAGGAGGAAAAATGTTTCTGCGACTTTTTATGAACTCTTTTATTTTATTTTATTTTATTTTTATTTTTTTTTTTTTTTACGGATATATTAAACAATAATAAAAACTACTGTAGCTCACACGGAATTTTTTGTAAATAAATTCAGAGTAAACTATTTGATTTAAACTACAAAAATGACAAAATTCAAAATGCACGCATCTATAGATATGCATGATCTTTTACTATATGAAAAATAAGAGATATATGCGGACCACGAAAGATCCAAAAAAGTTCGTTGCTGCTTTAATACTGTATTCAGGACTTACAAAACTTTCAATCTTCACCTTTCAAGGCCAATTTTCAGTCGCATTTTACTGTATAAAATCAATATGTATTTTTATTATATTTTTAATTACATATTTATTATATATTTAATTATATTTTTAGCTTTAAATAACTTAATTGGCACTCACACCACTTCATTTTAACCTACATAACTGTGTAAATAGTTTTTGAGTTTAATGTATAATATATGAAGTACTCTTTTTAAACATTTTTTAAGGGATTTCAGAAAAAGTTGAAAATAGTTCCAGAAATAGTTTTGATATACATTTCTGTATGAAGAAGGCTACCGGCTAGCTCAATTCCCTGTTTGGTTATTATAGTCACATGCATAAAACGTTTAAGACTGTTATTAAACTAAAAAGAAAATATTTCAAATTACTCATAAAAATTTAACCAAAACACCATTTTGAAACTTATTCGAGTAATTTTGGGTAGGCATTTATATTGACTATAATTTGTAAATTCATAACATATTGAACTGGAATTTGACGCAACAGAAATTTTTGTTATAACACAACTTAAAATGAACTTTCAGTTATTCCATACAATAGCTTTAATATATCTGTTTATTTATTTATTTTTTTTTTTGTGTGTGTGTGTGTAAATGAATGATGGATTCTTTTCATAATATGTTGTATATGAAACATACTTTCATGTTTATAAAGAATTATTCTAATTTATTTATGTTCAGTGCCGTTTATGATGTTAAAATAAATTCTTTTGACTGTTTCTCTACGTGAACTGTTTGTCCTATTTCATTAATATGTTTCAAGTAACATTTTTGTGTGATACAGATTTATAATATGAAGATCTATCTTCTTTTTAATTTATGCTCATAACATACACATATACATATACACATATGGACTAACACACAGACTAACCTCTAAAAACCTGATTTGTGGATTCAGGTGACGTTCAAACGAATAATTAAAAAAAAAAAAAAAAAAAAAAAAAAAAAACTCACTTTTGAAAGTTTGATTTTAAAGCAATATTTTCGAAACAGAAAGTAATTAATTAATATTAACATTAGAATATTTATGTAATTGTTCTTAAATTATCCTGAAAATAACACACACATTTAAATACACAAACACACATTTATCTTTTTTATTAGTTAAAAACAAACAAAAACAGCAAAAGAAACTTCAAGTGTAAACGCATTAATGAATTCTTTTGTGATTTAAAACACCTTTCTAAAGTGACAAAATAAAGTAATATTCTTTAGCTAGAATTCTAATCATGATTATAATTTAAATTAGAATTTCTCGTTTATTCTGGACACGACAAAGTGAAAAGTGACACAGGGAAATAATTTAAATGCTATTTTTAACTACCACGTAAGTTTTTACGTTTATTCACAGTTTTGTGTGAAGGCGGATGCATGTTATATAGTTGATTACTTTACGAAAAAATACTCATTCATTCATTTCTTTAAAAGAAATTTTTTTAACGCTATAGTAATTTTTTTTTTTTTTTTTTTTTTTTTTTTTTTGTAATACCAATATAACATAATATAGTAATGCTAAATCGGTAAAGTGGTAAATAAAAATAGGAAAATGTATTAAAAATTTAAACTGAGATTTGTTAGTTATTAGCCAGTTCGGCATTTGTGAACAAGCTTATTTATTTATTTATTTTTAATTTAATTTTAATGAAATTCCATTTTAAAGTATTATTACTGCTATTATTATAATTTTACATGCCTAAAAATTTATTAAAATTTGCAAATTTTTATACCATTCCTATTGATCTCTTGTAATTTAAAATTTGAAAAAATATTATAATTGTATATATATATATATATATATATATATATATATATATATATATATATACAGGGTGAGAGGAAAGTTTTTGCATAATCAAAATGTTTTATTAATTAGAAAATATATATTAAATCAAATTAATAAATTATAAATTATAAAAGTTGTGTTGTCGAAAAAACATAAACAGATGAGTTACATTTCAAAATGACCTCCGTTTGCCTTGATACATAAATTAATACGTTTGGGAAAATCATCAGTGATGCTCGTTAGCATCTGAGGAGTAATTGTATTCCACGCTCTCTTCAAATCTCGTTTTAAGGACTGAATTGAAGCATGCCTCTTCTTACAAGCTTTATCTTCAAGAATGGACCAGATTGAGTAGTCTAAGGAGTTTAAATCAGGGGAATTACTGGGCCAAACATCTTTTCCCCAACTGTTAGGAAAATTCTTTTCAACAAATTCCAGGCTTGATTTTGCTCCATGAGCTGGTGCCCAGTCTTGTTGAAAGGTCCAGGAATTTCCTTTAAAATTCCGACTAGCCCAGGCTTTTACTGGCTCCAAGACATCTTTCTGATAATTTTTTGCTTTCATTTTTACGTTTTTATTCAAGAAAATCAGAGGAGTTTTACCAGAAGAATGAATTCCTGCCCAAACCATTAATGAGGCTGGATGGTGGGATCTGGGCAAATTAAATTGTTTTTTGTCCCTCTACGTAGTAGTACCCTATCATTTTGATGATTATGGGCACTTTCTGCGGTGAATTTCTTTTCGTCACTGAAGAGAACTTGACGGTGTCTTCCGTTTACGATCAAGCGTTTTATCACCTTGCATTGTTTGAGCCGGGTTGCTTTCATTTTGTCATTAAGAAAATGAGCTTTGCATAATTTATAAGAGTGAAGATGTAGCTTGTTTTTAACAATGTTTCTAACAGACCAAGTGCAGATTTTAAGATCCTTAGCGAGTTTTTTAAGAGAACGTTGACGATTTCTTCGAATTTTGTTTCTTATTTTATACCTATTGGCTGATGTGTCAGCTGACCTTCCTTACCACTTTTAGGTCTGTCACAGAATGTACCTAACTGTTTATATCGGTTAATAGCATAATAAACGCTTCTTATTGGTACGGAAGGAAGTTTACTTATACTTGCAACGCTTGATCCATCTTTCCAAAGGACAATTATTGCTGCTCATTTATCTTTTGTAGACATATTTCTGTAGAAAAAGAGATATTTTTGCAAATTTATAAAAATGTAAGGACAAGTAATAGATATCAACAAAAAATACCCAAAATAAATTTTTATAATGGGCTAAAATAGCTTGACAATGATTGTGCAAGGACTTTCCTCCCACCCTGTATATATATATATATATATTAGTATTTCAACTTATCAAAAACGCATTTAATAAACGCAGAGCAATTTTAATAAAAGTTTTATGAATCGAGTTTACTTATAAAAATATTTTAAGTGAAAAAAAATACAGAAGAAAAATCATTTTCTCTTTTAAATGCAACTGTTACAGGATTGATCTCCTTAAAATGAAATTATACTTTGAAAATTTTGTTTAGAAATAAATGAATTAAATTGTTATTACACTAAATTTCAATATTTAAAAATAACAGTTTTTAATTCATTTTCAAAAGCTGTATATTTTACAATGGAGGAAAGATTGTAATATTGGAAAAAAAAAAAAAAATTCAAAAGTTATTTTTCCATTTTTCTAAAGTAAGCATAAACATAAAGTGACTTTACAGAAGGACATCGTTTAGAAATCATATATAATATGTTAATTTCCAGTTTCTAGTACCAGAAAACTATTTTAATTACAAGAAGTGATTTTAAAATGCATAATTCAATCAAATATAACATTTTTTGTCGCATTTTTTTTTTTCTCTTAACTATAATTTTTTTCTTTTAACCATTAAAGAAAATACTATTGCACTTCTCTGCTCCCCTCCCCCCCCCAACGAAGGAAAATGTTCATTATAAAACTAAGCCGGCCTTCACTTTTGTTTGCAGAAAGCAATTTTTTTTCTTCTATAAGGAATATATCATTTTTGTTTGACGGCAGCCTCTGTAGCTCCAACTCAATTATTAATATTGAAGTTTTGTACAGCGTTTGCTATCTCACGATATTTTCCATTCCAACAGCACTCTAAAGCAAATGTGGCATTAATTATTGAATGATGGGTTTCTTGCTTGGGAAAAAATTCAATTGAAAATTTTTGTCCTCAGGATATTGCTTCTTGCCCTTAAAATAACACTAAAGTGTATTTTGCTCATGCCTTCTTATTATAAAAGCCTTCTTCTTCTTCTTTTTTTTTTTTAAGGATTATATTTTATGTCACTTTAAAATTTATTTAACCATTCGTCATTTCTGTTGCATTCTTTTTTATTTTACAAACTTTATATTAAAAGGTTTTATTCTTCATTCTTTCATTTCTTTTTCTTTTGTAGCTAAAGAAATAATGAGTGTTTAATTTAATTGTGATTATTCCACTAAATTATTTTTATTTGAAATTTAGAAATATATATATATATATATATTAAATTATTTAATTCCTTTACAATACTCAGCAAATGAGAGAAAGATGAAAATACCAACAATGAATTTAATAATTAGATGTATTACGTATAAATTTATTGTCACAATTACCATTTAAGTAAATTTCACTGAATAGTAAAAACATGTTAAAGTACTTACGCAGAAGAGAAATGACGTAAATCACTTAAACCTAAACGATGAGTTAGTTGTCTTAATCCATTAGTCCAGTAAATTCATGCAACACAAGATAAGAATTGAAAGAAATTAACCAAAATGACTATTGAAATAAAAAGGAATGCATGAAGGAAAAATGGAGTTAAAAATGCTGAAATCCAGTACCGATCTCATCAGGAAACTAGCAGTACTGTCAACAATTAATGCAAGATTTCGAATATTGTATAGCTTTTCAGCAATATACAACACTAGTTTCAATCTTGCATTAAAAAAAAAAAAAAAAAAAAAAGAAAAAAAAGAAATATATATAATTTTAATAATTTATTACCATTGTATTATTACTTACAAACTTTGAATAACCGCTTTGACTGCAGCACTCGTGCTTACTTTGTTCGCCTGATGAAGGGTCGTGTGTTTTTTCGACCCGAAACAATTGTTGCGAGTTTATTACATTTTATGGTGTTTATTCAAAGTTTGTAAGTAATAATTTTTACAACGCCAGTTTTGTGATGCTTCTTTATTAAATATTACCATTGTAACCTACAGCAGACAAAAGATAGATGAAGATACCAACATAAAATTAAATTTTAATTGAGATTTCTTTCGGATAAAAATTGTCACGGTAATAATTTAATTTGAGTACCAATGATTAGTGAAAACATGTTAAAGTACTTACGCAGAAGAGAAATGACACTAACATAACACATAAGCCTAACGATGAGATAATTTGTAAAAACTATTAATTAATAGCAACAGTCAACATTTTAGAGAAAAGAGAAAGGATAAAATTACCAAAGAGTTCCGTTAAAAGAAAAAAAAATTGGGAATTCATGTATTGAAAATTGAAATTTACTGCTCATAACTGTCAGAGTATCTATACTCTCATTTATTTAAAGTGTCATATGGGCCATAATGTATCTAAATTACTTTATAATTTACGTAAAAACCTGAAAATACTAAGGGCATAGTTTCTGCTAATGACCATGAGGCAAAAATATTTTAAGATATGACTCATTTGCTTTGAACTATGTTAACGCCCTTCAAGAAGTTAGATCAACAACTTATGTTAGATTTGTTATGCTTTAAATAATTTGCAATGTTAAAATGCACCTCAAATATTTGAGTACATAAACCATGTATGAAAACCATATATGACCATATATGACCATAGATACATGTATGATAATTTCACTTTGTTTCACTGAAAGAACTATCAACTATATGTCTTGCACTTACAGAAATTCATTCAGTTCGTGCTATGGTAACTTGCAAAATAGTTTGTATATGCATACAGATGCACTTGCATACATAAATAGAAAAGGAATTCGGGACACTTCAAATATAAATATACTAAAATCTCATATATATATATATATACAGAGAGAGAGAGAGAGATAGATAGATAGATATAGATATAGATATTCTGATTACAATATTTTACATACACAGTATATTCTCAAAAAGTAAAAGAAAAATATATTGTTTTCTCTTTAACATGAGTAGAGCATTTTAATTAAATTTATTCTATAATTAAATGCATACACTTTAAGTAAAAATGTTTAAAATAATAGTTATAAGCCTTGGTAGTAATTTCGTTGCTTTGGAATTCTAAAACAGTCTTCTAAAAGCAAATTTAAGAAAAGCGAAAATAAAATGGTTATTCTTTAAAAAGCCTTCAAAAAATATCATAATCAGGCAGCAACGTTTTTTCTTTCCTTCTAGTTATGAACTGTGTCTTTTTCTGTAATGTCATTTTTCCAAATTCAACTCAATTATTAATTTTGAATTTTTGTGCAGCGATTGGAAACTCTCGTTAATTTTCTTTCCGACATTTTTCTTCGGAAAATGCATTATTAATTATTGAAAGGCTGTTCTTTCGTTTAAATTGAATTCTATGGGAAAATTTATCTTGGAGGAATTGCTCTTACATCCTGGATAACATGTAAAACTTTGGGCTATTTTCTGATTAAAAACTCACATTTCTCTATTTGTAGCAAATATTTACACTAAAGCAGTTAAAAAATGAAAATGATTCATAAAATTAGTTTTTTTTTAAACTTTTAGAACATGTACAGAAAGCATTGCAGTCATGGGAAAAAAATAAAAAAGATTGAAATTTTGTTACATCTTTGTGTTCTAAGGTTTCTTGAATTGATTCTTGCTATTTTTATGGTGGTTTTAGGCTTAAACTGTTGTTTTAGTTAATTAAAGCAACAGTTTAGCAACAAATTATTAAGATTCCTTTTTGACATTTTTTCTATTTTCTAAAAAAGTACTGAACGAAATAACCTTGAACTTCAGACATGTAAAAACATTTACAAACTCATACTTTTTACTATCGATTTAGTCACTTGTGCACTTAGGGACCAACCACATATTAAAAAAAAAAAAAATACTTTTGTATTACCTCATATCATAAAATGCTACAAATGACTTGTAACTTTAACATATAATATCGCATACTAAATGCAGTATTTTTATGTTTTTTTTTTTTTTTTTTTTTTTTTTGTGGAAATTGCATGATTATTTAGACATATATATATATATATATATATTATTATTAATTTTTTAATAAGTTTTTTGCTTATAAAGAGAATGAATTTCAACAAAAGTTTACAAAAGTTTAAGAAAACTTAATAAAACATTAGAGAATCATTATTCTCTCTCTCGGAATTATTAAATGCACACGCGTAATTTTCGCTGAGATATTAATATTTGTAGTAAATAATTCTTTACTGCGCATACGCAAAAAACTGACAAATATATATATATATATATATATATATATATATATATATATATATATATATATATATATATATATATATATGTGTGTGTGTATGTATAACATACGTTGAAAACTTGATATAGTATTGTGTAACTTATGTCAAAAATTCATCTGAATAGAGTAAAAAATAAGCAAATTATGTGCAAAATAATGAACATGATTTTAGATATGTTTTAGAGTTTAAATTTTATACGGTTTTTTTACAGGCCACGTATTTAATTTAGAAATCAAATTATTTCACCCAGGTTGCAACAGTCCTTATTTTTAAAAAAGACTTTTTAAACTCACAAATCTTAATAAAATAAAACGAAATTACGTTTAAGTTACAAACCCTTTTACAAAAAAGAAGTTTTGAAACGTGGTTTTAAAAATTGAATCATTAAATTAAATGCATGACAAGCAAAAACCTCATACGAAACTTTAACTCTGAAAAATATCAAAGATCTAGCTCATTCTTTTGCGATAATTTACTGAATTTTTATTCTATAGAAATGAACTTTGGACATAAGTTGCCAACATATCAAACTATCAACCTATGTAATAATCAGGGAATTAAAAAAAAAAAAAAAATCTTCCTTTTGCATATATTTACGGCAAATAACATGTATCTCAACAAAAATTACACGTGTATGTTTCGGAATAAGGATATGTGTATCATATTTCATATATATATTTCCTATGTATCATATATATTTCATTTCATTAAATCATTACTGTTAGAGAAAATAGCCTTTGATTTTTTAAATATTTAATTGAAATAGGTCCAATTATTTTCTGTAAAAGTTAATATACATTGGTCTCCATTACTGGAACAGGAAGATGCCCAGTGCTTTGTTTTTAGCTATCCAATATTGACGCTTTTATTCATTTATTTATTTTTTTTTTTTTTAACCTCTCCAGAAATATATATATATATAGAGGGAGAGAGAGGTGAATGCTTTAATTTGAAATTTTAGATGTACATTTGTGCAAAAAAAAAGAGTCGAGTTGTAAAACAATATTTGTTGCTACATACTTTAAAAGCTGCGCAGAAAATAGACAGAAAATGTCTTTAAAGAGACTTTGACTTGAACAGTTACTAAATGTTACTAAACTAAATGTACTAAACTTTACTAAATGTTTGGTAAGTTGAGTGGAATCACTCCTTTTTTTTTATACTTCAGTTTCAGCTAACTTTTAAAGATATTTGTGTATTTTTGAGTTTAACATTAGTTTAATGTATAAAAATAACTAACTAATTAAAAGTATATCATGAATTGAATTTATTGAAATGCGTATCTCAGCACCTCAAATTAAAACTTACTAAACTAAGTTATTTGGTACTACGATATATATGTATTGATTCTTTCTTTCTTTTTTTTTTTTTTTTTTTTAAATTACCTTTTGATAACTAATTAATTTTAAAAATAATAATAAATAAATAAATAAATAAATTCCAATTAAAACAATATTAATCACATTGAATAAAATGTCTTAAAAAATGAATTTTTAAAAAATATATTACGGCCAAAGAATTTTCTTTGTGCAATACATTTTACATAAACAATGTCCTTAATAGAATATTTTTTTATTTTATATGGTATATTTTGTGTAGTAAAAATACTGAAATATTGATAATAATTTAAGTATTCTAACATGTAAAGAACAGAATATGCAAAATAGTTTGATAGTGAAAAATGTGCTTTCAATTCATTTGTAAGAGATATTTCTGACATTTATTCTTAGTTCAGCACACTAAAGAATAATTTTATTACTTTCGGATTAAATATTTTTGTTTTATATATCAAATAATGCTTGAGTAGCGAAAGAACTTATGCAAATTTATTTAACTAAGTACTGAATTTTGTTTTTAATAAAATACTTTGAATTCTTTTTGTATGTTTTTATTACTGCGTTTATATTTTTTGTGAAAGGCCAAGTGTATTCTTATATCAAAAGTTATAACCAACAAGCTAATTTCTAATATAAATTAATCTCTTACAACGGAAATTAGCTGAGTAATTTTTATGACGAGCATTATTTCGCAGCCTATAAAAGCAATTTTTATGCTTGATTATAAAATGCTTTTTATATTTGCTAATCGTACTTTAGTAATCATATAAGACTACTAACTATCACTGCAAAAAAACATGCAGCAGTTGGATCAGTATATGCACCATAATTTTCATCTGTGTACATGTACCGTAACTTTCATCGGTGGTACGTAAACCGTAAATTTTTCAGACAAAACATATTTACACATTAAAGACAAATAAAAACAATTATAAAGTTCAACCCCCCTACAATCTAAGCAGTTTTATTCGTTGACTTCTTCAATCATTTAAGAGCCATTTTTTTTAAAGCTGGACAAAGCCTATGGAGGTGTGATAGTTGACATCTTCAATTTTTCCGAAACTTTCAGGATGTGTTATTAGTACTGTGATAAGAAAAAGTGAAATTTATTTTTTTCTGAATTTGATTTGTTCGACCTACAGAGGGGGTCAAAGTCTGAGGCCGTAAATAAATGGTGCCATTTTAATATCATTTTACTCCTAAAGCCATGCGTGACACATGTCAATTTTTTTAAATACGGATACTACTTGATACTAAGTACATTTTAGCATAAACAGTTTGGTGGGTCATTCATGGCTTTAAAGGCCAGGGTCATTCAAAAGTGCAGTTTTCGTTGATTTTTTCCATGATTTCAGTCTGAATATCTGCTAAAGCCATGAGTGCCCCATAAAAATAATTATGGGATAAATTACACACCTTAGTACAGAAGTTAAAAATATTTAAAATTGCATGGGTCACTCTTGGCTTTAGTAGATAAACGGTCTCAAAGTTGAAAATTTTCAAAAAAAAGGTCAAATTTGATGGTAAATTACTCTATAAGCCATGAGTCAATAACTATGAGAGAGAGTTTTAATTATACCCTAGATGGTCTAGTTTTAGACCCAGGTTACAAACCTATGGGGATTATAAGATTTATTTAGATATAGTCTATTTTATATCGCCAATGTGTACCTGTTCTATGTAGTACAAAACGCTTGAGACCCAATTTTGTAATACATTAATGCTTGTTTAAAACTTCCCATTTTACATTACAGAGGTCAGCATCAAAATAAATATAAAATAAATATAAAATTAAAAAATCTGGAGTGACTCCACTCGACTTTCCGAACATTGAGTAATTAACAGTTTTGTAAATAAAGTCTATAAATGCTAGATTCGCCAAAATGCTTATAGTTAGTGCAACAGTGATTTATAATATTCATATAAATTTTCAGCTCAATTGAATCAGGCGTTTAGATGCTATCGCACTTTTAAAAATTTGGTCCCATAGGCCCTAAAGTTAAAGAATTTTTCTTTGTGTCCCTGTAAAAACACTATAAGTGCTAGATTCTCCAAATTCTATACAGACTGAGTATCTGTGACCTATAATATGTGTATAAATGTTTTGCTCAATTGAATAAAGAGTTTAGATGCTATCGCACTTTTAAGATTTTGGTCCCATAGGCCATAATGATAAACAAGTTTTCTTTGTGTCCCTGTAAAAAAACTATAAGTGCTAGATTCATGAAAATCGATAGGGTTCTTGCTACGGTGACTACCAACTTACAGCTCATTCGAGCAAAACGTTTAGACGCTAGCGTGTTCACTCACACACATACACACACACATACACACATACATATATCATCGTAAAAAGAGTGAAGACGGACTCAAGGAACCTCGAAACGTATAGAAACATCAAAATCTCAAATTCGGATTTTTGACATGATTACAATACTTTCCCCACTATAGTGTTCGGAAAGTAATAACCTAAGATACATCTGAAATGTGCATATTGTTATATTATGTAAAACATATATAGGGTGATGAAAACAAGACTGTATACAAAATAATAATAATAATAATAATAATAATAATAATAATAATAAAAATTGCGCATGAGACTAATTGAAACAGGTGTTTCAAGTAGCTTCCCCTATATTTGTTTCAGTTAGCCCCTGCCCACAATTTTCACTTCACGAGATGTTAAGCTACCAGTACTTATGCTCGTGGGCGTTTCAAATCATATGATTAGCAAGCTGCACCTATACACTATAAACGCTGAAACATTCACCAATTTTTTTACATAAAATGCAATATCACTTAAAAATTTGAATTTTTACTCACAGTAAAAAACAGTACTCAAAAACAGTGTTATCCTCATAAAATCGACAGATGTTTACATACACATCTTTTTTTACATTGTAAAGTACGTTTTCTGTGTCTGTACTTCCCTTTATTTTCAATGAATAAGAACTTAAAAATTGTATTTTTTGTTTCCATGTTTCAACTTACTCCGTACTTCAACTTGCCCCTGTCTCCCTTATGTAATTTTTACTTTCCGAACACTATAGTGAGGAAAGTATTGCTGTCATGTCAAAAATACGAATTTGAGATTTTGATATTTCTATACGTTTCGAGGTCCCTGAGTCCATTTTCACTATTTTTGCGATGATTTATGTGTGTATGTGTGTGAGTGAACACGCTATCGTCTAAACGCTTTGCTCGAATGAGCTGCAAGTTGGTACGCATGCTGGAAGTCACCGTAGCACGAACTCTATTAATTTTCATGAATCTAGCCCTTATAGTTTTTTTACAGGGACGCACAGAAAAATTCTTTATCATTATGGCATATGGGACCAAAATTTTAAAAGTGCGCCTCATTCAATCGAGTAAAAAATCATACACATATTATAGGTCACAGATACTCAATCTGTATAGATTTTAGAGAATCTAGAAGTTATGGTTTTTTTTACAGGGATACAAAGAAAAATTATTTATGGCCTATGAGGCCAAATTTTTAAAAGTGTGATAGTGTCTAAACGCCTTATTAATCTGAGCAAAAAATTTGTACACATGTTATAGGTCACAGTTGCACCAACTGTATAGATTTTGGTGAATTTAGCACTTACAGTTTTCTTACAGGGACACAAAGAAAAATTCTTTATCATTAGGGCCTATTATGGGACCAAATTTTTAAAAGTGCGATAGCATCTAAACGCCTTATTCAATTGAGCTGAAAATTTATATGAATATTATAAATCACTGTTGCACTAACTATAAGCATTTTGGCGAATCTAGCATTTATAGGCTTTATCTACAAAACTGTTAATTACTCAATGTTCGGAAAGTCGAGTGAAGTCACTCCAGATTTTTTAATTTTATATTTATTTTGATGCTGACCTCTGTAATGTAAAATGGGAAGTTTTAAACAAGCATTAATGTATTACAAAATTGGGTCTCAAGCGTTTTGTACTACATAGAACAGGTACACATTGGCGATATAAAATAGACTATATCTAAATAAATCTTACAAGCCCCATAGGTTTGTAACCTGGGTCTAAAACTAGGCCATCTAGGGTATAATTAAAACTCTCTCTCATAGTTATTGACTCATGGCTTATAGAGTAATTTACCATCAAATTTGACCTTTTTTTGAAAATTTTCAACTTTGAGACCGTTTATCTACTAAAGCCAAGAGTGACCCATGCAATTTTAAATATTTTTAAGTTCTGTACTAAGGTGTGTAATTAACCCCATACTTATTTTTATGGGGCACTCATGGCTTTAGCAGATATTCAGACTGAAAACATGGAAAAAATCAACGAAAACTGCACTTTTGAATGACCCTGGCCTTTAAAGCCATGAATGACCCACCAAACTGTTTATGCTAAAATGTACTTAGTATCAAGTAGTATCCGTATTTAAAAAAATTGACATGGGTCACGCATGGCTTTAGGAGTAAAATGATATTAAAATGGCACCCTTTATTTACGGCCTCAGACTTTGACCCCCTCTGTAGGTCGAACAAATCAAATTCAGAAAAAATTAAATTTCACTTTTTCTTATCACAGTACTACTAACACATCCTGAAAGTTTCGGAAAAATGGCAACTATCAAAAGTGTCCAACTTTAAAAAAAATTACTCTTAATCTGAAGATCAATGGTTGCTAAAAAATTCATTGCATTTTCACGATTACTGATTGATCAATAATTACTTTTATTATCATGAATTATTAATCTTAAATTGCGGGATTTGCAGAGAACGATTATGTAATCATCAAATTTAAAATTTGCGATTAACGTTTGATTAATAGTTACTATCCCATCACAACGGTAAAGTACCCGTATATGCGAACTTTATATTTTCTCGAATATTTTTATTTTACGGTACAAATGCCAATTACGAATAAAGTTTCATATATGCCGTAATTTTATGTTTAATGTACTATAAAAAATACGGTGTTGATACCGTAAAGGTCAAAACGGCATAAGTACTGTAAAATTTACTGTATTTTGACTATTATTTTAATTTTTTTTTTTCAGTGTAGGAAGCATACAGTCTTCCAGCTTCTTAAATTCTGCTTTTAAAAGACATTCCTTGATTTATTTATACAGTTTTTTATTCATTTTTACTTTTAGTCAAAAGGGCTAAGTATATCCTCATATCAAAAATAATAGCTAATAAGCTGATACATCACATATATCAATCTTTTACAACAACTGAAAGGAAATTGGCTAAGTAATTTTGAGACAAGTTTTATCTTCCATCATATTAATTTTCTTTTCTATAAAGTGAAAGCCTATTCTTTCTATCGCATAACTAATTTTAATTACACTTTTGACCGTTTTCCGTTCGTTTAAAAAACTCATACATCTTTCTGCTGATCATTAGCCAAGAAGGTTTGCTTCCTATAAATTCGAACTAAGTTATTCTAAAATGTAACAACGATAGAGTAATAAATCTAATTTTACAACGGAAACAGCGCCTTCACAACAATAATGTAACAATAAATAAACTTCAGTAAAAAATATCTTTTCAATGCTATAATGACGGTCAAACTAACTTTGTTTCGCTTCAGAAAGCTTAGCGTACCCTTTTTTTTTCCTGAGTTTTATCCCTAAAGACCACCCTTAAACACAGGAGATTTCACTCAACGGGCGTTGCCCCATTAAAAATTTTATGAATGTTCTTTTTCCGTGAGAAGAACGTGTTTTGAATAAAGCTGAAAATAAGAAACTGTAGCTACTTTATAAAATCGAGTAGCATAAATTTTACTTGTATATTCTCCTCTCATCTATAGATTATAGACCAATGCGTTCTACTCACAAAATTATCAAGAGCAAAAATTTTATATAAAATCAAATAAAGCTGAATTCCTATTAAAAAAAAAAAAAAAAACATACACTTCATTTTATATCAAGTATATTTGTTAATTAATCTTAATTAACGTGTAAATGCTTACGAAAAACACTTTTTAAATGAAGTTCCAATGATACTACCGTCTGAATTTTCCAGAACAGATATTTTTCATGATAACTTATTATAGCACATTCCCACAATTAACATATTGTTGACCGGCCACGAGTTAACTCATTTACTTTTAAAATCTAGCGCCGCCTTTAGATGTTCCTCTAAACAATACATTATTTTATTAAAAGTATTACATACTCGAGTTTAGCCCTTTCATTTTCGTCGGTGTACATATATGTCAATGGAAATTACCTCATCCAATACCGAGTATAAAATTTAAATGTTTCAAACATAAATACGAAATTGTTTTTATTGTTAGATAATGCATGAACGCCAAAAATGGGACTTACTGTTAAAAATATTAGATAAGTGGTTATTAAACTGTTAACAAAGGAGAAAGTTACTACTTAAATAAAATGGTGAAAGAATCATGGGAAAAAGGCAGTCTGTACTAATCTTGAGCCTAAATTAAGAAAATAAAATTAAACTCGATTAAAAATTTTGCTAATTAGTTATTCTTATTTGTACCACCATTTTATTAGCGTAGGTATGAAATTGTAACTGTACATTTGTAATAGAAAACATAAATTACATCTTTTAAATAATTAATTATTTCGATTATTAACAACAATTCCATCATTTTTAAGCCTATAAGCCATTGCATTCCAGTGCAATTTTTTTTTTTTTTTTTTTTTTTTTTTTTTTTTTTTTTTTGAGTATTCACTAAAAAAATATCCTGCTATAAGGAAAAATTACTCACATCAAATAAAAGTTTTACATTCAACCAGACAGGATCGAACCAGGGTCCCGCGCACAGAAGGCAAAGACTTTTCCTCAAAGCCTCGAAATCACGTGCCATGCCGTTAACTAGCATTTCCCAATTTTACTTCGATACTAAGTTTTCCGTATATAAACCGAAAAAATACATATTCACTCGATAAAATCTGCAAAAATAGTTAAAGGTTTTATCTGTTTACAGTAAAAATATGTCTGTTGACAGAGAGATGTAATTGTTGTTGAGATGTAATTTTATGCTAATTTCTTATAGTTCTAGAAACAAAAATTATCTGTAAGAAAGTTACAGAAGTGTTACAGAAAGTTACAGAAGAAAGTTACAGAACAACTCTTCTTTAAAAGAGTTGTTCTACAGCGTTCCTTATGAAATGAATGTTTAAAGATGTTTCAAACTTTTACATGGAAGGAAATCTTTGAATCATTTTATGCACTAGTTTGTTAAAAGTAGAAAAAAAAAAAAAAAAAAAGAGAGAGAGAGAGAGAAAAAAGAAAAAAGAAAAACAATTTACAATAAATAAAATTAAAGTTTAACATATCTTTCTATCTATCTATCTTAATGTACCATTGTTTGAATCACCAAACAATTTATATTAAAACGAAAATAACACTGAGCAATTTTATTTTTAGCTCTAAATTTCATTAAGGAAATGCAATAAATACGGTGCTAAAAATCTCTTTTAAAACATAAATATATTATAAATGTGGATAGTAATTTTAAAAAAGTAATAAACAAATATACTTGTCCTTTCAAATTAAGTGCTTATTTTTGTATGATTTTCAATTTATATTTTTGCAGATTTTAATTTAATCTGAAATAAAAAAAATATTCAGCGATTTTTTTTTTTTTTTTTTTTTTTTTTTTGAAAAGAGATGATGTGAATTGAGCTTTTTCCTTGATAATACATTTTGTAAGGCAGATTGAAAATTTCTTTCTTTTGTTAACAAACAAAAACTAAATTTCTATCAAGTTCTTAAAAAAAAAAAAAAAAAAATCTTTTAAAAGTTTCGAGAACATTTTAGGATTTTTTAAATTTGTATTTCTGAAAATATCTTGCCCCATACCAAGCTGTGAAGAAACACAGCGTATGTAATTCGCCGTGAAAGGATTTCGAAAATAGATTCTAATTAAAATGTGAAAAATATTTTTTGAATGTGATACTCGAAAAAATAAATTAATAAATAAAATAAACGAAAAAAATTTATTAAACTTTTTATTTTTTTATTTTCTGTTATTCACGGCGTGCTTATTTTTTGCAAGAAATATATACTGAAAGCTCATAGTATAATCAGAAAGAAGCTAATAAAAATAATATTATAGTTTTAAAAAATTAAAGAACACGCTTTTATAGAAATGTGAACTAAAAAACACAAAATATCTTAGTATTAAAATGCAGGGTAAGAGAAAAATCATGTGAGTGACACACCATAATATTTACATACATTTAAATCTTTAATTAAAATAATTTAGAGTTAAACAAAAACCATTTTAAAAAAAATCTCCTCTGACTGGGATCGAACGCTAGACCTTTAGGCTCGTAGCGCGGAGCTATACCTCAACGCCGCGAAGTTCACGTAGAAAATGTCTTTATTTTTACAATATAGATTATTTTTTTCTTCCAGAGCGGTTACAAACATGCAAACATACATAGAAACATACATACATACATACAGGTGAAGCTAATAAAAGCGTGTTAAAAACCAGCACTGAGATGTGTAAAGACGTGTGTATTTGTTGCGTATTTACGCTTACATTTTACATAGATATACACAAACTTTAAAATATAATAATTATTATTGTACTTGGTTAAGCCACCTTTTGAAATAGTTAATTTAAAAAAACTAGCACTACGGAAGAGACATGTGTATTTGTTGTATATTTACGCGTACATTGTATATAGATACACAAACTTTAATATATAATAATTATTATGGTACTTGGTTAAGCCACCTTTTGAAATAGTTAATTTAAAATAATAACAATAACTTTATGCATTTATCATTTCTTTTACTCTTTTCCGAGTGAGAGTTATCATCTTTAAAATCATATTTGATTCATTTCATGCAAATGGGTCACCGAGGCCACTTTTAACTTTCCAAATATTTTAATTATATTTTATTTTCCTTGACAGAAAACATATCAAATATATGAAATATTATAACACATGAAAAATTCTGTATATCATTAACTAAAAAAGAAAATTAAAAGTATGTAAACAAAAGATTATTCTAAATTTTTACCCATGTCATGTCTATAATGCTACTTTTTTTTTTTTTTATTTATTCAAATTTTAGAACTTTTTTCTTAAAAATATATTAGATGAAAGTCCTGTTTGTGCATATTAACACTTTCGAGACCACTGACGTAGATTTACGTCATTTGATATTTTGTAACTCCACCATTATGTTTCTTTTGCAATTTATATGTCACTTATTTCTTAAGAATATACACAATATTCATATTTGTACAATTAATATACTATGGATTCAAATACTTTGATTAGAAAGAGTATAATTATAATGTATATACATTTTTAATATAAATGTGAATATAGAAAATTTTGTTCAAAAATATTGTAACTTGGGAGAATAGCGCCCAGACGCGGACCGTACTGTCAAAAAGGTAAAAATATGCGGTCGCGAAAGTGTTAAAATTTCTGAACTTCAAATGTATCTCCATTTCGAGCAATTAAATGCTACAACAGATGATTCACTGAAAATATGTCTTTTTTTTTTTTTTTCCACTCATGTCTGTCACGTTGCTTTTTTACCTTATTAATCTTTTTTTTTTTTTTTTTTTTTTTTTTTTATGTTAAAAGTTTTGTATTATTTATAAATAAGGCATATAGACATGTCAGCACACCAAAGTTCATTAAGATAAATTAATATTTTGTATTTAAAATTGGACAAGAAGCTGTGTGTTGTCATGTCCATCACAAATGAAATTAATCTTTAATGAAAAGAAATTGCAATGACCGTTGATATGCTAAACACGTATGCATTTTTAAATGTTCAATATTTTTATGTGTTTTTTATTAAAAATTTAAATGGGTTATCTTCCGCGGGAATATTATAATTACTGTTGTGTGGGCATTAAGTAATTCGTATTGCATTAGATAATGAAACCTATGTTATAAAGGCGATATTACGAATAATGCTGGTGATACCAATGTAATGGATTAGGCAATACTATTCAGACCATCCCACTAAAGCGCTGATAATAATTCTCAGATTTTGACTCCGGCTTCAAGAAGTTAAAAAAGAGAGAATTAAAAAAAAAAAAAAAATCTTGATCTTTGTTACTTTCTTCTACATACATATCAATAAATTATTGGATTCTTGAAAATGTTTGACAAGCGGTTCTTGATAGATTTATACATTTTGAGATATATTGAAAACGATATTATTATTATTTTTTAAATGTCTTTTTATTTGTATGTGTGCGTCTATGTGTGTTAGCAAACTTTTGTAAACACTGCATATCACGAACGAATAGACGGAATTTACCAAATTTGACATTTATTTGGACATTGGCATAAATTGGTGACAGTTAGATGTGCCGCCTAACACATGGTGCTGATAAGCAACAATTTCTCCAATTTAATGGAGGGCTATATATCAGTTTCTATAGCGTAAAATACACCAAAAATATTATTTGAGATGGATAGTAAGTAAAACAATGCTAAATAAATTTGAGTGGATATCGGCCAATAAGTTGAGCTTCTATTTTGAAATTTAATCTCGCTTATGGGAAGACACTATCTCAACTTCTATGATATATAAATGCATCAAAATTAACATGTGAGGTATATAAAGAAAAATTATGCTGATTCAATTGGGTGTATATTAGCTAATGTCTTGTAACATTACTGCTTTCTGTGATTTTTCAGATGATTATATCTAAGTGTCGATTTTGTGAAAATTGCACCACGTTATACATATAAAAAAATTTAATTGTGAAAACCTGAGTTTAATTAATTTCTGTGTATGTAATATTTTAATTTATATTTAATACTTTTACTGGTAGAATAATATTAACAAGTATAAAAAATATCTTTAAAATTATGTTTTTATCGAAATGTAATCACGAAAAGGTACTCATTTGAAAAAAAAAAAAAAGTCTCGTTTGTATATATGTAGTTCGCAATTTTTATTTAATATTCCTTTTTATGTTTTGATAAAAATAAAAACTTTTTTTTTTACAATAAATACACGTGATCTTATTTCAAACAGTAATGCAAAGTTAATAATATTTTCGAGCTATCTAATAATTATTATTATTGAATTTTCAAAATGTGTTACAATGATTTTTATCTTTTAATATAATAAAAAATACAGGTTTTTAAATTACGGATAATAATTTTGGATAATTTTAATTTTAATTAAAAGAAAAAAAAAACACACACATAATTAAAAAGAATCCTTTTAAATATTTTGCTATTATCTAGATTGTAAAAAAAAAAAAAAAAAAAAAAAATGTACTAGGCAAAATTAAAACGTTCTTCTACGGTAGATGCAAACAAGTGGGTAGTCAAGAGGGGTCTTCGGTGTCTCAACACCCCCCCTCCCCTCCTTCTACAAAGCAAGATATAATAATATAATTTTATGAAAAAAATATGAACTGTTGATAAAAATAAAATAATATTTGGCAACGTTTCTGTTTTTTATCCATAATAATTTATTCATATATATATATATATATATATATATGTAATTATACTTGGATTTAAATTCTTCTACTACTTCAGGATTATATGACTATATTTATTTACTAACAGAATACTTCAAACTAAAATAAAATAACAAATCCCAATTTAAAAAAAAAAATAAATAAATAATAATATTAATTTGTTCGTCACACTAGCATGAATTTTAGTAACATTTGCAAAATTTTCTATTAAGAGTGTAATAATTCAATACATAAAGTTTACCAAGGAAACTAATTATGTATAAATTTTCTGTTACTCAGAGTCCTTACTTCCTCTAATATATCAAATTTAGACACTTATATTATCTCCTAGTTACATGTCCCAAGTCTATTTGTCAAAGGGATCTTTGAAATTAATTTACTACAACGGAACTGATTAAAAAAAAAAAAAAATCTCCTTTCCCTCCTGCATTAATGTGGGGTGCGTAAAAGGTCATTTGTGGCATTAAAGTTCATTAAATACCCCTGTGGCACAACAAACGATCAATGCGCCCACACCTTGCATGTTTTGCTGTTCCGTCCCCTTTTGGATCCACCCATAAAACCCGAGTAACCATAGCGACCTAGAGTCATTGCGATTGGACTATGTGGCCCACACCCCTCTGTACTAGGACGCTTGGCGACGGGTGGGTCCCAAAAAAGAAAGCCGTTCGCGCCAAGAATGTAGGGCCAAGCTTTTCCCCTGAACTGAAACTTAAAGACAGAAGCGAAACACAAAGCTTTTAATGCAGAGTATCTCCCAAAAACTCAGCCACATTCCTCTAGATTTAATTTTACCCCATTACCCATTTGTATCTGAGAGGGAAAATATTTAAAAAAAATAAAAAGATATCTTTTCATTTTTTTTTTTTTTTCTATACTACTAAGTAAAAATTTCCTAATTAAAGAAAAGATTAATCTTCACTCGTATAAAACATAAGAAATCTTAAGTTTTTACTACATGCAGTATAATGCCCAACAACCCATACCACATTTTTACAATTTTTTTTTTTTTTAAAGCATCTTACTTAAATCAGAGACAAAATTATAGGCACCAATTTTGCCCTTCAAAAAAATAATTTATAAAAAAATGCTGAGAAATAACCCTCTAACTCTTTTTTTTTTTTTTTTTTTTTCATTTATGTACAGAAGATGCTGATGAACTGGAACTGAAAATGCATTCATTCAGAGAAGCGTATTTCGAAAAAAATTTGCCACATTGTACGAAATCTCCTTTGTATGTAATAAAAAAATTTACAGAGAAAAAAATTTCAAAGAGAAAGATTTTAGGTTTTGGTTTATCACTCTGCGGCCATTTCTTGCACGTTAAGAATCATTAGACCGGAACCTACATATTAGAATGAATTCTGAACCGCTACAAACGTCAATACCTGTATGAGCGTTGATTAGACAAACATTGCGCCTGGAACTGGAGGCCAGGGTGCTGACCGTCCCGCCAACCGATGAGCTGAACTGCACAATATTTTTTTTTTTCCGTTGATGTTTTTATTTGCAAAACGTTTATGGCGTATTTGAAGAGGGTGGCTTTTGGTACAGTTATTCCTATTCTATGAAAACTAACATAACCCACATTTATTTATGCAAATACTGACTTCAGGTTAAATTTAAGTTGATTGAATCAGAGAGGTATAAATTAGTATCTTCAAAGTAAATATATATTTAACAACGTATTTCAAGAAAATGTTTTTCTATACTGTTATTCCTATTTAATTTAAATTAGCTAACGTAATCCACATTTATTAGTGCAAATACTCGCTTGAGATTAAATTTAGACTCTTTGAATGAAAAGGATGTAAATTAAGAACTTCAAAATAATTATATATAAAGTAAAAATAAAATAAAGTAAAGTAAAATATATATACACTGTAAAGTATTATAACGTAAAGATTTCTAAATTAATGTTTTTGAATTGATCTTATTTCATATAAAAAATAAAAATAATAATTTAAAATAATTTCTTATGATGTATAATTATGATGAAATTATTTTTTCTGTTTTCTTTTCTCAATCCTTACCCTACCCCTGTTCTCTCTCTCTCTCTCTCTCTCTTTTTTCGTTTGTTTGTTTACTCTTCATAGCTCGAGTGATTAAAAAATTTCTATACCGTAAGCAAAACTGGGGTCAGACAAATAACTAGAAAGGCTATAGTTTGTTTAAATTCAGAATATAAAATTAATGCAAAAACTGTATAAATATCTCGCCAAATTTGTTAATTTTAAGAACTTATCATTCCCAAACTATAAATATGAAAAATACAGTAATTTTATTTTAATTCCTATTTTTTTTAACTTCACATAGAGATGGAAATTTAAACTTACTTTACAAATATACACATCCTTTAAAAATCCTACAAAATTACCAGACAAGGCTTTTTTGAGTTTATTTATGCAAAGAACTTATTCAAAATCGCATTTCTGAATAAGGTTTATTCACTAGCGCATTTAAATTCGGAGTTTTCCATGATTTTCTCTGAAACTCGCGTAAATATGAGCTAGGACCACTTAAAAAGACCCCGACGTAAGGCATTCCATCTATAAGTCTAGAATCCAATTGTAGTAATCGCCCTAAAAAAACCTAACAACCAACCATATACTAGCACATTTAGAAAACCAAGAACATACTGAAAAGAGAGAAAAAAAGAAAGGGGGAAGGTATAATTTTTATTACATAAAAACTCAAAAGATCTGTAAATTGTGTACAATATTATATTTAGTACGTACAATATATGAGTATAAATTTTTCTAAGAATAGGTTTAAATAATATTAATATTAATAATAATCTCGAGTGACCCCACTCGACTTTCCGAACATTAAGTAATTAACGGTTGTATAAATAAATTAAAATAAAATAAGTCGTTAAATATATAAAAATGAAAATTATAATTGGGTGTTCGAGAATTTTCTCTATTGTTTAGTTTTACGCTATTGCACAAATAATTTGAGCCCATAGGTCATAATAATAAAGAATTTTTTACTGTGTCCATATGTTACGTTGTGTAAAAAACTATAAGATCTAGATTCACTAAAATCTATACAATTTGTGCGACAATGATCTATAGCATGTGTATAAATTTTCAGCTCAATCGAATAAGACGTTTAGACATTATCTAATTTTTAAAAATTTGGTCCCATAAGCCATAATGATAAAGAATACTCCGCTGTGTTCCTGTAAAAAACAAAACAAAGCAAAAATAAATATAATAATATAAAATAAATAAATAAGTGCTAAATTCACCAAAATCTATATAGTTCGTACGACAGTGAACTATATTATGTGTATAAATTTTCAGCTCAATCGAATAAGGCGTTTAGACGCTCTCGCCCTTTAAAAGGTTTGGCACATATACCATAATGATATAGAATTTTTCTTTGTCTCCCTCTAAAAAACTACAAAAGCGAGATTCACCAAAATTTTTAAAGTGTGTGTGACGAAGACTTATAATATGTGTATAAACTTACAGCTCAGGCGAATAAGGCGTTTAGACTCTATCAATCACACTTTTAAATGTTTGGGCACATAGACCATAATGATATAGAATTTTGATTTCTGTCTCTGTAAAAAAAAAAAAAAAAAAAAAAAAAAAAAACTATAAAACCTAGACTCACTAAAATTTATATAGTTTGTGTGACAATGACTTATAATATGTGTATAAATTTACAGCTCAGGCGATAAGGAATTTTGGTAAACTTTAAAGGTAAACTTTTTAGCCCATACGACACAATGATAAAGAATTTGTATTTGTGTCCCTGTAAAAACCTATTACTCCTAGATTCACCAAAATAAATACGGTTTGTGCTATGGTGACCTGTAACATACGTACCAAATCTCAGCTCATTATAACAAAGCTTTTAGGCGTTATCGTGTTCACTGCCACGTATACATACGCGCATACACACACATACACACATACACACACATACATCATCCTAAAAAAAGTAAAAATAAACTCAAGGGACCTCAAAACGTATAGAAACACCAAAATCTCAAAGTCGGATTTTTGACATGATTACAGTACTTATTACAGTTATTTTATATGTTTGTTCGGAAAGTAAAAATAGAAATATGTAAACATTTATAGATAAATATAATATGTTTTACCCTAATATGTATAGACATATTATCTATGCAAATGTATCAAATATTTTTTACAGAAAAATTTTAACCATCGAGAACATGAAAATTTTAGTTAGAATCTAACACTTAATTAGATATACAGGGTGATCAGTTTAAGAGGTTTTTCTTATTACCCTTAAATCTGGCGTATGTGGCAACTATTCTAACACTGAAGCATAATTGTTTGAACCTTGTTTAAGTGTGGGAGACAATTTCTAATACTGTTGCACTGTTACAACTTTATTTGTGAGGTACACCAGAAATGGAGACGCACGGTGTTACTTAATCTTGTGATAAATTTATTTTTGAAAAACATAATTTAATTCAAATTTTTTACATTATCATTTCTTACAGAAAATGTTGAAAATGTTCGCCACCATTTTGAATGCAAACATGAACAAGTCGAACCAAGTTTTTTGACACACATTGCAGCATTGGTGGTGTTATAGACCAGATTTCTTCAGTTATGATCTGTTTTAATTCATCGATGTTTGCAGGACTTCTCTGAAAAACCCTATGAAATGATAATGTAAAAATGATAATAATAATGTAAATGTAATGTAGGAATGATAATGTAAAAAATTTGAATTAAATTTTGTTTTTCCTAAATTAAAATTATCACAGGATTAAGTAACACTGTGCGTCTCCATTTCTGTTTTACCTCACAAATAAAGTTGCAACAGTCCGACAGTGTTGGAAATTGTCTCCCACACTAAAGGTTAAAAAAAATACAGTTCAGTGTTAGAATAGTTGCCACATCCGTCATATTTAAAAGTAATAAGAAAAACAAACGGGTACTCTTTTAAATTGATCACCCTATATAAGAGGCAAACAAAGTCTTTAGGAGGCTTTATCTCTTCAACCATGGATCGCAGACATTACTTTTAATTACAAAAATTTTTTTTAAAAAGCAAGCATTTATGCTATGGCATTTTTGAATTTAAAAAATCACGAAAACTATATTTTTATGCAGTCCTCTACCCAATACAGTCATATTTATTAAAATTTGGCGCTCATTTTAACAAACATCATAAAACAAAAAGTTTCCATTCTGTAGGACAAAAATTGGCCGAGACATTTATTTATTTTTTATTTTTATTTTGTTTTGTTTTGTTTTATATTTTATACTTTATTTATTTATTATTTATTTATCTGTTTGTTTGTTTGTTTGTTTGACTTTATTAAATGGCTTATATTAACCGACCATCGAAAAAATCCCGAACTTTGAATTTAAATATATAAGTTAATTTTTGTCCTGCAAAAAATAACTATAGGGACCGGGAAACTGCATAAAAAATCAGTTTTTGCAATTTTCATAAAATTGATTTTTTTTAATGCCATAACGTAATTGTTTATTATTATTATTATTATTATCTTGTTTTTGTAACATTTTTGTAATTTCCAGAATGTGTATGCGACCAACAGTTGCAGAAAGCATACTAAGGGCTTTGGTTTGCACCCTGTATATCACATTAATTGTTAGACTCTAACTAAAATTTCTCCTTTTTTGATGTTTAACATTTTTTCCATAAAAAATATTCAGATATACTTGCATAAATAATATGTTTATACACATAAGGGGAAAAAACTGTAACATTTAACAATAAACCTTAACATCTTTCTATTTTTTTATATATTCTTAAAAAATGTATACATATATTTTATTTACTAAATAAAATCCTGTGTACAATTTACAATTTTTTATGTTCTTATATAATAAAAAGTATAACTTTTTTTACTGTATTCAGATTGTTTTTGGTTCTAAAAAAGCCATAACTTAAATTCTTGCATTTTCAAAAACATTTTTTTAATAGCAAGTAAGTGTCTGCGATCAACGATTGTAAAGATAAAGGTCCCCTTAGGACTTTGCTTTGTACCCTGTATATACAAGTGCATTTCTTTATTAAATCATAAAACGACTTATGCTATTATGTGTAACACGATAATACATAACAGATGCAAGACATTTACATGATACGCTTATACTATCTCTTTTTAGCAATTACTTGCTCTAATGAGTTCTCTATCATTAATGAGATCAATATGGAAAGCAACTTAGTTACGAGCAAATTATGTCGATGTACTAAAAATATTCATTGCTTTTATAAGTCTTATATCTCACAGAATAAATCACTATCTTTTTCTTAGTGCATTAATGTTTATTGATTTTAAGTAGGATAAAGAAATATTGAAATAATGAAAAATCAATAGAGTTTTTGGCAACGTTTAATATTTAAAAGCGCCAACAACCCAGATTATTATGCCTTTCTGTCAATTTTAAATCCAATGTTCCATCAAATATTTTAGTTGTATAATATATTGGAAATTGTTTTTATGTTAAAAAAGACTTTCTTTATAGATTAATGTCTTTTTAAAAATACTTTTTTTTTTTTTTTCTGATGGAACCACAGTGCATATATTTAAGTATGTTATTAGTCTCCAAAATATTTCAGTATATATGCTGATAAATATATATATAGATATTGTCACCGTGTTTTGAGCTATTCTGAAAGTTTCAAATGTCTAGCTAGTCGGAAAGTCAGGGAAAAATCGATTGCAATATCTCCACTGGTAACGCTGCTGAAGGCAGCGGGAACCCGAAACAGTTGGCTAAAGGTATTAAAAAAATACTTTTTAACCGTATTCTGAACTATTCTGAAAGTTTCAAATGTCTAGCTAGTCGGGAAGTTAGTTAAATAAATTTTCTGTCGAATCATATAAACGCTGCCGAAGGCAGCGGGACCTGAAACAGTTGACTAAAAGTATTAAAAAAATGTATTGTCACCGTGTTCTGAGCTGTCCTGAAAGTTTCAAATATCTAGCTAGTCGGAAAGTTAGTTAAAAATCGATTGCAAGATTTGTACCTGACAAGCAAACAAACAAACAAACATACAAACAAGAATCGAAGTTAATAAAAACATGGTAAAATAAAGCTGAAATTAAAGTTGTGCTAAAGTGGAACATGTCAAATGTGTCACACTTTCATATAATATCAAACAATAAGTTTAATTGTTTATTACTGGTATTATTACTGTTACTAATTGTTTATTATTGTCACTGTTGCTAAGATTGTTAGCTATTACTAAGCTACTATCGTTTTCATTCCCGACACTCTGAATACCAGCCATTACATTTCTGACGAGTTAAGGCCCGTCGCTCTGCCGTATATTCAAGGCCTTCGAAGCGCAATACTTAAGCAGGACAATACGCGACCGCAAGTTGTCCGTATTGTCTGGACCTTCCTTGATGCAGAATGTGTTCGACTGCTGCTCTGGCCAGCGCGTTCTCTTGATCTCGCACTAATAAAAATGACTGTTTAATCGTTCAAAAGCAACTAGCCCCCACCCCTCACCAGTGACTATGAACGATGAATTGTGGCATTATGTTGAAGCTTCATGAAGTGTTTTACCCGTGCGGGTCATCCAATCGCTGTTTGATTCAATGTCTAGGCAGATAAATGCTGTCATTGCTCACAGAGGTCGCTGCTTTATGTACTGTTTTCTCAGTAGATATTACTCCAAATTTCCTGAAATTGTAATCAATTGTTCTTTCTACGATAATGTATCTGCCCAATTAATCTTATCCTAATATTCCTATTCCTTTTTGGTGCTGCAATTTTCACAAACATTAATGCTTATATATATATATATATATATATATATATATATATATATATATATATATATTATATGCTATATTGTATATTTTTGTATCAAAAAATCCACTATTTACTTTGATTGTACGTTTTGTTTATTGCAATTGCTTGTTAATTTATCGTAATTTTTGTATTCTGCTTACATTTCTAACATACGGTGGGGTTTTAAATAAAATAAGTTTAAAAAAAAAAAAAATGTAGTCAGATTTAATAAAAATAGATAATTTACATGATTAATGCTAATGCTTCGTACTTCTTCTTTAAAATATTTTCTTCATTTTATAATTTTCTTATATTTTTATGTGTAGCTAGAGTTAAAATAGATATCGCCTTAGTGGAAATTAAGTCCTTCGCCGAAAACATACAAGCTATTTCGGTGCCGAATTTCAAAAGTCGCTAAGGAAGTCCTATACTAAAACTGTTACAAAACAATTTTAACAACATAACAATTTTAACACCTGTTTAAAACACAATTTAGCATTTTTTTTTTTCATTCCGTGTATAGATACTATCGCAATTTCTTTTCTTTTTTATTTTTCATTGACAAATCTGAACAATAGTAACAAATTATTTATCGCTATTTGCCAAAATTTAGAAATACTTTTTTTCGAATAAAAGCTTAAAAATTATAAAATAAATTCATAAATAATAATAATATTTAAAAGTTGAAAGAAAATTAAGAAAAGGATATTCAGTTTATAAATTTTACTGATAAAAATTAGTATGGATATTAAAACTGGTGCGATTTTATTCAAATGCGTGATATTTGATAACTTTCTTTAATAAAAAATTTTACAGAAAGAAACTTTTCGCTCTTTTAAATGTCTTATCAATAACAAAATATCGTGAACAACTTTTCACCAGGGTGGTGTCCGAAGGGTGGTGTCCCGTGAAAACGGTGTGTGACTGGGCAAAATGGGAGTCATATTCGAAATCAGGAGGTCATTTTACATAAGAATCAGCAAAAATAATATCACATCTCGAATTTTTTTTTCTTGCAGAGCAGTGTTATTGTATAAAATATAAACAAATGATGCTCACTAGCGTATATAAATAATCGGGAATACAGAAACATATAAGGAAAATCTACAATCACCTGAGAATATACAATAATTATATTTTATACATGTAAAGAGGAAATTGAGAATGTTATAATTAGTTTTTAGGTTATTGTAGTTAGCCGGATTTAAACAAATTCGCAGCATAAGGAAATTTTAGCTAGGCACCCATTGGTATGATTATCATTGACTCTAGACCAAAAACACTAGCGTCTGCAAGCCGGAAATGGAATATCTAATGGTCTAATCTTATCTTTTATGACGAATTAATTTTTTTATCTATATGTTTGTATCCGAGTCTAGCGGCACCACAGGGAAATGTTACATAATTGTTGTAATATGCCTCGCTTACTTGATCTTTAACATTATATTATTGTATAGGGTGTAAGCTGCTTTGCTCGTATAGTAGGAAATCTTGAAGTTTGTGAAGGTGTGGTGTTAAGGTTGGATCCAGTGAATTGGAAGAGTTGAATGGGGATTTAGTTTATTAAAAGAATAGTTATGTTTTTGTAAAATATTCTATGAAGTCTGTTTGAGATTTTATAGCATGTGAGGTTTTTAGAAATTATTGCATTGGTACGAATTTTGTGAAGATTAGCGTGTAAAATTATGCATATTTATCCTCCAGTCAAAGTATTTAAGTAAAGGCGAATTTTAGGTCTATGCTGAGAGGATGCAATAAAGGAAAACATTCCTTTATTCTATCTATCTAAGTAGTAATCAAGGTAGTATAAGTTTTCCATGCCGCCACACTGCGGTTAAGGGGGCTGAGACGTCTGCGACAACTGTAAAGTGGGAAATTTAGATTGTTGCTTTTAATAGCCATATATTCTTTAATTATGCATGCGTTAATATACATTTTTTTTTTTTTTTGAGATATTAACAAGAAGTTCAAGAACTATTTGATGCCAATTTTTTTCTCTTATGTGTTACAGTTTTTTTTTTTTTTTTTTTTTTTTTGTAATAGCACTGTAAACATATGTAACTCTTAAGGATTTTTTTCTCTTTGATACATTTTTCTAACAAATAATGAAAATCTTACCTTGAAATCATGCATGATGATAGAAAATACTTTTGTTCATGTACTGAACCTATTTTATGTTTTGTTCTTCTATATTTAAAATTATATATAAAAAAAAAAAAAAATGGCAATTTTTACTTATTAGAAATATGCATTTTTGAACACATATCTTCGCTCTTTTAAAAAAATATCACAAGGTATATACATAAAAAAAAATAGGCTCACTATATGCAGAGACACTTATTTTATTTCCCTCTAAAATTTCAAGGAACTTACTTTCAACAGATTTTTGACAAAGTGTACCAAAGTGAAAAAATCCTTAAGAGTAAAATACGTATATTTACAGTGCTAGTATAAAAAAAAAAAAAAAGAAAAAAAAAACTGTAACACGTAAGAGTAAATAATTTGCATCAAATATTTCTTGAACTTCCTGTTAATATCTCAAAAAAAATTATATTGAAACATGCATTATTAAAGAATATATGGCTATTAAAAGCAACAACCTAAATTTCCCATTTCACGGTTGTCGCAGACGTCTCAGTTCCCTTAACTAAAATGAACTCGGAAACATACACATTTATGTAGCAGCAAAAAAACCTTTCCCTCGGTTCTAAGACAAATAAATTTGTATTTGATTTTATATGAGTCTTTCCTTTATTATATTACCTTAAGTTTTTTATAGCAACAAGATTCCAATTCAGGAATTTAACCCAGAGAAGGTAACCTCACAGAAGGATAGTATTAGATATAATTACAGCACTCCATAAATATCCACTAATCATACAGTGAATAGCTAGTGCTATATTTCTAAGATTTTTGAGCCTGTTACTATACAATATGTTCAAGACTTTTGTGCAGTAATAGGCAACTTTTCTTTGCGAACCAGATTCTATTGCTGTCTTGACCCGTTTACTCTCTTTATTTATCTTCCGTCGAACACGTCCGGACGGTAAACTAAAAAAAAGCGACTGGTTCAATATACGAGTATACCATCCGCTGACAAACATTAAAAAAATTAAATTTTATCAGATATAATGAAACGATATTTTTTTTACATCAGTAGATATACTTAAATTAATCATATTTAAAGGTATTAAAATTTTATTTTATATTTTTCCTCCTTTAAAAAATTAAAATAATAAAATGAATATGGACACTCTTACTTATAAACATTACGTTGTGAGTTAAATCATCGGCCTGAATTTATTGGAAATGATTTAGATTCATAATTATAGTTTTGCAGTACTAAACGATGGAAATTTACTTGAAAGTCGTTAACTAAAGAGTATAAAGGTTTACCCGTCACACACTATATAAATTGTAAATTCTTGTCACGCAAAAATACTCAAGAATAACTCTGAACTTATGCTATTAAATTATGTTCTTTCGTTTAACATTAGAAGATTGCTGAACTGTGTACATTTTACCATAATACTTACATTTGCTGTTAATTAAGACAAAATGGGTGAAATAAATGGAAACAAAATTTGCAATTTTGATTTTACAATTTAGTATTTTATAAAAATAAATAATAATAAATATTGGAAAATAGCATTTAATCAAATCAAATTTAATATATTATAGTTGTATATTTTGTATTTCTCAAATTAAGATGACAGCTGAAAAATAAGAAATGTCTTAAAAATAAAGAGGTCCAGTTTTTATAACTCAAAGAAAAACTACGTTAAAAATAGTTTCAATCCCTTTAAAATTCTATACTACATCTAAATCTGTATCTTAATATTATATTGAAATATTTTAGATTTCAAAATACATAAAAATTTTTCACAGTATTCTGTCAAATGTCTAGTTATTTTATTTTATTTTATTTTATTTTATTTTATTTTATAAATTTTAAACTGATTATACATTATCTACCTGTAAGTATTTATTTCAACATTTTCAAATTTAGATTTTTTGTCAAATATCTTGAAATATTCTTTGCGAATTATCTTGAAACTTAAGGAGTATAAAGACCGTGCTATACGTCATATATTTAAGAAAAAGTTGTATTCCACAGAGAAATAAGTGACCAATAAAAAATTAAACAAAAATCAAAGTGCTTTGGATCACCCTGTAAAAAGTACTGTTTGAAATGAGTTTTGGCTGTAGTATGCGATTATAAGGCTCCTTATTATTATCTGTATAATTTTTATAAGGCTACCACACATATGCATGGAATAACGTTTTCTCTAAAAATAAATTGCCACTTTTCAACTACAACACGTAGGGTACACCAAGTGCAAAGTTATTTTTAGAAAAATTGTCGTACTACATAACATACAGCATGCTGCAATCAGAAAGCAATGAGCATTTTTACTAAATATTTTTAACAAGCATGTGCATGCTTTAAAGAAATTTCATTTCAATAATTTAATAGCTAAAAATATTGAGCTACTTATATAAATACCTCAAACAAATATTATTAAAATTCAAATAGTTGTCGGCGATAGAATGAAGCGAATGTCAGTTCCTCTGAAAATAAAAGCTGAACTATAAAGGATTTTACTTATTGTTTCAATCGATGGTAATGGAGCATTTGTTAGTTGTAAATAAATATTGATAAAAATCCCTATCATCTTCCTTTTTTTTTTTTTTTTTTTTTTTTTTTTTTTTTTTCCAGAAGAACTGAAATTTTGTTCATTCTATCACCGACAACTATTTAAAGTTAAATGATATTTGTTTGGATTTTCATGTAAGTAACTCAATACTTTTGGTTATTAAATTATGCTAGTGAAATTTTTTGAAAGCTTGTGCATGCGTAGCTATAAACTACTTACAAAGAAGGGTCACCAACTGTTCAAAAGGTATTTATACATGTTATATATCCTCTTAAAGCCTCTATCTGAGCTGATAATAAAAATATCCATCTTATCGGCAAATGCGCTCCCTAGCGTGAGTTATTCTCAATTAAATTTGTAAATTGCAGGCTTTTCAATATTGTACTTTGAGGAATTTCTATAATTAGAATAAATTTTTTAACAGATAATCGTGCTAATTATGACTATTTATATTGTTAGTAAAGTATTTTATTATGTGTTTAATATAATTATTTTGTGACAGCATTAACCTTATAAATCCAATACTTTATATATGTAGTCATGTGTAAAATATTTACAATCAGAAAGATTTTCCTATACATCGACATAATCGTTATTTTGGATATTGACAGTACACGGGGGAACAATAAAAGAAATTTAATGCTCTAATATAGCAATGGAGGGGGTAAATAAGCGGAAAAATAAATTTCTACTTTAAAAAAATTAATAATTATATTATTACCTACAATATAACATTTTAATGAAAATGAATATATATAAAGTAATAGTTTTCTTCGTTACTATAAAAATTACAATAGCTTTACTTTACTTTAATTGATTTTTTTTAACACTTTTCATACAGTTTAGCATCTGTAAATTTATTGTTGACACAAAGTAATTATTAAACAGTAAAATACTTTACATGTAATAATAATAATAATATATATATATATATATATATATATATATATATATATATATTTCAATGGCGCGTTACTTGCAAATGAGCATTGAATGTGCGGTCGCTGACCTGATAGCCATTTGTGAAGAAGTACCCGATGGGCGGACATAGCCACCACTTACATGGATAACAAATCCATGCTTTTATCCAGGATTCGAACCCTACCCTACTGTGAGAGAGTTAGGGACGCTAACCACACCAATATACGGGCGACCTTTACTAATAATATATATACAATGCTTTTGTAATGAGAATATTTTACAAAACTGATTATAATGGTAGAAACTATACGAAGTACATTGTTAAAGAAACTGTAACTTAAAAACTTTAATTGAGAATAACTCGCGCTGGGGGGCGCATTTGCCGATAAGATGAATATTTTCGTTATCAGACCTTTCAGATGATCTGTAATATGTATAAATACCTTTTGAACACAATTTTTATTAAAATCACACAATCAACTGTGGAAGAAAATCATATTTATCGAAATTTTATTTTTCCGACTGAGTGAAAATAATGCCTGGACCGGGAGTCGAACCCCGGATCTTTGAGTTACAAGGTCAAGGCTCTACCAATTTAGCTATCCAGGCCGACAACCGTTCAAATTTACTCACTCAGACAACCTTTTAGGCAGAAACATCTGGTCTATCATATAGATAGTTCAACAGAAATAAGCCGCAGGTAATGGAAAACACCATTAAACAATAGGAGAAAGAAATACAATTTTTATTGAAATCACACAATCAACTGTGGAAGAAAATCATATTTATTGAAATTTTATTTTTCCGACTGAGTGAAAATAATGCCTGAACCGGGAGTCGAACCCCGGATCTTTGACTTACGAGGTCATGAGAGCCTTGACCTTGTCACTCAGTCGGAAAAATAAAATTTCAATAAACCTATTGAACAGTTGGTGACCCACCTTGTTAGCAAAACTGCTGATGTTTTATAAGATATTTGACATTTTTGCATTCATATTACAATACGCTATATCTAATGTCGTATGCCAAGTTTCCTAAAAATGGCTTAGCACTGGGTCTAGTACCCTACATGTAAAAATAAAAAAAATGGTATTTATTTTATTATTATTTTTTAAGTGTTACATCTTCATGAATATATGTGGCAGCTTCAAAATAATTTGCACAGATAATTAGAAAAAACCTCACAATCACGTGCTGCAGCAAAAACGCATTTCAAGCATTACTTTTTACAGGGTGATCCAAGAAGTTTTCATTTTTGTTTAATTTTTTACCAGTCCCCTTTACCTTTTCGTTACAAAACTTTTGCTGTAATACATTTTTGCTGTAATACATTTTTGCTGTAATACATGTAATACATGCATGTTCTTTATACTCCCCAAGTTTCAAGTGAATTAGTAAAGTACAAAACATCTAAATTTGAAAATGTCCAAGCACTTATTGGTAAATTGTGTATTTTTTATGCATATATTTCAAAAATAAGCTAGAAATTTTCAGAGAATCTAACTTTTAAAATTTACAGACAAAAATATATTTTTACAGAATACACTTTACTTTAATTTATTAATTTGAATGTATGTCATATATTTAGGTGAACAGTACATGCGAAGGGATTGAAATTTGTAGTCCATCTATAAAAACAGTAGTCAGCTAAAGCATTTTGTGCTTTTAAGAAAAGAAAAATATCTGTGAGTCTCTGAACGTTTTTAGAATTTTTATGGTTGAAAAATATTTCTTAAATATATATATATATATATATATATATATATATATATGTATATATATATATATATATATATATATATATATATATATATATATATATATATGTATATATCTTTCACGACGCATCATAAGTCATGATTACAAAAACTGAATAATATAACCAGTTTAAGTTTACAGAGTTTGACTTTGTAAACTTAAAACAGATTAATGCTACAGATATTCAAATCCCAGACAAATTAAAGCTACATATATTCCAAAAACAGAGTTCCATTTCAAAAGAAACATAAAAGAAAAAAAAAAAAAAAAGTAGCCCGAAACAATAAAAAATAATCTGAAAAAAAAAAAAAAAATAGCCATCATTTCTAGGACTGATTTTTTTTTTTTTTTTTTGTAATATAGCTGAAAAATTTTAAAAGTTTTAATAATAGAAACGTTTAGAAAATGCTTTCTAAAGTATGAGAAGCCTGTCAATATTTTATTAAACAAATTACATTGAAATATACAAATTACATTGAATATTACGTTGAAATTACATTGAATATTACGTTGAAATTACATTGAATATTACGATGAAATATAACCAAAAATATTTTTGCTTATATTCCATCATAAATTTCTCACTTGATACACCAACAGTCGAAAGGTTAATTTCTCAAAGCTAATAGACAAGAGGTGCCGAGCTTGAGGCCAAGTTGGGCTATTCAATTTAAACGTTTCGAGTTTTCCGAGTTTTCTCCAAAAGTTGGGTAAATATGGGTTAGTAGGACCCCATAGAAAAATTTTCACCGGGAATATTCAACCCAAGCGTTGGTCTCTGGAGTAGACAAAAACATAGCCCATTTTTGCTGAAAATATTTATTCCCTTTTTTCTGTTTTTCTCAGTTGAAAATTAGAAAATAAACAATTATGCTTTTTTATAGGTATGTGTTAGAAAAAAAAAAAAAAAAAAAAAAACGCAACTTCTTACAAACATTTTTAACCATTTAAAAATAAATTATCTATACAATAATTAGAAGATTTAACCAAGTAAATATTATTTTATGGGTAAAATATCCAATATCGTTTTTATTTTATTTTATTTTATTTTATTTTATTTTATTTAACGCTTATTCAAAGGGAAATTATGATTATTTAATTGAAAGATGATAGTACGTTAACTTTCAAATTAACTTTAAAATGATGGATAATAATTTTTAATTAAAATTACAAGTAATCAAATGTTTTTGAAATCCTGTGAATGAAGCTATCAAGCAAATTATTTGTTTAATTGTTATTTGAAATAATATCACTCAAAAAATTTTAGTTACATTGTGATATAATTTAATTTTTTCTTAACTTTATTGATTTTCGAATTTTTTTTTCTTTCAAAGTAATTTTCCATTATCTGAAAAACGATAATATGCACACACACATACACACGCAAAAAAAAAAAAAAAAAAAAAAAAAAAAAAAGATAATAATAAATAAATAAATAAATAAATTGTCATTTTTATATTAATTTCACATACCCCGATAAAATAATTATCTGGCACGTTATTTTAAATTGATAGCAAAAATTCTTTCCTTATTATTTATTTCCAACATAGTAAGTAAATTAGATTTTTTTTTTTTTTTTTTCAAATACTTTTCCCTTTTATAAGAAAATAATGATAATAATAATAGAGTACTCTTATAATTTATTTGACGTCGAACTTTTTACTTTCTTTCTAGAAAGAAAAATTCTTTAAAGAATTTTTCCATTTTCTTTTCTCAGACTATAAAAATTTGACAGTGTTTCTTTTTTGTCCTGAAAAATAACGATGTAGAAGACTTTTTCTTTAAGCCTTTCGTGTCAAGATATCCAAATAGTACGTACCCGTTACCCCGCCAAAACACACCGTTAGTACTACGTACACCTTATCGTTCTCCACTCACGCGGGTGGGCTGCACCCTGCGCCGGAGTAAGGCGCAGTGCACGGGGCACCCCCCGCGCTGAATCTTCCTTCATCGTTTCGCAGTCCAGCCGCCGTTTACGGCATCTGTGGGTGGTAGGCAACGGCGTGGGACAAAGGCTGCCCTTTAGAATTGTAAACAAATATTAATAATAATTAAAAAAAAAAAAAACAATAAACATAATCAATGAACAATATAATTTTTCCGACACCCGAATTCCTAGGATTACTTTGCGTTGAAGAGCATTAAAATAAAATACCTCAATCAAAACTCATATTACTTATCAAAATTTGGATATGCATCTTGGTTTTACGTATCATTTACACCACGTGGGTACTACTACTACAATTTTCTTTGTTTGAGTGTTACTGTGCGTAGGAGTACTCGAGAGAAAAAAAATTAGTGCAACGAATTTTGAATCACTGTGATACCCCATATCATATTTTGCCGCTCAAAAAATCTATCATAGTTAGGAAGAAAAAGAAAGAGAGAAAGAGAGAATTATCAAGCTTGTTTATCGGATACTTTGGATTTCAACAAATTGTATCCTTTTATTGAAAGAATATATATTTTTTTTTTCCAAATTTTTACTTTCAGGTTGTTGCTGTTTTTCTGGTTGTCTTCTCAAACCTTCGGAATGTATCTTTGTATTCTAAATGTTGTCTTCGTCTTCATCTTTTCTGGATGTTTTGATATTTGTTTTGCTGAGGGTGAGTACATTATTATTTTTTTTTATTATTACTTTGGAATTTTTATGTTTTCTTGTTAATTTTTTCTTTTACTGTTATTACCATTATAAAATACAGGCATGGAAATTCAAAGGTTTTTTTTTTTTTTATTATATTATATTATTTTTAAATAGAATTAGTCTGAAAAAACAACAGTGGAAGAAATGTGCGAGGTTTAATACAAAAAATTATTTCTATTAAAATAAATGTTTATTTTTTTAATGACATTTTTATAATAAAAACGTTAAAAAAAAAAAAAAAAAAAAAAAAAAAAAAAAAAAAAACTATTAAAAAATTGATCTAAACTAAAATTAAAAATCAGTGTAAAACTTACTTTTTATACTTTAAGCAATATTATTTGTAATTATGTCCTATGATTAATAAAAACTAATATGAAAGACTTAATATATATATTTAAAATATATATATATATATATATATATATATATATATATATATATATATATATATATATATATATGTATGACTGAATTCCCATAATATTATAAATACACCAATGCTTGTTTATTTAAAATTAGAAAATATCTTGAGTTATAGATAATTTTTCATTGTTTTCTTCATCTCATGAAAAAAAATATATATACATATAAATTATTTATCTTTCTATGTTATGAAAAATCAACCATTTACAGCCAATATTATTTTAAAAGTAACTTTAATAATACTAAATTAATTAAATTAATTATGCGAAGTGAAATAAATGAAATTAACTTTTGTTTTCCTATAAAATAATTTAATTCTTTTGTGGTACATTCCATATAAATCTTTGACCCAGTCCAAATTCTGTTTCTAAATTAAAAAAATATATTTATAACTATCTATAAAGAAAAAATATATGCAAATAATGACAAGATATGAAAATGATCACAAAGAAAACAAGTTGTATGTTTCTAACATTACAAGTACCTTTCTTATTTCTACCTTCTAAATTTTATGCTTACATTTGCATTAATTTATTTTTCTGTTTTCCAGAACCTCTGAATAAAACAATACAGAAGTAAAAATGAAAAGGTACACATATATATAATTTCGAAACAAAAAAATACCATGTTTCTGCATTACTAATTTGATATTTAGAGTCAAATAGTTTTTGAAGTGTAATTAACTTTTTTTTTTTTTTTTTTTTTTTTTTGAAGAATGGATTTATATGAAACGATTTGTTTCACTAAAAAACAAACATTCAATATAACATTTTACAGGATGTTTAAAAAGTTATTTAAAATAATTGCGAAGTTTTTAAAACTCATTTTAAAAGTAACACACTTAAGCACTTTTCCAAAAATTTTAAGCTAAAAATAATTGTTTATATTCCCCCTTTCAATTTAAAGAGAGAATAAAAACACATTTCCAATGCAAGATATACTTTGCGCAGAAACTTTTAAATCTGAGCCATTATTTGATGAAATATATATTTTATTTTGTTTATTTCTTAATATATATATATATATATATATATATATATATATATATATTATTGGAGTTTTTCAAAATAGTTGCAAAATTTTGTGTACTATTATGTATTACGTGCTAACTGTTTGCTTACTTAGGAAAATTGAGTTTTAAAAGATTAATATATATATATTTAAGTTAAACTTATCAAATAATTATGAATCACTTACAAAAGTATTATTTCACAATAGTTTTAAAAGTAAATAAAGTTTTAATTTACTGAATGTTTCAAATTCACGACAATATAATTGTGGAATGATTTTTGAAATTTAAAATTTTCGCTTCCAAAAATATGTTACTAAATATATAATAAATAAAAAAAAGTAATTGCAACAAATTATACATCCCAAAAATATAATCCTCGGAAATTTCTTATTTTTCCTTTAATAAGCTATCATTCTTTTCAAGAGAGACTATCTTAATCGAATATTTCAGTTTTAAAATTGATTGGTACGGGAATTCATTCGAATATGACCCGGGAAAAATAGGCCTATTCCAAAATGCATATCATTATTACGTTTTAAACTAAAAGGAAAATTTTCATTGCCATTCATTATTCACGCTTTCATGAAATTTTTGTCTTCATTCATTTAGTTTTGAAAAGAAAAAAAAATCAAATAAGACTTTTTTTTTTTTTTTTTTTAAAGGTGCAAAAACGGAAATAAAAATTGCCGAAAGTTATTTAAATCACCTGTTTATTATTAAAAATAGAAAACAAATTATAAAAAACTTTATAAATTATATTTAAAATTATTATAAATTAGTATATTAATAATAATTGCAATATATAATTAGTAATATATTAAAAATTATAAGTTAATATTAATCTCTATATAAATAATATTTATAATATGCTAAGTATTTAATTATATTACTAAGAAAAGCATTAGTTTATTTTGTATAATATATTTATCCGAGGATATTTATGGAAACGTAGGCAGTTACTTAAAACATATAGCCTTATTTTATAGGTTATTTTTTTTTTTTTTTTCCCATAAGATATTTTTTTTTTTTTTTTTTAGGAATTCTAAAATTAAAAGAAAAAAGAAATTAGGCATTTACTTTTGTTTCATATGAGATTATACCCATTTAAGGGTATCTGCGATTTTTCGTCATTTAACCATCTTTATTTTGATTAATGAATTTCATTCACTGATTGAGCCAAATCTATGGTACAATATTAAAATCTTCAATGCAATTCAAGGCATTTATTAATTTTATCTCTAATTGTTTGTCAGTTTATTTTCTAACAATTTAACCATGATTATCCTGATTTTTTTTTTTTTTTTTTTTTTCACATAAAATAATTACTTATGAAAATACTGAAAAACAGTAAATTTTCGGTCAATTTTCAGAGTCAGTGGACAGAAAATTTGGAACTTTTAAATTAAAAGCCCATTGTTTTTAGTTTTTTATATAATAAATGTAAAGGTAAGTATCATTAACAATTCTGATAGTAAATCTACTTTTTTTTTAACTTATTCATTTGTTTACTTACTCGTGTTTTGACTCGACATTTTTATAAGTTGTGCACAAGGAGTTAGCAAATAAATTTATATTCAAACAAAAACGCTGAAGAATTAATGTTACATAACAACAACAAAAAAAAAAAAAAATTCATAAACTTTTGTTTATTTTTAATTTGTTTATATTAATTTTAAATTTTACTCATTTTATATATATATATATATATATATATATATATATTATTTAAATTAGTTTATATTTACAACATAAGTACCCAAAAATTAACGGAGAAGGGACTTGAAATTTTTAAAAGAGCTTTGTTTTCCTCATAAATCAGTTTTAAATTTAAATTTAATTATAAGAACACTGCTGATAATTTCAAATTATGCGTCCACAAAATATTTTTAATGATCATAAAAGTTCAAGAACATCAGTAGAAATTTAATTTCTTCACCTTTCTTTCATGTTTCTGATTTATCGCACAAAACGTGTTAAAGATTACTGCTATCACAAACTAGAAATTTATGCAAATATGCACTTTTTAAAAAGGCTATGAATACTCCTAAATTTCCTTATATATATCTGAAAGAATGAACAAAGCGCCATTTATTTATTTATTATTTTTTTTTAATTCAAAGATCCATAAAATGGTCGTACCCATTACAGAATTTGCATTTTTATGCGTACAAACCAAAAACATGATTAATTCATGGTCGAAAAGGTAAAGCTTTGCAGGAAATTTAATGCATAAATCTTGCATTCAAAAAAATGTGGAATTCTTAAATACTTCATGCAGAAACATAATTGTTCAAAATTAATTTTTAATAAAAATTTTGCATTTATAAACATATACATTACTCCATTCACTTATACAATTTTTTAATCAGGTAATACCACTAGCACTATTATTTCAATTTATTGTAATTTAGCGACATTTTGGTTATTAAGAACTTGGTTATTACAAAATATTCAAAGTATAACTCAAGTTAAAAATCTAAAAAGCTCAAAAAAGTAGGAAGCGAGGACAAGATATAATCACATTGCTCTAAATTATTAAGAAATGAAATCCCGAACTAAAAAAAAAAATCTTAGACAGCTGATGAAATTTTAATCAAACTTCAATTAGTTTCAAGTAAATTCCTTGCAAACAGAGAGAAGCATCTGAATAATTTACACATTCCTAATTTTAAAGAGATTTGCTCTATTTTACAGTGGATCTCGATTTTAAGTCAATATGTTAAATTCAGATATTTTTCTCTTTTTAACATTTTATTCTCAATACTGTTTCTCCACTTAAATATTTTATAATCAAATTTAAACATTTTGATAAAGAAATTGTAGTTAGATTTGATTTTAAAGGAGAGTTTTATTTTAATTTTATCTGTATAGTGTTCATGGAGATAACTTAAAGCTAATAACATAAACATACGAATACAAATATTCACTTTTTAAAAAGGCTTTGAATACTCCTACATTTTCTTATATTTGAAAGAACAAACAAAACGTCATTCTTTTTTTTTTTTTTTTTTAAATTCATATATCCATAAAATGGTCTCACCTAATATAGAATTTGGATTTTTATGCATGCAAACCAAAAACATGATTAATTAATAGTAGAAAAGAAAATCTTTTGCAGGAAATTTAATGCATAAATACTGCCTTCAAAAAATGCGAACTCTTAAAATACTTCACGTAGAAACCTCATCTGTCAACGTTAATTATTTTAATAAAAATTTTGCACTTTTTTATGAACACATATTCACACAACACTTCATTCATTTATACAATTTTTAAATCAGATAATACCGTTAGTATTATTGTATAATTTTATTATAATTCAGTGAGATTTTGGTCATTGAGAATTATTTTTCATTTATTACAAAATACTCCCACTATAACTCGAGTTTATTATCTAAAATCTTAAAAAAAACAATAACTGAGGACAAGATATAATCACACTGTTGTAAATTATTGATAAATAAAATTCCGAACAGAAAAAAAAAATCTTAGATAGCTAATAAAATTTTAATCAAACTTCAATTATTTTCAAGTAAATTTCTTATAAACAGAGAGAAGAATCTGAATAATTTACAAATTCCTAATTTTAACGAAATTTGCTCTATTTTACTGTGGATCTTGATTTTAAGTCAATAGTTTAAATGGAAATATTTTTCTTTTTAGCATTTTATTCGCAACATTGTTTCTTCACTTAAATACTTTATAATCTAATTTAAACCTCTTGATAAAGAAACTGAAGATAAATTTAATTTTAAAAGAGAGTTTTGTTTTAATTTTATTTGTATCGTGTTCATAGAACTTACTTAAAGCTAATAACATAAACATGAGAATGCAAATACACACATTTGAAAAAGGCATTGAATACTCCTATATTTGTATATATTCAAAAAAAACAAACAAAACGTCATTCTTTTTTTTTTTTTTTTTTTCTTAATTCAAAGATCCATTAAATGATCTTTCAATGACATTGATAACTATGATTAAAAGCATTCATTCATGACTGCATCCTGTTATATAATTACATACTCTGTTATCAATGAATGTTTTTGATCTTTTAATTGGTTCGAGTACAGAAAATTTCGCCTTATTTACTACTTTTTAGGACGCCAATAAAAAAGCATTCTTTTTAAAAATCTCTTTTTACATTATTTTTTAAATTAAAACTAAAAAACCGAAATGAAGCAAGGTGCGAAGGTTTCGAAATCCTTGAAATCTTGTAAAATTTTCTGATATTCTGAGATACTTAAGGGTCACTCATTGATCCTCAAGGGGTCACTCACTGGTTACTCAGAGGACACTCATAGGTCACTCATGGGTCACTCACTGCTCACTCACGGGTTATTCATAGTCATCCATGGTCACTCATATTCATAGGGATGACCCTTGATATCAAATTATAGCAGAAAAGTGGCTTGATGACAGACAGAATGACATACAGAATGACAGACAATCCGGGTGAATAAAAAAGTATTCTAATGAAATGGTCGTACCCAATACAGAATTTGAATTTTTAAGCATACAAACTAATAACATGATTAATTCATAGTCGAAAAAAAAAAGCTTAGCATGAAATTTAATGCATTTATACTGCATTAAAAAAATGCGAACTCTTAAAATGCTTCATGCAGAAACCTAATTGTTCAACGCTAATTATTTTAATAAAAATTTTGCATTTATAAAAACATATATTACTCCATTCACTTATGCAGTTTTTTAATCAGATAACACAGCTATTATTTAATTTTATTACAATTTAGTGAGATTTTGGTCATTGAGAATTATTTTTTATTTATTACATAATACTCAAAGTATAACTCGAATTAATTTTCTAAATGCTCAAAAGAGTAGGAACTGAGGACACGATATAATCACACTGTTGTAAATTATTAAGAAATAAAATTCCGAACAGAGAAAAAAAATCTTAGATAGCTGAGGAAATTTTAATCAAACTTTATTTAGTTACAAGTAAATTCCTTATAAACAGAAAGAAGCATCTGAATAATTTAAATATTTCTAATTTTAACAAGATTTGTTCTATTTTACAGTGGATCTCCATTTTAAGTCAATGTGTTAAATTCAGATTTTTTCTTTTCAGCATTTTATTTCCAACACTGTTTTTCCACCTTTATAATCTAATTTAAATATCTTGATAAAAAAAAAATAATCTGGTGTGTCACTCACACGACTTTCTCTTACCCTGAAATTTAATACTATAAATACAGGTTGGAGATTAAGTGGTAAGATAACGATGTTATGTAAACCTATGCTAAACAGTTCAAATTAGGCTTCGGAAGAGTTTTATATGATAATTAATTCTGTGTGAAGGGGGCTACCGCCCCCTCAACCCCCCGTTTCATTAATGCACCTAGATATATATAAAATTTAATTCGGTTATTAAAAAATATTTCTGTTTTTAAAAAATAATTTATTAAAATAAAAAAAATTATCTTTTATGATAATTCAGAAGATTTCCATATTAGAGAAGTAGTATAACACTAAATATCCAAAAAAAAGTCCATTTCATTCTCAATATTAAACAACAACAACAAAAAAAAAATCTAAGTTTTCTTTTCGTTAAAAGTGAAAAAAATCGATAACTTTGTTTTAAATTATCGCAGATCGATAGTTCAACCATTCTTTTTAAAGGTATTGGCGAGCTATTTTGAAAGATACCCATCATGAAAATTTACTCCCCTCGAGGGGGGACTTCCGCCCCCCAGGGGGGGAGGCGAGACTCCTACATACACAAAATTTTTTTCCCAGTTGACTATCTCTGTTACAAAATATATATATTCGTTTCATTTGGTTTAGTGCAGTCTATAGACGTTAAACTCTACTTACCTGTAATTTCCCCCATAGACGTAATGTATTAGAATTCTCTTGATTGTCCCTGTACACGAACCATTTGCTTGATCTTAACGAAAAGCTTACTGTAGCATCTATATATGATACGCATTTAGAATATCAAGTTTGGAATTTCTGCTACTATTTGTTCTTGAGATATGCTGATAACAGACACACACACACACACACACAGACCATTTGCTAAAAACATGATTTTCGTATTCAGGGGACCTCAAAACGTGTAAATATAACAAAATCTCGTGTTCGAAAATTTGACCCCAAAACAATACTTTCTCTACCTTATGGGTAAGAGAAAGTAAAAATATAGTTCGATTTGATATTAAAAGAGAGTTTTATTTTAATATTATTAATATTGAATTCATGGAGATTATTTAAAGCTAATAACATAAAAATGAGAAAATTAGCTTATAAAAATATTATTTAATAATTTCCTATTTTTCAGATTTTAATACCAAAATTAAAATAAACATTGCTATAATTTAAACGAAATGATCTCAACTGTGATTCAGTGATAATTAATTAGATTATGTTATATGATGCATTATATAAAAAATTACACTTAAATTATCATCTATCATAAGAAAGTTCATTCGAAATTTGTATAATCAGTCTAATACATAAATATAATATTATAACAAATGTAAATAAAAATACCTTAGATCTTAAGAAACATTTGTTTCAGGTTGTTAAATAATTTATAGATTAATATATATATATATATATATATATATATACATATATATATTTCCTTTCGCTGTTTTACATTTTTCTCATAATGTTTTACATGTCCTTTCGCTGCAATTTTGCGCATTGGTTTGTAATTCTCCTTTCGGTTTTTCTAATCCGTAAAACTTATATATTTAAAAATTCATGTCAGTAGTTTTCTATCTATCTCTATATATATATATATTGGTTTTAGAAAAACTAATTTTCCCCCTTCTCCATCTTACATATTTCATCTCACAGTTTTGTTGGGTTTGTGAGTAAATAAATTTATCAAAATAAAAATTCTTAATAATAGCATATTATTATTATTATCGCATTATAAGAGCCACGTAAATAAACTGATAACAACTTTAATTTTTCAGAAAGAATTGTATAGTAATGTTATTTCAGAGAAATCTTTTGCTACAAATGAATTTACAATAAAACAAAATAAAATGTATTGTAATTAATTAGAGTATAAACTCTAATTCAAGTTAATAATAATAATAATTTGCTACATTTTAGTATTCCCTTTTTCAAACTTTTTTTATTATCTTCGAAAAAGCTTAGTATGCTTATAATTATTGTACACGAAGTAAAAAACTTTTCCTTTTGACAAAAAAAAAAAAAAAAAAAAAAAAAAAAAGAGAGAGAGATAGAGAGAGAGAGAGAGAGAAACAGATATTGTTTAAAAATCTATCTTAAAAATTCAATTTAGAATCTGGTTATATATTGTAAATCCAAGTAGTATGTAAAATTTTTTACATTATTCCCAACAAATGGGACGAAAAAACTATTTTTAGTAGTTTTGCATTTTTTAAATATGCATAAAGTAAAAAAAAAAAAAAAAAAAAAATTATATATTTGGTGAGAACGCAGTCTCAAAAATACACAACTTATAATTACTCATTTATATAAACGCTATGCGTTATTCATAAATATTATTAGCATAGTTAGAAACATTAGTTAATACAAAGACATTTATACTAACTAAAAAAAACTTGGTAGAAATATTTGTAGGACAGAAACTATACATACTAAAAAAAAAAATAATAATAATAATAATAAATATATAAACAAATAAATAATAAAATTTGGTATTTCAAAAATGTTTATGTTAAAATGTAAGTATTCCTCCAGTTTGTTAGTTTATTCATTTATATATGCCATGTATTGTAATGTGTGCATACATGTCTGTTTAAAAGATAAATCTCTAAAGTTTGAAAAATATTAAATGTTCAGCTAATAAATCTCTCGTAAAAACAACAGTTTGACAGTAAACCACATATAAATATTATTTCTGAAATAATTTTAAATGAGCAATTCTTTAAATGAGATTGATATTTTATAATAAAAGAATGTTTTGTTGTCGCTCATTTTTTTTGAATAAAATTCAATATTCATTACACTTATTAACACCATTAACATAAAAATGATAGTTTAATTAAAAAAAAAAATCACTGATTAAAGGTAAAAAAAAATACTGGAAACTTAAAATTTATGTTAACGAAATAAAAATTGATAGAAATACTTGAAAACTATGTTTACAAAGAAAATCGAAATTGGTATTTCAAAAACTGTAAATGTTATGTTGAAATATAAATATTCAGACAGTCTCTTTACACATGCAGTTAGATATACATCTCTTGGAACATGTGAATACATGCTTATTTAAAAGATAAATCTTAAATGCCTGTAAAGTATTAAAAAATTAGCCGATAAATCTCTTTTTAAAATAGCATTTAACAGCAGACTGCATATAAATAATATTTCTGTAATATTTTTTAAATGAACAATGATTTAACTTAGATTGATACTGCATAATTAATGTATATTTTGAAGTCGTTTATTTACTTACATAGTATAAGACTCATAACTATTTCGAAAACACCATTTAGATCCAAATTCATAAAATATTTGCAACATTTCGCTAAATTCATGTAATTGTTATAATATTATTTTTATAAATGAAGAATATGAAATATTATATAAATAGGATAGATAATATTAAGTAAATAAATCTAACCCTAAAAATATATTATAAAATGTTTTTTAACTGTTGTTGGAAGTTTTTTTTTTTGCTATATGTTATTGATGTTTCAACAAGGTAATCCTGAAAAAAAAAAAAAAAATTAATTAAAAAAATAAACTAGATTCCTCTTTCACTATTTAAGCTTTTTAGATGATGTATAATAAATCACATTAAAGTGGCATTAGTTTTTTTCATTTTAATAATAAAATTTTACATAAAAATAATACAATTAATATCAAAACATTATTTTTACTCTAAAATTTGCATATCATTTTAGAAAACGAAATAAAAGAAAATACTAAGTTTCTCAAGAGATTTCTTTTCTTTTCTTTTCTTCTTCTTCTTCTTTTTTTTTTTTTTTTTTTTTTCCTTTTTTAATTTTGCTTAAATTTCTTCACTTAAATAGCTGCCGGCTATATTCTTATTTTATGCCAATATTTTTTTAATTCTCCTTTTTTATTCGGGGGAGTAAAGAAAGAAACATGTCTACGTCTAATGTTTAACAGAGAGGAAAAGGCATATAAAACCATTAAAAACGACGTTTAAGTACATATTTAAAGTTTTTAAGCGTAAAGTAAGAAAAAGTGCTTTGTTAAAATAATTTTAAAATAATTATAATATTGCTCAATGATAAGATTTCTTTTGTAATCAAAACTGATAAAGAAAATAAAAAGAAAATCATGCAAATCCATTTAAAAATTTTTATTCTTTAATTTAAAAGAAAAAGAAAATACTGTATTAATACTATTTTTAAATTCTAAAATATAATTTAATTGTACAATTTCTTTTAATATTATGTGTAGAGTACGATCAATAAAATTTATTAACTACAGCAGATATCAGTGTTTTTGACAGCAAAATGGAACTTAATTAAGCGAAATAGGGATTTAATTTTATGAATTGAAAGGTATTTAATCATTTAGACTTTTAAAAGAGAATAAGTACAATTCTCATAAGTCTTTTTAGTAAAAGAATAAAAACGATTTAAGTCTGTAACATATATTTATTATTAATATTGTTAATATTTAGTATCTGAACATTTAATTATACTTTTTGTGAATGATTATAAAAAGAACAACCTTTTTTGTATCAGTATATGAATATATATTTAAGAATGAATAGCAGAAGAAATGAAATTAATATATATGTCAATATTTTTTACTACTTTTACCAACAGTGAAATATTTTCAAATAGGGGGAAAAATTCACCAATTGTATTATTACTTAAACTTTTATTATTACTTAAACTTTTAAATAAATATATATATATATATATATACATTTGTTTATCTCTTTAAAATTAATAAAAGAATAAAAAAATTTAAAAGAAGAATGAAAAGAATACCTGATTAATTTTACTCCTAAAAAATAAACAGGGTGTTTACTTTCTCTTTTTTTTTCTTTCTTTTGAATATATATGTAGACATATATATTCAAATTTCGTACGTACACACACACACACACACACACACACACACACATATATATATATATTAAATAAGTCATTTAGAAAATAAGTTATTTTAAAATCTTATTACAATATTCTTTTTTTTTTTTTTTTTTTCAAATTTTCATAAAAAGTTTTTGCTTTTTTTAAAAGTAAAATATTTTTATTTCACTATTATTTAATTCTTAATAGAGTAGGATTAATCATTATATAGCATTATCATTCTAGTCAATAGCCTAATACTTACACAAGAAGTATTTAAACAACCGCCATGAAAATATCATCTTAAAAAAAAAGTTTATTTATTTATTTACCAGAACAGAGGAGATGCTCTAGAACGTTAGCAATACTCTCTCAGAATTCCCACACATATCGGGATACTTGACTGAAAATCTCCCGTCATTTAGATCCCACATCGCACCCAACTGTTCTGCAACTTTAAATATCGTTTTACCAGATCATCCATCAACATTCTAAAACGAGATATATATGTATGAGCTAGAAACATACATAACCCAAATGAAAATAAAAAAACACCTTTGCTATTAAAGATTTGGCATTCATTCAAATATTTATTGTTGCTGCAATGCAGAGGTAAAAGATCATTATACAGCAAACGTAAATCTATTACATACGTCTTCATTATAAGTACGACAGCACTATTACTTTCAATCAGACATTTCGGTTGACATCAATTGCTGTATTTCATCTTGAATATATCAGAATGTCCACCAACATCCTGTTTTACCACTCCTTTACTTACCGTATAAAAATATGTCCAAATTGTAAAAACTATTAACTATTAGATTGAACTACTAACCATTGAACTATTAACCATTAGATTAAACTATTAACCATTAGTATTAGCCATTGGATAGACAAGAAGTAAAATAATTAAATTAAAATAAATCTCCTATTTCTGTGAAAAAAAAATTCAAACCTCTGAAAGATTAGATTATGTAAAACACAACACAATGTTTGAATTAGCCATTTTTCGTAAATATGTCATGAATATCACTTCCTACGTCATTTTCATTAACAAAAGATTTTTGTTGATAATCAGATTCAAAATCATGGAGTAAAATATTTTTCTCACATTTTTAAAGTTCAATAAAAAAATATAAATAAATAAATGAATTCAATTGGTTTATTTTCTTTTCGTATCTAGAGAGTAATACAGTATCTTAATAACGTAGATTTCTAAAAAAAAAAAATTAAATAATTAAAATATATAATTGTAATAAAAGATTTTATTCAAATTAATATAATAGCAGTTGCTAAGGAAAGAAATTTTATAATTTAAAAAGAAGAATAAAACAATATCCAAACATATCAATATTAACGTATTAAGTTTTTAATATACAAAATAGTTCTGTCGTACTAAATTAAATTCTCTCATTGACAAAATATTTTAGTTTTTAAATTAATCTCATATTTTATTTATGATTTTTTAAGTATAATTAATATAATTAATATAATTATTAAATAAGAAATTTTTTAATGAGAGGATATTTCCTGTCGGGATTGTCTGTACGTTCTAAAAACTAAGGAGGCATTCCATGGTGAGGAATGTAACATTTACGACAAGTTTAGCAAGTTATTCTAATCATTTTAAAAGTTGACCATTGAATTTTTTTTCTTGTTTGAAATATTACAGTATGTTCAGAACTAAAAGGTTAATAACAAATTGTAAATTAATTTATTATAGTTTTAAACAAAATAAAAACTTGTGATGAGCGTAACATTTTTTTTCAGCTTGTAGTAATAAATAAAAACCTGTAGTAATAGTTGAAATTGTAATTTAATTGTCAAAATTATTTCTCTGAAACTTACAGTTTTACAATCTTATATTTAAGTTTTTTTTTTTTCCCTTTTACTTAAGAATGTGAAAATTAATCTTCATGGATACTAATTAGATAGATACTTATTATTTCTCAAGAATAATAATATAAAATAATAATACAAATAATAATACAAATGAAATAATCACACAAATAAAACAATAAAACTAAAATAAAACTAGATAAATTAATAATACAAATTTATGTGACAAATGTAACAAAAACGATTCTCTCATGAAATGTAATATTTTAGTTGTGTGTAATTTTTCTTATATATATATATATATGTGTGTGTGTGTGTGTGTGTATGCGGGTATTTAAATTTACAGAAAATTACCAAAAAAAAATGAAAGAGAATGATTAAACTCTACAATTAATCTAATTAAAAATTATCAAAGTACAAATGAATATGAATTAAAGCATGCTAATTCCTAACTTTTTCAACGGCATTGTAGAAAAGTACATGCAACGATTATAGTTTTCTGTGTCAAAGAATGCCAAAGCTAAATTTTCTGCCTTGACCAATACCCAAACACATAATCCAAACCAAAAATCATAAAAAGAAAATATGAACCAAAATAACTATAAAATAATTAAATTAAATATTAAAATTATGAAATATTACTCACAATTACACACATGTAATAGATGAGAAGGAATGAACTACGGCGTTTTTTGTTCATTGCAGTGAAACATGCAATCGAAGACAGTTAAATGTTTTAAACATGATTCAAAAATAAAAGTATTAAAATTTATCTTAGTTTTAAATATGTATATTTGCACATTGTATTTAATTCAACTATTTAATTCATACTTATATGAAACCGCGTGTTTTCGTTTAATTACACAGTGTTATACAAAAAAAACTTCTTTTCAACAATTGGAATATAATTACGAGTAGACCATTTGAATCCTATTTTTAATTTTAGGACCTTTTGATTTAGCAACAATATAACTCAGATACCATTTATGTGTATTATATACAATGGAGCATTTTATATTACAATGGCTTTAATTAATATTTTTAATATTATCAATTAAGGTTATTAAGAATTTAATTGATAAAAATAATTGAAACACCACATTTTTTTTTTCAAACTTCTATTTTGCACTATAAGAGAAACACAGAATTTATTATTAAACAGGTTTTATTAGTAAAAACTATCGGGTTATAATTTATTATTTTAGATCAATATTTATAATTTTATTGGTAATCCAGATATTATTTTCAGAAAAAATATATTATTATGAATTACATTCATTTCTAAGTTTCATATCTGATTATTTTTAGTCCGTAACAGTAACTGTAAAAAAAATAATAATAATAAAAATAAAAATAAAAATAAAAATAAAAATAAAATAAAAAAAACTTACGCTTCACATCATAAAAATGGTTCCAAATTAGATGCAGCAAATATTTTTAGAAAATTGAAGTGTTGTGTTCCATTATTTTCGCAGTGTTATTTTAATAGTAAAAACAACATTTCACAACTAACTTAGCAACAAAATATTATTTGTGTAATTATTTTCAGCAAATAACCAGATAGACATTATCGATATTCAACTTAAATCTTAAATCTTCAGTTTGTATGAAAAAAAAAAAAAATACATTATTTTTTTCTTATAACTAATATCTGAATATTCCATTTTCAGTTATCTATTTGTTCATTTTCTAATGAAATCTTTGTAATAGTCGCAGTATTACGAGTGTTTAGAAATAAATAATTTACATTTTTTCTGAGAAGAGAAAATCTTTATTTTTTCTTAAATTTTTACTTGATAAAACTGCAAATAAATAAAAATAAAGAAGCAGTTTTTTCTTTTTAATGAATATTTTGTTTTCTAATTGCAAGTAGTATATATAATATATATATATATAGGGAGAAGTTTGTAAAATAATATTCCTCGCAATTTCCAAATAGTATTTTCTTTTCAAACAGAAACAAGTTATTTTTAACCACAAAAAATTCGAATAAATAAATTTGATCGAAAATATATTTTCTGGTGGTGTTGATTTATTCACTCACCAAAGAAAAAAAAAATCTAAATTCTTAAATTCTTAAAGAATTCTTTTATACAGCGATAAATTCTTCATACAATGTAGACAGTACTTCAAAGTATCTGAAGCATTTAAAATATAATATTTAAAGTATTTTAGAATATATTTTAAGTATAAAAGGCACTTTTTATGGATTGGCAATACTTTTTAATATGTTTAAATTTTTTTTTTTTTTTTTTTTTTTTTTTGTAAATTGAGCTTGAAAATTAAGACATTAAATTTTGATGTTACATAAATTTTTTATGAAATGTTTTTATAATTACTATAACTTTTTAAAAGTTTTTTTTTTTTTTTTTTTTTTTTTTTTTTAATACCTGTAATTCTCAAAATAAATAAATAAATAAATAAATTTGGAAAATCCTTATAAAATAGCACTTTTTGCGTGTAAAAATGCAACCAAAAATGTTTCTCTTTTATCATTCCCTGTATTCTAAAGTAGTATCTTACTTTATATCATTTCATGCACTTACAAATATATATCTTTTTGTAATCTCAAAACATTTTCAGCACTTAAATTTGAAACTAGGACCCTCAGTATATATTTTTAAAAAGAATATTACTCAATAATTATTTAATTTTTACGTAATTTTCTGATTACGATAAATTTTATCAAATCGCCGAAATGTTTTTAACTAAAGTAACTTTTCATAAAATTTAAATTAAAAGGCAATCGTGCAATTTCTTGCAATATTTTATCATAATTTGTACATATTACATTTAAAATAAAATACAAAATGGCGAACTAAATTTCTCTGCATATTCTATAAAAAAGAGTATTTCGAAAATTTAAATATTATTTATATCATTTCGATAAGCAAAACAATTTTGATAAAGGAAATACCACAAATATTGTTTAACTAAAGATTATTTACCATAAAACAGAAATTGAACTGTACATGCGTATTTTTCGTGGAATCATTTACCGCAACTACAAATAAAATTTGAAACGACATTAATAAAGGATAAGAAAAAAAAAATGCAAAATGGTGAGGCAATTGTTCCCGATACATTTTAGAAAAAAAAAAAAAAATACAAATTTATTAATTTTTTATTACTTATTTATATTATTTATATTTTTGATTAATAGAGTTCCTCAAATCTTTCAATACACTTTAAATTAATCTGTACATCTGTACTTTTTTCTACAATAATTTATCGCAATTGTGGAAAAAATAAAAATAAATAAATAAAATTGCATGTAGAATAAAAGGGAAATTGGTCAGCTACTATTCCCAATATGTATTCTAGAAAAAAGTAATTTGGAATTTTATACTTTATTTACATTTCAGATAAGAACTGTATTAAAAAAAAAAAAAAAAAAAAAAAAGAAAGAAAGAAAGAAAAGAAAGAAAGAAAAAAAAAATTGGAGTAAAGATTCGATAAATTAATTTTATATAAAAATTTCATTGTACAAGAAATTTTTTTTATTTTCCTTTCAATAGAGAGGTCCACAAGCGGCCGAGCGGTTCTGCGCTCAAAGCTGGTAGACGTGAGGTGCCGGGTTCGATTCCAGGTTACGCACATCGCCTAGCCGTTAACAGATTTCCGTTGTTTTCTACGAAACTTGCGTCAGTACGGATTAGAACTCTTTAGAAAGACCCCCATGGAGAGCACTTCCCCTCAGGCTTAGGACCATCGTCGAGTCAATCGGCCCTAATCACAACAACAAACTTTCAAAAAGATTGCGGCAGTCCTACAGAAGAATTTTTCAAATAATATAACGAAATTTGCTTTTCATACAGGCATTTAAAAAAACATACATTAAAAAAAAAAAAAAAAAAAAAAAAAAAGTCCAAAAATACTTCCGTGTTCTACTTAAAAAACAACATGCAGCCAAAATTAAATAGACAGCGTAGTTCGAACAGTACTTTTTTTTGCAATATAAATTACCATAAAAGATACGTGTTTTATTAGAAACATATTATTACACAAGATGTTGGCCAGTTTCCAGTGTAGATTATGTTGATGAATACATCAAATGCAACAGTAAGTGAAATTTAAAAGAGTTTATACCAACGCATTCACTAGAAAAATACAAGAAAGAGAAAGGAATAAATTGTTTTTTGGGGCTTTGAATTACGTTGAAAAGCAGTATCAAAGGAGATGAATACAAAAAAATAAAAAATAATGTATACATTTAGTCGCTTGGTTTAAATGCAATGTTTTTTTTTTTTTTTTTTTTTTTTTTTTTTGAAAGGTAGTATAAGTATCCTATAAATATCTTAAAGTATAACTAACACTGAAGTAATAAAAAATTTTAGTTTTTTTCTTAAGATTTGTAAAATTTTCTCTGGATAATTAAAAAATATATATATATATCACCTCGCTTTCATTCTGAGAGTACAGTTATCTGTGGTGTTTTCCTATAAACCAGTTTACGACCATAATCAAACGACAAATTATATTCCTAAAACAAATCTGCAGATGATAAGAAAAATATTAAATTAGGTAATTTATGTGTGCATATATATATATATATATATATACAGTCGAACCTTGTGAACAGGAATCTCAAGGGGAATAAAATAAAGTTGTCATGCTATCAGTAATTCAGAAACTAATCACAATTTTGATGGGGATATAGCAGTTATTATTTATATTAGTAGAAAAAGATACTGCATATATATTAATATAAATAAATATACACTGATGGGAAAAAAAATCCCACCACCAAGAAAAAATTATTGTACAGTAATGAAATTTCAGCAATACATTTGTCTAGGTAACATATTTCATTGATTAAAGTTTCAAGATCACAGGTAGAGCCATTGGCGAGAAGAGCCACTTCAAATGTGAAATGTTGGTACATTAGTAACCGGTGTAACCGCCAGAATTTTGAATGCAAGCATGCAAACGTGCATGCATTGTGTCGTACAGGTGTCGGATATCAGTTTGTGGGATTGAGTTCCATGCCTGTTGCACTTGGGCGGTCAATGCAGGTTGTGGATGACGCTGGAGTTGTCGTCCAATGATGTCCCATACGTGCTCGATTGGAGAAAGATCTGGTGATCTAGCAGGCCAAGGCAACATGTCGACACTCTGTAGAGAATGTTGGATTACAACAGCGGTATGAGGGCGAGCGTTATCCTGTTGGAAAACACCCCCTTGAATGCTGTTCATGAATGGCAGCATAACAGGTTGTATCACTAGACTGACGTACAAATTTGCAGTCAGGGTGCGTGGGATAATCACGAGAGTGCTCCTGCTGTCATACGAAATTGCTCCCCAAACCATAACTCCAGGAGTAGGCCCTGTGTGTCTAGGCCGCAGAAAGGTCGCTAGCAGGCGTTCACCTGGCCTCCTTCTAACCAGCACACGGCTATCACTGCGACCAAGGCAGAATCGGCTTTCATCAGAAAACACAACAGATCTCCACTCCCGTCCTCCAATGAGCTCTAACTTGACACCACTCACGTCGCAAACGGCAGTGGTTTGGAGTCAGTGGAATGCACGCTACAGGGCGTCTGGCTCGGAGCTGTCCTTGAAATAACCGATTTGTAACAGTTCGTTGTGTCACTGTGGTGCCAACTGCAGCTCGAATTTCAGCTGCAGACGCAGTACGATTAGCCACAGCCATACGCCGAACACGGCGGTCTTCCCTCTCAGTAGTGCCACGTGGCCGCCCGGAACCCGGTCTTCTTGAGGCAGTACCTTCCCTTGACCACTGGTGCCAACACTCATGCACAGTGGATACATTCCTGCCAAGTCTTTCTGCTCAGTGAGCTGTTGATAATGGCTTCTTCGTCTTCTTAGAGGCATCCTTGACTAAAATTAACCCACTACGTCAAATCTCAACTGTAAATAACGATCACGAACCTTACAGCGCTTATTTAAAGCAAACCTCATTTGCATGTTCATAGTGTCGCTACTAGCGCCACACTTATGCGCGTAGCTCGAAATTTGAATCGACGTCATCTTTCGGACGTATAAACACGTCTACCAAATTTCGTTTATCTAGCACAGCTCCTTCCTGGTGTTGGGATTTTTTTTTCCATCAGTGTATATAGATAATCTTATCTATTCAGTGTAAAATCCATGAAAGATTTATGTATGTATGTAAGATAAATTTATGTAAAATTTATAAATTTGTAAAATCGATGAATAATGTACAATAAAACTGAGTAGGATATTTGCATGCTTGGTCTAGATTTATGTAATTTTTTAAGATGTAAAAACAATACTTATTACACATACATATATTGTAACTAAAATATATGTACTATATTAGAAATGCGATATTATAAATTGTAAGAAAGCAGCTAATATGGATGGATATAAGTCTGTAAGAATAACATATATAAACAACAATGAAAGGTTATCAATAGATATAGAGCAAGTATTAAGAATGCATATAAATTGTATTAAAAAATATATTAGAGATTTTTGAAGTTTTCTTCTGTGGTCAGTAAAACTGCTGTTAAGATGTATATTTTTTTTCTTTATCTTTACTGCTATTACTATTATACATATCAAAAGAGTATTTTTTATTAATTTTAGCTCCGAACCTAAAAAAAATAAAAATAAAAACTACTAAGACACATTCATCCTCTTACTTATTAGTATTCTTCTTTTCGCTCTTGGAATATCTCTGGTAAAGGCTGTGTTTATGTTAGAATGTACACAGGAAGAAAAAAAAAAATAACAACTATTTACTGCGATGTGTTTCTTTCCGAAGTTAATTATTGAATATTTTACATTCACCCACAACTGTGAATAACGTAAACTACTACAGTATTATAAGATGAAATATATTTTAAACGACAGAGATGAAGCAATTTTACTGTTTAAACGTGATAAAATTAAATCAACACACATACTACTAGAATAATATATATTTAAAATCCTCGAAATTATTTAAAAGATAGAAAGAAAAAAGAAAAGAAAAAGAAAGATATTATCTTATAAATCTCTGAATTCTAGTAATGTCGTACGTTTTTGACCTGTCCTTCTCTTGTTAAGATGAGTGATAAATGAGTTATGATTCCGTAACATAAATAAATCATTTTTATATTTAAAAATACATATATATAGAATCATATTAAATGTTTTTATTATTAAATTGAAAACATTTTTAAGGTATTCCATAGATTTTTGATATAACCAGAAAATCAGAAAATAGAGTAATAATTAATTAATGTAAACTTTCTCAGGTAGTTTTTCCTTTTTCCATTTTTTTTTTTTTTTTTTTGGTCTGTTGCTAAACAAATAACTGACAATAAAAATAGCAACAAAATCTAAAGTAAAAATTAAAATGTACTGATACTAAAAAATGTGATTCAAAATAAAGAATATAAAATTTATTACTAAGATCAACATAAATCAAATTTATCTTTCTTTTTTTAATAACATGGAATTGTGTATTAAATGTATCACTGAAAAATGGCACTACAGTAGCTTAAACTCCTTCTGTTAATTACACTTTTTTTATATTTAATCTATATTTCCATTTTCAAAGAATTCCAAATTACCTTATACATGTTAAAAGATTCTCCCAACAAAAGCCAAAATTGCGAAGATATCGTCTCCATTTTTTCCTCACTCATTTTTTCAGGACTATTGACTAACATTATTGGCTAAAAATAATGGACTCAAAAGAAGATAACGATATGCAAAAAAACTACCGCGACTCCACAATGCTAATTAGCTTTTATCTGCACAAACTCTTGTTTTTCTGACGTCATTATCTGCCCTGTCATTAGTTTCTCTGCAGTGATGAACGTAAAACGGCGCTGCAGTTATTTGTGACCCACGACCTGCTTGTTCTTTGTCTTTTACATAATTCAACCAGTTTTTGTGTAGCAGAATAAAAGATAAATTTTTAATATCGACTTGTAGCTAGAGATAGAACTTAATACTGAGTGAGCCAATATCTCTTTGTTACATTTTTTTTTCTTTGGTGAAAACAAGAGAAAGTATAATAGGGAGAAATGTTGATTAATAATAAAAAGAATTCGTACAATAATAATGAGACAGATTTTTTTTTTTTTTTTTTTTATGATTTCCTAAAGTGATATTACAAATGATTCATAATGATAGACAGGCTATTTAGTAAAAGGGAGAGAGTTAGTACCGTCAAGTGGGGAATTCCCGAACATGCAATGCAAACTTGAAAAAACAGTAATTACAATTACAGCTACACTGTAAAAAATAGGTTCTTAAAAACAAGTATATATTCTCTCAAAATAACCCCGAAACAATATATACTTAAATTTCAAAACCCATGTACTCATTTTTGAGCATATTGACATGCTCAAAATTGGGGTTGACCAATAACAATTAAAATATCCCCATGTTTGACATGTCAATGTACTAAAAAATGAGTAAAAAAAATGGTAAATGTACTAAAAAATGGGTTTTCAAATTTAAGTATATATTGTTTCGGGGCTATTTTGAGACAATATATACTTATTTTTAAGAACCCATTTTTTACAGTGTAGTAAAAAAAGCATCAGAAGACTGGTTTTGAAAAACTATAAATAAAAAACTTTGTACAATAAAGCACCTTACATTGCAAAAAAAAAAAAAATCTATCTATCTATCTATCTATCTATCTATCTATATATATATATATATAAATATAGCAAGTGTTTTGCAATATATTGTATTTATACATTTTTATATTTATAGAAGAATTTCTTGTAACGTAAAAGTAATTGCAATTTTATTTAAATAAAATTTTAAAAGTAATTACCTACACATTGTGGGGCAGTTTAAAATACCTTTCCAACAGTATGTGTTATGGCAAACGTATTTACTTATGTGGTAAAATAAATATTTATGATGGATGTAATGTGTGAAAATATTATTATTCACGCAATAAAAAAAATGTTTTTACACATATGTATTCTCTGTGAATACATATTTTACACAATATGTTTGTCAGAACACGTAATAATAATGAAATATTTGAGTGATAATAGCAGTAATTACTGATTGGTTAGGTTTGCTCCGTATGACAATATGTAAATTAAAACGTTTAGAAAGAATACGTTTTCAATTTTTAATTCCACTAAATAAAGAACTTTGAAGACAATTTGGGCGAAAAAAACTGATTTTGACGATGTCTTCGACAAATTTTATCTTTCTATTTTTGCCTTTTTTTTTTTTTTTTTTTTTTTACAAAACGATATTGTCCTTTTTCATTCTACATTCAAATAATCTAATTTTAGATTATTAATTTATCATGCTTTTTAAACCTTACAAGACAAATATTCTCAAAATTCACTAAACATTGAAAAAAAAAAAAGTTATTTTCTGTACATATACTCTTAGCTAAGCGTAGAAATTATATTTAAAGCAATCTTTAATTCTAATTTATAAAATAATATGGAAAAAATTATTTTTCATTTTTCCAAGATTGAATTTATTTCTTAAAATTATACTTCAGGAACTGAATTAATTTTTAAAGCAGTGTTCGTAAATTTGGTGGTTTGTCTAAAATAACAATTACCGTAAAGGTGTTTTATTTTCTCCTTAGGTTTTACAATTTATTTATTTATTTATTTATTTATTTATTTATTTATTTTGTATTTTGTGTAATAAGACTAACTAAAAAAATCTTGTGTTTTGCGAAATAATAAATAATTATTTATTAAGATTTTTATTCGATTTACTGCGAATGATAATGAATTAAAAACTTTCAAAAAAAAAAAAAAAAAAAAAAAAAAGAAATTAATGTTTTAATAAATAAATACGTAATGGTGTATATTTATATAAAAGTTACGTTTTGTGCTAGAGCAGGCATAATTAAGGGAATTATTTAAATATAAAAAGAATAATGTCAATGAACAAGTCTATATTTCTCCTTCTATCTTAATTTACAAACATCGATTTAAAGAATTCTATCACCACTCTAGATATTTTAAATATATTCTGTAAATATTGTAAGTATCTAATATGTGTAGAATGCAAATATTTTTGACAACAGTTTCTTCTCATATATTTAAAACAAAATTTGATAGAAATAAATAAATAAATAAATAAAAATAAAAAGTACGCTGAATATTTGATTGATTTTTTTTTTTTTTTTTTTTTATGATATATTTCCACAAAAATAAATAAACTTTAAAAATCCTCTATTATTAATTTTCGGTTAAAAAGTATCTAATTACATATGTAACGCATACACACACACACATATATATTACGACAGAATATTAGGATTTTCTCGTCAATTTGACGCGCGTTAACATTATCCCATAGAACTGTTATTTTGGTAAAACATTTTTCATACAGAAAAAAATTAGAGGGTATGTGTATCGGATTTCAGAAAATGAAAAAGACGAAAAAACAAAGTCAAATTTTCCCCCTCATTTAAGGAACTTCCTAATATATATACATATACACACACACACACATATATATATACACACACATACACACATTTTCAAATAAAGCTTTTCCATAGGAAATTAATAAAAGAATTTCTTCGCATTACAAATATTTCACTGAAAATAAGTTTGTAATTTTACCTATGAAATTTTTGGCACATTTTAAATACTAAAACTTATATTCTGATGAAGATACACTTTCCTTATCTACCAGAAAGTAAATCAATATCTAACTTTTCTAGAATAATTAAAATATTTATTTACAAGAAGTGAAAAATTTGACTTCGAATTATAATATTAGAGAAATTTACATTTTACATTTAACAAAGCGTAAATACTTTTTTTACGAAACAACTTTTAACAGAACTTTCTCTGAATGTGTCACTTTTACCGTTATTATTCTATAATAATGTAATACTAGTAAGTTCAATTCTATATTTTGAGACACAGCTAAAACTATTAGCATGTAAATTTAAATAACAAAACATTTAAACGTTAAATAGTTTAGAATAAGAATGCATTATTTTGAAATATAATTTATTTCAACAGTTTAAGATATTCATAATATTCCATTTAATTAGATGAGAACTGTACTTAAATTGTTTCAAGATAAACTGTTTTAATTTAATAGGCAAAATTATTCTTTTTTAATTTAAATGTGCAAAGTATGTCGATTATGCAAAATATATATTTATGTTGCTATATAAGTTACGGTTAAATTATGTTTTTGATATTTCGTAATTATTTTGTAATTATTTTCTAATCACTTAATAGCATTATAAATTATATTAAGGAGAAATTTGAATTTATATGCGTTAATGAAATGTTTCTTTTAGTAACTACATTTATTTTCGGATGTAACTTATTTTAATTACATAAAACAAGTATATTAATTATATAATGAATATGAATACTGTTTATCAAAAGAAATATATTTCAAATTATTCATTTAAAATTAGACAAAAATTCGTGGTGGTACAAAAATTGGAGAAAATTTTGGTATCTTACTCAATATGACTAAGATACCAATATTCTCAAACCAATATTCTTTCTTTTACTAATACTCTGATATTTTGTAATTATTTTCTAATCACTTAATAGCATTATAAATTATATTAAGGAGAAAATTGAATTTATATTCGTTAATGAAATGTTTCTTTCAATAACTACATTTATCAGATATAACTTTTTTTAATTACATAAAACAAGTATATTAATTAAATAAGGATTATGAATACTATTTATCAATAGAAATATATTTCAAATTATTCATTTAAAATAAGACAAAAATTCGTGGTGGTAAAAAAAAATGGAGAAGAAATTGGTATCTTACTCATGCCTTGTTGGTTTTTCTTCCTTTTTCTCTTTGCTCGAAAGTCATATTATGTAATAGTCATGTATGTAATCCATATATATAATTAAGAAACATTTTTTATAAGAGAAAACCAATTTCGTTTGCGTATTAAGATTTTCCAAAATAGTTCCATCTGAAATTCGAAAGATTTTTTTTTTTTAAGTTCTATCAATACATTTGTACATTCTATTTAAGTACTATCCGAATTTTATGTTTAAAAAAGTAATATATACTTTGTCACAAAGTATAAATATGGCGTAAAAATTTTAATTTTTTATTGACTAACAAATCCATAGAAAAGTTTTTAAGACGTAAACATTAAACTGAAAATAGAGTTGTGTGCTTCATAACAGAACAATATTAGGATTTATGGTATATTAAGGAACAAAACACGACGTTGCTGCATACATGAATAATGTTATTGAGATGTAACCGATAACACCCAATTTCTTGTCGAATAATAAACTTATATAGTATTAAAAAATAAATAAACTTATATGGTATTAAATAAACATATATAAGTTCAAAATAAACTAAAAAAAAAAAAAAAAAAAAACATAAAATAATCCTCAAGGGATAAATTGTTTAATTATTGAATTTTAAAATGAAAGGCAAATGTTGTGTTAGAAAATGGTATTTGCGGATGTAAATATGAACAGTTTCCTATTTTTAATAATAACGCCATTAGAAATGTATTTTGTATTTGTTCGAATCTCAGATCAGTGAATGTTATAACATAAGAAATTAACGTCTCATTTATTTAACGTTATATTTATCGCACTTATATTAATATAACTAATGTATTTTGCTGTAAATTCTGCAAAATGATTTTATTCACTGTTATTTTATCCCAAAGTTTCTTTGATTGAAACATACATTGACATTTCGAAAGCTTAAAATAAAATTTATTATGTCCTCACAATTTAGTGATATTTTTATGAAATGAAATAATATTGAATCAAAATTAAAAAAGAACTTATATGAAAGCAATTTATTTTTATTTTGTTGTCAAAATGTTAAAAATGTTTTTACCATAAAATGAATAAAATAATTTTTTATTTTAACATTTGCATAAAAATGACATAATTTGCAAAAATACCTTTACAAATGTTTTAAAAGAAACGTTCCTAAAAATAATAATATATAATTTTGAAAAAATAAATTATATATATATATATATATATGTGTGTGTGTGTGTGTGTGTGTGTGTGTGTGTGATGAACATGTTCCCTGATGAAGGAATCCTTTAACTTTTGAGCATTTTCATTTTCTCATTCCAAACACTTTTACTCCATACTTATAAAATTCCTGGTTTCTGATGCATAATTTCGAGCAAAAACTTCATTTTTTCAAGTTGTACATGAAATCGCACAGGATCAGTGGAGTCGCCAGAAAAAATTTCAAGGGGGGGGGGGGGCACAACCTGAAAAAAAAAAAAAAATGTTTTTAAATAAAATTCTGATAGCATAGTTTTAAAGTTAAAGAAAAAAATGTTTATCAGAATTTTCAGGGGGGAGGGCGCCCCCCTTGCCCCATTGTGCCGACGCTCATGCACAGGATGCAACTTTTATAATTGTTAAAACATTTACTCTAATGGAAACTAATTGTATGAATCTGAACAAGTATGCTGTGGCCATAAGAAAACATTTTTCTACATCATTCTATACAATAGTTTTACCTTTAGGTTAAGATGCACAAAGATAAACGGATGTAGCTTCTCACAAACAAAAGTATTACGCATTCAGTTTTAACATGCAATTTTAACCAATAGATGCTGAGATATAGCCATGTGAATATTTTCAAATAGTGAATAATAACACTAATGTCGATATGTACCCAAATTAAGTTAGCACTTTTTCATAATGGTTATCTAACATACCATGTTTCATGCACTTCTGTGCTATAGAAGACGAAATATAGCCTTTAGAAATTCCAGGAAATTGCAACATAGTAGTAGTATCTGCTAGATGATATGCACCAAAAGTTCATAAACACGTATTTATGTTAGGGTACAACTGCATGTAATTTTCTTTTATGAAATTCTGTACATTAGTTCTTTACTTATAGCTAACAGAAAGTTTTGTGATACAGTTACAGACACATATACAGATCATAGCCTCCTAAACTAGATGCATTCCGCGTGGCTCGGAAACTTGGCAACAGAAGCGTTAGGCAGCGCCACCTAGTACAGATTACGCTCTTTTTTATTCAACTGTCACTAATAATTTTAAGAAGTGATACATGATATATATAATCGTCATTTCTTCGCTTCTGTTCGCCTTTTATGTATATCAAATCCCACTTTTAAAAATTTTTGATGGCTGTTGAATAAAAAGGTCGCGCAATCTATACCAGGTGGCGCTGTCTACCGCCAAGTTTCCGAGACACGCGGAATGCATCTAGTTTAGGAGGCTATGTACAAATAAACAGACATTATTCGAAAATAAACAAAATTCGCTCAAACATCTCAAAACATATCATATATATATGTGTGTGTGTGTGTGTGTGTGTATAGTGCAATGCAAAATGTTATAAAATGACGCAACTCTGCTTATTCAATACTTTTTTCCATTGAATATAGAAGAAAGTAAAAAGGTTTTCAAAATTAGTTTTTATAAACATTTTTTACTATTGAGTGTTATAAATATGCCTAAAATATATTTTAAATGAATCATTGAAACTTCCCAAAAGATCAATGGCGCATTTTTTGAAGTAATCACATTTTAATTTTTACGCTGTTAAATACTAAGTGATATTTTGATAACGTCATAAAATTCACCGTAAAAAAATTAATAGTAAGTAAGAAAGCAAGTAATGAATAAAAAAAGAAAATATGCATGCATATTTATTGGGATATATATATATATATTTATTTAAATACGTTTCAAGCATAATTATCAGAAAGGTACTACATAATTATGAAATTAGACATTTATTTATTTTTCTTGCATTAGTCTGCGAAAAATAATTGTATTAAATTACTAAATCTTTTCTAAAAATATTAATTACACTTTATTTTTTATTTTATTTTATTTTTTCTTTTTTTTTTTTTTTTTTTGTGTGTGTGTGTGTGTGTGCTTCAACAAATTTTGTAAAGCAAAGTAATTACTAAAGACGATAATGAAAACTAAACAAATTTATTCAATTACATTTTTTTTTTCAATTTACTTAATTTCAAAATAAGGTTTAACTAAAAATTTTCTTTTTATTTATTTTTTGAAGAAAAATAATAAATATACTTACGGAATAAAAATACAGTGAATTTTAGGCATTGTTTTAAGAACAATTTTCTCTCAAATGATTTTACAAAAAACATATTTAAATAAAATTAAATAAAATAAAATAAAACTAATTTAAAATATAATAACATTTTTAAGGAAGGTTATATTTTATTTTCAAGAAAATAAGAACAACAATGTAGTGAAAATAGTTTTTTCCCCTTCAAAATGATTTTTTTTTTCATCGGAATTTCCAGATTTTATTTTATTTTATTTTGATTTCAAATAAACTTAATTTGATTATATATTTAGATATTTTGCAAATAGATAATATTTATCGAATGGCCTTTTCTATTTTATTTTAAATCTTTAAAACGAGATGAAATATATTTTTACCTAGAGATTTTAATTAATAAATTAAATATTTTTTAATTTAATTTAAGCAACATTTTATTACTTATCACCAAATTCAAAGTGTATTTTTAATGTTATATTCTTTTATTTTATTTATTGATTTATTTATTTGCTTATTATAATTATTATTATTATTATCATCATTTTTTAAAAAGATTATATTGCAAATTTCATTATACGATCAAATGATTAAGCTTAATAAATTTTAGGAATATTTAGTTCAATACCAACGCACTTTATAGGATAATTTACCAAAAATTATATTTTTTAGGGCTTACAATTATCGTAATTGACTTTAAAGGTACGCTTTTTAATATAAATATAGGGGAATTTTACATATGAAATAAATAAATGGAATGTGTTAGAAGTTTTACTTTTAACATTATGGTGGGAATTTCTTTATGGCATTCAGCTATAAATATTTCTGAAAGAAAATATAATAAATAGTTTTTTAATACTAGAATCTTTAGTAGGGCCCTGTATAGAAAATTTTGCCCAATCGGAACAACTTTCATAACAAAGCCCGCCCCCAATACAAGAATAATTAATTTTGTGTCAAAAAAAAAAAAAAAAAAAAATTGATATCCCTCCTCCTCCCCCCCCCAAATAAATAAATAAATAAATAAATAAATAAATAAAAATAAAAACGAGCTATGGTTAAAATGGACAATTTGCTGCCGAGGGAGGCCTTTATTAATGTCACGTTTTCGATCTTAATTCTAATGTGATAAATTGAAGACGTTTGATATAATTATAGACGTCTTATTGTATCTTCACTTTAAAATCATAAAAAGCTAATGGATCCTAATACAGTATCGTCAACTACGTTTTCCCTTTTTAGATTCATTAGGATAGCTAAACTGCAATCGTTGCTTGAAAATGTTGCCTGAGGATATCAGAATATTTGTAAAAATGCACATGTCTAAGAAATTGATTATTTTTTATCCCATATCTTTGCCTTTTCTAAATAAATAAATAAATAAAAACTATTTTTCGATATAAGATGTACCAGAATGTATTAAAAAAATCGTTATATATTATTAATAGAAAAAAAATATTGCTAAAAAGAATGCAAAATAATTTTTAAGTGTAAAATATTAAATATAACGATAAATAAATTATTCGTCTTTTCTTGCTTTGATGTGTATTTTTTTTTTCTAAAAAAATAATAAAATTATAGCACATAAATAACTCAAATAAATAAATAAATAAATAAATAAAAATAAATAAATAAAAATAAATAAATATATATATATATATATAGTTGGACTCCAACTATAACTCCAACTATATTTATATATAGTTGGAGTTTCAAATTTTGCATAAGATTTTATTTTTCTAAAATATTTTCAGCTGAAAAGCATTGTGTGTGGTATATATTCACATGAAATATTCCATCAAAGATATATTTCAAGATATAAAAATAATTAACATTTTAAATAGAAATAATTAAAATCCCTTTTCAAATATTACAGATAAAATTTAATTCTTACATTTCTCGCGCAGCTTAACTTTTACTGTAAAACAAGTGCTTTCCGCGCTTAGTTGTTAATTGTACATTTAAATGTATGTATGTGTCATAGTAGTGTTAAGATAAAAATCAAATAAAATTTTAGTTTTTAGTTTTTTTCGCATATCTGCATTTTCTATTTTGGAACTATAGATAAATTCCTAATTAATTAAAAAAAGATTTGAATGAATAACTTTAACATTTATACTAAAGTGATTTCTGGTGTATAAAAAAATTTTATTCCACTACATTATATCAGAGATAATTTTAAAATAAAATTTTAGAATTTCATTTACCTGCAATTAGTTTACGTTTCTTCGTCATTCCAGAATGCTGCGAAAATTTACAATCTATATTTAAATTTAAATATTTTAAGTAAAGTATTATTTGATAAAAAACATAAAACTTAAGATAAAATTCAATATAGGCAATGCTTTTCGATCCTCTGTGCGCTTCCTTTTATTAACTAACTTCTACGAAATTAACTGTTAAATGAAGATAAAAATTTCTTTTAGCCAAGCTGTAAAGTACAGAAATATTAGTCGAAAGTACTTCATTTGCATTAGAATTTTTTTTTCTTTTTTTAAATAAATACAATTTTACTTATACAAAGAAAACGATGCAATTTCAAACTAAGTATTATTTATAGCAAAGCAGCCAACTTTTATAATTTATTCCGGAGCATATTTAGCGCTGGCTTTATTTTACACCACATTATTTATAGAATAATTTTCTCCAATATACGTAACATAATAAAAAAAAAATTACTCTTAAATAAAATATTGTTCGAAAAAGCAGGTCTAACTACGTTACGGTGTAAATTACACTGCGCTGCAAAAAAAAAAAAAAAAAAATCCATCCCCTTCTACCATTTTTGCTGATTCTTATGTAAAATGACCTCCTGAATCCGAATATGACTACCATTTTGCCCAGTCACACACTGTTTTCTCGGGACACTTCTCCTTCCCCCATTTTTTATCACTGTTTCGTAATCTTATGGCAGTGAATTTGATTTGAAGAATGAAAAATAATTAATTTAACATTTAAAAATAAAAATATATAATTTTTAATAAATAAATTTAATAAAAGATTAAAAAGATATAAGAAATGGGATACAAAATTTCAGTGGCATATCCTCCCCCCTAAATTTTTCCCCTGGCCGCAAATGTTGATGTTCTAGAATTTTTCAACTCTGTAGTCCCTCAGAAGATATTTAACAGCTAAAATAATCCTCTCCCCCCCTCCTAAAAATCAAATTTATATCCGTAAAATTATCGAAAAGTGATAAAAATATGTGGCCGTCCTTAAAAAACGGTGGGTGATAGGGCAAAATGAACGTCATATTCCGATTCAGGAGGTCATTTTACATAAGAATTTGCCAAAATGATGTTGGTGGCGATTTTCATGCCGAGCAGTGTTATTAAAGTTGTCAATTCCGTTCATAGTATATGTTTTTGAAATACGTGTCTCCATGACAATATCGTTGAGAACAGTGTTGCCAGACTTTGTGACTTTTATTCACTAGTCACCAGTAATCTTGAGAAATGATATTTGATGTGCATAACAGACGACTCTTCGATTAGATTCGTCGATTATGTATATCAAACATCCCTTCTTAAAATCCTTGGTGACTATTGAATAAAAAAGTCGCAAAGCATGCCAATAATGGTTGAGAATCCCTTTAGGTTGAGGTTGAGTGTTTTTAACGTTGCAATAGAGCTGCATAATAGCTATTAATAACGGTCTGGAATTCACTCCAGGAAGCGAACCGGAAACAGGCCATGCAATTATCATCCTCCAGTATGGCTTATCAGCTTCATTAACTCCTAAAGATATGTATTTTACGGTATAAACGCGAGTCAGTTTACTATGTTTTTTTATTTTCCTACACGTATGCAACTCATGTACATTTTCAGATATATTCATGTACTCTTTACTAATCATGCAATTTTTAAACTTTATAAAATAATTTGCCTTAAAACATTAATAATGAATTAACCTGATCGATTTTAGTATAGTATTGTTTAAGTTTTTTGTTCTTTGTATAATCATTACTTTTTAAGTGTCCTTTTGATTAAAGAATTGTAATATTTTTTGTATGTTTTCGTAGCAAAAATAAAAACAAAACATACTTTTTTTTTTCTTTTGTGAGAGAGGGAAAGAGAAGGGGGTGAAAGCGGACAGGGATATCATATTTTCATAAAACCCTTATTATAAATATTACATGAACAAAATATTTCATATTTTAATACCTTTTCTCTCTCGCGCTTAACTAAACATCACCAATCAATATAAACTTTTAAAAAAAAGACAATATTTAATTTTACCCATTTAATTTCAGAATACGAATCATAAATTTTTGAGCGTGACTTCTATCATTACAAAGATGTCATACAGAACATTATTCTAAATTAAAAAAATTAATAACAAAAATAATAATTTACCTGATCACTATTTTTCGTTACATTATTTGGCAATATTAGCCGCTAAGGGAAACATCCTATTGGCCTCCATATATACTTCCGCACATGTGTATTAATTAATTGCGTAACTCGTGTTTTGAATCATTATTATTTTTTATGGTTTTAATGCTTATTTTTTAATATTTAAATTGTAATAAAAAAAATGTGCTTGATAAAGAAAACATAAACAGTAAAAAAATAATAACGAAATGCTTTAGGATTGTTTTAATCTTCTTTATCTTATTTTTTATTTCTTTATTTTATTTTTTGCATATTTTATCTGCGATAACATAATATATCATTTTTTTTTTCTTTTCATAATGATGGAAAACTGTTGAAGATAAAGGACACACATTTAATTTTATGTTATCGCAGTCTAAAATTGCATCAAGTTCATATTGATTCTATTACGTTATTTTAAGCTTTATTTAACAAATCATTTAATTTCTTTTCATTACTCAAAGGAACAACCTTTTTAACACTTTACAACAAGGTTGAAAAGTGTTAATGACTTCGGTTTGTCTGTCTGTATGTCCGTGTATTAGTCTATTCGCCTGTCCGTCCGCGCTCTAAGGCCCATAGTTATTCATGGAATGTCTTGAAACTGATATATGTTACCCAAGCTCACTATCGGGGTGTTTCCTATTGAAATTGGAGTGTGTACCTCTATTGGTTTGTGTACAGGGGCACCTGAAAGTATTCCAAAACATTGTGTTCTATGGGAGGTATTTCTATAAAACATATTTTAATACCTTTGCTGCACACAAGTCTTAATGAAATTGAAATATGTTATTCAAGTTCACTATCGGATGTTTCTTATGTAAATGGAATAAATACCAGCACTGATTTGTGTACAAAGACACCCGAAATTATTCTAAAGCAATGCGTTCTAAGAGAAGTATTTCTGTAAAGCAAGTTTTAATAACTTTACTTTGTACAAAGCTTAATGAAATTGAAATATGTTATTCATATGCACAAAAGAGTGCTTGCTATATAATATAGTATGATGAGTATTAGATTTACAGGGCCACACAAAAATATTCAGTTACATTAAGGGCTATTAATAAAAATTTGTTGGAATTGTACTTTCGTTTACATTAAGCGTTTTAACACTTTCTAACAAATTTTAAGTGTGAATATGATTTCTATTTGTGTATATGTCTGTCCGATTGTCTACTTTTTATCTGTCTGTCTCCCGCCCCCAGCGTCCATAAATGTTTTCAGAATATTTAAATAATGTTATATATTAGTCAAGTTCACTGTGGAGTATTGTCTATTTAAAATGACAATAGTAGGTCCTTTACAACTAATTTATGCATGGGAACAACGAAAAAAAAAAAAATGCCAATATATTGCGTTTTAGGAGAGACATTTTTAAAAATCACATTTAAACAACTTTCTACCCTAAATATCATAATGAATTTTTTATGTAATGCTAATTTTGTAGCATAATGTTTTGTATAGAATATAATATGATTAATCTTCAAATTTACAGGGCTACACTAAAATATGCAGATATACATTAAGGACTGCAATTATAATCTAACGGCTGCATTTTCTTTTGTGTTAAGCCTTTTTATCACTTGCCAGCAATGTCTAAGAGTGATTTTAAATTCAATTAGTCTATCTGAACGCTTTTCAGTGCTTCTGTCTGATGTTGTGTGATAACGTAGGCAAAGAATATTGAAAGTTACATGCTACAATAAGTACATACACTTGAAAAGGATTAATAATCAATGCGTACTACATGATTTTTCGTTCTTGTTTAACCATAAAAGCAATGCGTGAAAATTATTTTCAAAAAATGTTTTCCAAAATATCACCAAACAGATATAAATTTTTTTAAATATTCAACTGTTATTGAAAGGCCAGACATTATTTAAAAATAAAGCAAGTTACTCACTCTGGACCTTCTCCTACTTATTATTATTATTATTTTTATGCTACTAGTTTGATTTCTATTAAGCTATCGAAGGTTTTCTGCGCTGAAATTGAAGGACAAACAATGAACTTAAACAGAACAAAAATTCCGACTTAGTTATTCTAAAATAGCAATTAACAAATAAAACAACTAACTATTGTACCTCACTAGATTTCGATTCTTTCAATTTATTATTTGATTGTTACTTCACTAATTATTTCATTTCGTGTTAATACTTAAGAGATTTTTTTTTTAATTACATTTAAAAGCGACATCTGAAGATCATAAAATAATGCATTAAGAGTTTTAAAAAAAAACAATTTCCCAAATATGTACAGTTGTTATATTAAAAAGGTTTTTTTTTTTTTTTTTTTTTTTTTTTTAAAGCAATTTTTTATAAAAAGGCAAACGTTTAATTTGAAAAGTAAAAGTAAAAAGTAAAATGTGAGTCCTTTTCTCTTCCGTTTTATTATACATTGGTAATAAATTATGTGACGGACATCTAGAATCTAAATTATGGCTCTAGTAAAAATAGTTCTATGTCATTCTTGCTATGGTTCTAAAAAACCCTATTAGAATTCTAGACCGTTTTCCTATATTATGGTGATCAATCTCATTTAAAAATCTCTGTAATTAATTGTGAACACAAGAGGCGAGTTTTAGTGACTATAATTTTGTTTTATAACTCAATTAGAGTAAATCAACTAGAATTTCTCGCAAAACAAAGGATTCATAACATTCATAATATTATTTCAGAATCTACAAAAGTGTAGACTAAAAATCTTCGATTACTTCGTCTATCTAGGTTATTTTTTCATCTTATATGCATAACTCGGAAATATATATTTAGAGTTTAAGGATTTAGAAAATGGCTACTTATTCGTTCTAAGTGAAAGCAGTATACTTTTTTTCTCAGTGTGCAATCGCCTAGATTTCCATAAAACCATCGACCTTAACTGATTCAAAACTAGAGAAAAAACTACATTGAACGAGACTGCGCAAAAACGGAGTTAAGTTCTATTAAATAATATGTAAACTTTTTATAAAATTCGTAGTCACTTTAATTCCAAACAGCTTTGAATAATCTAAACAAATAACAAATTTACTGCACTATTATTACTATTTATTTATTTAATTTATACTTCACAAATTATTTCATTTAATACTAATGCTTAGAATATAAAAATCCACATGTGAAGACAACAGTCATAAAATATGTCCAAAATTTTTCAGAAAGGAAATGTTTTTCAAAAGTGTAGAGTTGTTGCTGAAAGGTCAAAGATCATTTTTAAAAAAAACTTTATTTCCACTTCTCTCTTGTTTTATTATTCCACCAGCTTGATTTTCATAACATTATCGACGCATTAACTGGTTCGACACTGGATAACAAAGTATAATTTTGCTCCTTCTCTTTTATATTGCGCGATTAGCTTGACTTTCATAAAAGTATCGACGTATATCCGTGTCAAAAATAAAGAACAAACAATAATAAAAGAAACCTATAAAAACCTTCATGTAATTTAATTTTGTGATGAACAAGCATCATAAATAGAACAGAAACAAAAAATATTTTTTAGTATAATTTAAAATTAATTTGAACTATTCTAGTTACCATTGTTCGATTTTCACGAACTGTTTAATCTTTATATAACAAATTATTTCACATTATTTTATTACATAAAGAAACTACATTATTTTTTATCAGAAAAGCAACGTGTGAAGATTTCAATCATAAAATATGTTCCAAGATCTTCAGACAGACACCATTTTTCAAAAGTGTTCAGCTGTTATTGAAAGGTCAAACATCATTTAAAAAAACGGCAACTTTTGTTCGCAAACATAGTCACTCTAAGCCCTCTCCTCCTCCTTTTTATTATGCTACTAGCTTGATTTCCATAAAGCTATCGACGCTTATCTGTGTCGAAACTGAAGAACAAACAATAATGAACGGAACCTAACAAAAACAGAGTGCTGTTCGATTTTGTGATGAGCGAGTGAGGAGAGGAGGAATCTTATCGGAGACTATTCATAGCGATCTAGGAGTCGCAAAGTTCCCGTAGATGCAAATCCAATATCTAGTTACGTCAACTAAATGTGAAAAGTGGTGTATCTGAGAACCCAAGATTCTGTGATTGGGAGAGAAAAAAAAAATGTTTATATTGAAGGGAGAATTGAAGAAGAGGGGATGCGGAAGTTCTTTAAAATGTAATATCTATATTAAGAGATTGCAAGAATAATTACTGTAACTTGTTCTCTTTCTAATGAATCAGATAAATAACTATTTGATCTCTTTAATTCAGTAGAATTTATTAATGCTTTAAGTGTTCGAGAATTTTTAGTTCTCCATCATATTATAAGCATGGGGGACTTAGGTAATCGTGCATATTTTCAACCTCTATTTTTATTAAAAAAATATATATATATTTATTTATTTACTTTTTTAGCCCTTAAATTATAATAAAACCTTATAATAAAAACGCTACCTTATAATAAAAATAAATCATATTGAAATACAGATTTTTTATTTTTATTTTTATTTTTAGCGCGTAACCGTATATAGTATATTAGGATTTTTTTTTAGAATTTCTTTATTACTCAAACTATTTTGATAATATTTTAATTCAGTTCGATTGAAAAACATACATAAAATAACTCCCCTCGACCCCCCCCCCCCAAAAGAAAAAAAAAAAAAAAGTAAATAAATGTATGAATGAATGAAAGTAGCGCTAGTAAAATAAACCGATATTCCGGATTTTTTGTATGTGTATGACATTATACACACACACTGTGTGTTTGTATACATAATTTTATATGTGCACGTTAGCATTACTTTATTTTTAAAAATATTAATTAACATATTTTTTAAAAATAAATTTGTGATTAATTCATTTTTGTCATTATTCTTTTCTTTTCAACATTTTTTTTTTTTTTTTTTTTTTTTACCCTATATGTGAGAGAATTGAAAACAAAATGAATCTAAAAGCTTTGGATAATGAAAGCTTTCATATTTTCTCGACATGAATAAATATAATAAATATTTAATTAAAGTTATGTTATTGTTTTACTATTTTAAATCTTTATTTATATGTCTTTTCTTATAGTTTTGAGAATAAATTAATTTTAAAGATTTGACGTTCTAATTGTTTAATAAATATTTAATAATGGGTTTTTTATTTAAGAATTTTCATTAAAAATAATGTATCAGTATATTTGCGGATTAAATATTTGAATGAAACACAAAAGATAAAGTAAATACATTTTTTTATGTGTTAATTTGTTTTCTTGCGATTTCAGATTTTAAATATACATTTTAATATTTCAAATAAATTAATTTATAAAAACCTGTTTTACAGAAATCTGAGTGTTTATTTTATTTTATTTTATTTTTGTTTAGTTTTGTATTAAGCAAAGAATTATAGAAAGTAGCTAGACTTATATTATCTTATATACTTTTCATTAATTTTATTGTATACTTACGACAAAAAAATAAAATTATATATATATATATATATATATACAAAAATAAACGCATTTTAGAATTAAAATTTATTTATAATTTATATTCTGAATTTTTTAAGATAGAATATGTTATTGACGTCCAGCAAAAATACATTATTAATTAATTTTTCGAAGTAGATTTTTTTTTTTTTTTTTTTTTTTTTTATATATATATATATATATAATAAACATAAATTTTTGCAGACTTCTAATATTAATCGTAAAAAAGAAAAGGGGTAATAAAATTATTAGTAATATTGTTTTAAATTTATGTAATTGATTTTGGGGTAGATGACATTATTTGGTAGTTTAAAAAAAATTTTGCCAGGAAAACACTTAAATATTCAATGAAAGCAATTTTTTCTTTTCTTTTCTTTTCCTTTCTTTTCTTTCTTTCTTTCTTTTTTTTTTTTTTTTTGATAATTTTGAAAACATAATTCTGTAGTCCTTAATAGCTTTAGTTTTAAAAAGATTTCAATTTTTAATAGCTTAATAAATTATTATATATATATATATATATATATATATATATATATATATATATATATATATTTCTTTACAAATTATTTTTATTATCCTTTAAATAACAAATTGTTATATAATTGTAACTTATACAACTACCATTAAAAGAAAATAAAAACAACGTTCAAACAGCACAAATGAAAGAAAAATTGTTATCGAATATACGCCGATTCGAAATTTTCTAAGTTCCTTCCTCAGGACTAGCAGAGAATGAATTTAAACATGATAAAAAAAAATAAAATAAATAAAATAAAAGAATTAAGAAAACGAAAATTTAAATGTTAAAACCATGGACCTTGCCAAGTAAGCATGGTCCAAGACCTGGGCCAGAAAGGCAATTTATGTAAAGTGCCTCAGGCATAAGTGCAATACTCAAAGTGGCGCAGTTGTAATAGGTAGAAACCCTTAGTAATAGGGACCAACGAAAGCGTAATACAGAAACCATTTCATAAAAAGTGGAAGAGAAAAAATGTGAGTTTTTTTCTAAATAGATTGTAACCAAATTTTAGCGAAGTTTTCGCTCGTCATGTTTTTGTACAAGAGATTTCACAACTTACCTTTATAGAAATTCCAATATTTGGAACATTTAATCTTTTTCAAAAATTGTAAGTACAATAAATTATATTGTACAATAAGTTTTGCACTGAACTTGCCTTTAGTGCAGACTCGAGAATAAAAGGGATGCCTTGGGAAACTCAATAAAAAGGGCAACCCATTTTCAAAAAGGGCATTATTTGCATGATTTGCAGTCTTATATGTTCTGATTTTTGTAGGTTACAAAAGTAATTTACTATTTTTACGTGTATATATGGAGGGTAAATTTTTTCTTACAAGAATGCTGTAAAAATATTGCTAGAAGATTACATGTCAGGAAGAAAAAGCTAAAGGCGTCCGAACATTTAAAATATTAGAAAAGGCCACTTGGTATTAAATTGTTTTTTAAAAGGGTCGATGGCTGCTAAAATGGGTTGTAAAAGGACCGTTAGCTGCTAAAGTGTTTAAAGGGCTAGCGATTGGAGCATCCTGCCAAATTAGCCTAGAGTCAGCACTAGCCTTAATGAGAATTATCATACGAGATACCAGAAAAGAGATTTGCTTTTTATTGGTCCCCACTACTACTGCGTCATTTTCATTTTCTTAATTCCTTGATTATGTTTAAGTCCATTCTCTACTAGTACAGAAAGAAAGAACTTAGGAAGTTCCGAAACGGCTGGATACTAGATAACAATTTCCTCTTAATTGGTGCGCCTTTTAACATTGTTTGCATTTTCTTTTAATACAAAGTTTCTCCACTTATATTTGACTATACAACTACCACCTAAATTAATTATAACATTATATCAATCCAAATTCTTTTATATATCTCTGTAAACAAATTAAAAATGTTACACATACCATTTTAAAGAGGAAACATGCTCCCTCTGTCAATTTCCCCGTCTCTGGTCACCAAATCCCATGTAACTCTAAATGAAAACTTGTTTCTAGAATTACTCATTATCTAATGTTTTTTGGTTTTATTTAATTACATTTTCCGATTCGGAAAATTCACAACACTTAAATTAATACTCGTTCTCTAAAAAATGTATATAAGTATTAACTTTGAGTTTAAAAAAGCGAAAAATTAACTAAGTACATTTTTTCTCATATTCTAGAAACAAAATGAAATATAAAAAAATTAAATAAATAATATATATATATATATATATATTAATACGAGTATACTAGTTCAATAGTTATGAATTTTACGAACGTGAAAACGAAAAAAAAAAAAAAAAAATAGTACATTAGGTAATGAGTAATTCTTTAAACAAATTTCTCCACAGAGTTACATCAGATTTGGTAACTGTAGACGGGAAAGTTGTGAGAATGAAAGAGGAGACTTAAGACGGGAAAGGAGAGGGGGAGGGGGAGAAAGAAAAAGCTAAGTCTTTATTATTGTTTTCCTTTGTCTTTTAGATTTTTTTTTAGAAAGTTAAAAATATAATTATATAAAAGTAAAGATAAAAGTAAATAATTAGTTAAAAGGTTTTTACTTATACTATGTTTTAAGCATTTAAGCATTTAAGCATTGTAAAAAACAGCATTGAAAATTAATGATCAGGTATTTATTTTAGTTAAACAAAAATTAATTAAACCAAATAAGTGAACACGTTTCAGTTTATTGAACAGATTTGAATGTGGAAACGTCTTTTCCTTTATTTTTTCTTTTCGAATTTTGATGATTTCAAGATTTTCTAAACAGCTAAGTCGGAACACATTCAAGAATAATATGATAGAGCAATGGATTAGTCAGAAAAGAAAGCTCTGTGTAATACAAATATAGTGTTCTGAAATTACTTTTAATTGTTATTTAATAAGTGAATATAACGTAGAGTAAATTAAAAATAGTCGACAATATAAGGTGAAAATAATTTTATTTTTAGACACTTATTTTATTGCTATTTTATTATATCTACGGCAGAAAAATTGGTCGGCAGCAAAATTGTAGAAGCGCTAGCACAGTGGCGGCTCGTGTAAATTTTCACAGGTGGGGCCCGATCCGTCGTATGATGCGTAATTTAACTTTAATGCTATTCATTATTCAAACATGAAAACAAACATTAATAAAATGGGGTGTAAAACGAAATTTCGGATTTTTTTTTTTTTTTTTTTTTTTTTTTTTATGATGGCGATTCTTAAATTCAACTCTATGGAAAACATTGCTAAAAATTATCTCAAAAATTAAAGTGTTATAAATACAATCGAAAAATTCTGCAATGTTCTGAGCAATGGAATATCAAATTTTAAATATCTGGAAGCTAGTAGACGGAAATTGCCAAGTTCGATACCAGATCGCTTTCGTCGACATATACATTTGGAGTTTACTATGGTTTTCTCCAAAACTCAAATAAAAAGGGCTATGCAACACTTAGAAAGACTTTCTACAGAGAGTACACCACTCAGGTCTAGGACCCTCTTTTAGTCAACTGGCTTTAACCCTAACACTACACACCATTAAAATTTAAATTCAAATGTCTCAGAGTGTAATATTATTTAGCTTATGCTAATTATATCCCTAAATTTTTTTAATTATAGAATTTTAAGTGTTATATGTCTTAAAAAATAAATAAAATAAACCTTAATCAATCTGTAAGAAGTTATATTGGAATTCAGAAAGTCATGATTAATGTAATGTGGATACATATTTAAAAAAAAAAAAAAAAAAAAAAAAAAAAACATATTTCTTACTTTAATAGCTTAATTTTAGATAATTTAAATTAACTTTCAATAAATAAAGAAATAAAACGGGCTATCATCTTAAAAAAAAAAAAAAAAAGAAAAAAAGAAAAAGAGAGAAAGAAAAAAGAAAGAAAAGAAAAGAAAGAAAAAAGAAACATTCCAGATGTTTCTATTAAATCGCATTTAAAAGCAAAATCCTTGAATAACAATAATAAATCACAATTTTATGCAGCTATTTAATCCATTTATCCATGTAAATCCATTAATTATTTATCTAAAAATTTTACAGTTTATTTACATAAAAGTTTTAATACACTATTCTGAAGGGAAAAAAAAAATCGCATATTATTTTTATTATTATTTTCCCCCCTCATTTAAATTCAAAACACTTTAGTTAAAGCGGTCTTAAATTCTTATACAAGCTTTTATCTCAAAGGTTAGTCTAGAAAATATTTTTGACTTTTACCAGATTTCTTTTTTTAAACACTAAAATTTTAAACTGTCATATATAACTCTAAAAAATTCACCGAAAAATCAATGAGGGAAAAAAAAAAAAAAAAAAAAAAAAAAACGTAATGTAGAAGTCGCCAAATTTTATCCGTGAATTGCATGGTTAACAGACAGTTTTTTTACCTATAGTTTTGTTCCAAAGGGCAGGACTCTGCTGGCCCATCGACGAGAAAATTACAGCGTGCTTACACTACTGATAAAGCAGTTCGTCGCCAAATCAGTCAACCCGATTTTCTAGTATAATAAACTGAACAAATAAACACGCCAATTTCGGGCCAACTGAAAAAGGCCCAATCCCCATTCTCTTAGATAAGGAAGGGAAGTAGCAGGTAGTCGGTCATTAGTGATTTGTGACAGCTGAAAAAATATATTGACTAATAAATGATAATGAAAGAAGATTAAGAAAAAGTTAGATAGACGTAGTTATTTTGTACATATGTTTTTGAACAGTTATAAAAAACAAAATTATTATTATTACTATTTTAATCGAGAAAAAATTTAGGTGGGGCCGTGCCCGCTGGCCCTTAATGTAGAACCGCCACTGGCTAGCAATAATTCATATTTAAAAGATATGCACCTAATATTGTTTTGTTAAGTGAATATTTGTCGACTCATGATCTTAGTCTTTATGATGTTTATAAAAAAGTAAGTTTATGATACAAATTAGTGATACTAACCTATATATATATGAAAAATATGGATGTGTACTTCAACAATTTTGCTGCCGACTGTATAATTATTTTGAATTGCTATATTTATGTACTCTAAACTACAACTATCGTTTATAATTATATTGTTACGTTTGTATTAAAGCTTTAATATAAGAATATGTTACATTTACATTCTCTTCCACAAAACGCGTGAATATTGGATTCAGGATAATAAATATATGCACGCTTTTTGAATGTTTCTTTTGGTTAAGAACTGCAGATAAATCATGATAGTTATAATATTAACAGCTTCATCTCGCATCTATATATTTACAGCTCTGCTATCTTTATTCAAACTGACTTATACGCATACTACGATGCATCTCCTATTTTCTATACCTAATTAACAAATCATTCCTGAAACTACAACAAAATCGCGTAAATATATCCTCTTCAACATTTCAACACTATCATAATCTCATTCCAAAAGTATTCACATGCTGAAAAGAAACGAGATAAAAGATTAGCAGAAATAATTCCGGAAGCCTTTGTGAATGATGAGCTTCAAATCGATTGTTCGAATCCTTTTGTACATCCATGTCCCATTGTGCCAGTGCCAACGACTGTCGACATTTTTTTTTCCGTAACTTTATTTTTTCTCTCTCTCTCTCTTTTATCCTATTCTCTTTTCTAATCTCCATCACGGACAGTTCATCTGCCGTGACTAGATATAGAGAAGTGTAAGCCTTATTATTCAGTATTTCTGAATTCTCTGTGAAGCCTTTCAAAATGAGACTAATGGCCTTTCTCTGTGGTACATTAGCGAAGCCGTTCATTACTAAAAGACTGGCGAATTCGGTGGCCATTACTTTTAATTTAGCCACCACGACCAATAAGAAGCGACGGTCGTGTGTCAATCGCCGCAAAATATGCCCGCCAACCCGGGCGCGTAATTGTTATTTATGCTCTTGCTTATATAACTCCAATTTGTGATCTTCTCTCATTGAGTCTTGTAAGGGCTTTCGCATGACACAAGCAAATTTGACATTCTCTGCCGTGAGATGGCTAAGTGAAAGTTACCGTTTTTCATTCAGTTGTTTTCTCATTTTCTCGAGCTGCATACGATATTAAGTTTCAGTTGCTCGTTGTCAAGCTTTGCTTTTTATTGGTGTTTTCTTGCGATGTCACCTGTTTCTCATTTTCTTTTGATATATCATAGCAGAAAGAGCTTACAGAAAATTTCTTGCGCTCGTTCCCTTTTGGCTGTAATTCCATTACTTCTTATTTAGTGTAGCGCTTTGGCGCAGAAATTTTGACGGCGGGTGTATTATTAAAATAAATTCATTTTATCTCTTATTTCCCAAACGGTTTTAAATATTTGAAATTTTATATCCTCTTTTTATAAATAATATTGAAATTAAATTCTTAACTGCGAAACTTAAATAATATTTTAATTAATATATATATATATATATATATAATGATGAGTCAGTTTTATATGCCACAAAAGCAATATTATTATATTGCTTTTGTGGTGAATTTGTGAATATTGACATATTTACACCTAGAAAAAGAATTCGTATTATTTTTCATATTCAATAGTTTACATTTTATTTCTTCTTGGATTTTAAGCTGTAGCAAACAATTCAAATTGAGTTTTTTTTTTTTTTTTTTTTTTTTTTTTTTTACTGTATTGCACAATTTTTTTCCTGTAAAAACATCTAATGTTTGTGTTAAATTTCGAATATATATATATATATATATATAAACCACTTTTTATTTATATACACTTAAAAAAAAAAAAAAAAACTACTCACCCTTTCATCGAATTCTATTATCACGTAATATCATGACACAAATGTCAAGATATTTTTTTTTCTGTTTTCTTATACATTTTTACTCATATTATTTGAACTAAAGTACCTAAAGTACCTAAAAATTGTTGCATTAATTACAAAAATATCTCTAAAATTCTAAAATTCATCAACTGCAATGCTGAGAATATTTTTGTGCAATTCATTTTACTCGCTAAAATGTATTATAATTAGTATTATCAACTTTATTTACAATAATTCAGAAGTTTCATATACGCCAGAAATAAAATGTTGTTTTTTAAATTTTGAATTTAAATGACAAATTTTAAAATATTTAGCTTTCCTCGCTCTGGTACGTTTGTCACAGTAATAAAATGAACTTATGTAATAGTCAATCAAACTTCGATTCATCAATGAAAATATTGGAAGAGCCTGCATGTCTTACTACTACATCAAAAATGCGTTTCTGGTAAATGGTGCGTGCTGAATACAGGAAGACAAGTTCGCGTGCGCAAGGGTAGTTATGAGTATGTTCTCCCTCGTTGTGGCAGAATTGTAACTTTTCGAATCATTTCAACAAAAATTTGAAAGATATATTCCTTTCACTGTCTATTTATATATGATTCTAAATGTAGGTCGCGTTATTAGCTTCGTGATCAAATGGGAAATGCTATATTTTTTTCTTCCAGAAAAATATGTTAGAAAATTATATTGAAAAGTAAAAAATGATTATTCTTTTGGTTGATTTTGCTGTGTATGTGTGAAGATATTTTACATTTCACAACCCATTACGATACAAGAAAATTATTTATATTTTCAAGTCGCCTACTAAATTAATTACTTATGTAAAATTTACATTTCGCTATTTACGAATTTTTAAAAAACTAATTTATTTGTTTAATTAATTATCTGAAATTCACTATGAAATATTTACTATAATTATTATTATTATCATTAGCCAGTTGTTTTAGATAAAAACTTTACGAAAACTGTGTAAATTAACAATATCCTTCAAATTTTTATTTCGACGTTCAAAGAAAATATTAATAGACAATTAGCAAAAGTAAGTAAATAATTTTAAAAGCCTGCTCAAATCTGAGTTCCATTTCAATTTAATTTTTACTGTCAAACACGAAATTTACTGTTCGTTACCCGAAGAAAATAATTGATATTTTGTTTAACAGTCATTACCTTGTGAATTAAGTCATGAAATTACATTAACCCAAATTTTAATTTTACGTACTATGAGGATCTAAATTTTTGTTATTTGCGTTTATGTATCCGTTTTATTACTTCCATTACCCTACTACCGTAGGTAATGGAAGTATTGTATTCGGTCTGAAAATTCGATATCGGGTTTTTACCTGATTTACACGTTTTAAGGTCCCCTGAGTCCAAAAATGTGGTTTTTGGCAATTGGTCAGTGTGTATGTATGTGTGTGTGTGTGTGTGTGTATGTATGTGGAGAATCTTCTGGCTATTATAGCTCAGAAACTAATAAAGATAGAGCTACGAAAATTTAGAATTGAAATACGTCTGGTGTACAGATAAAATTTCCAAATTTTGGTGAAAGTTGAAAAACCGGAAGTGGGACATCGGAAACCGGAAGTGGGACCGTAAGTCCGTATCTCAAAAACGGCTCTAACGATTTTCTTCAAACTTGGTATATAAACACTCTATTAGATGTCCTTTCGAATGATATAGCTGGTTAGTTCAGGAAAATTGATAGGCGTCCTGTATAGATAGCTCAATTTCAGGCCTCGCAAAGGCGTTCCTTTAAAAACGGTTGTACGGATTTTTTTCAAACTCGACATTTTAACTCACTTTTAAATATGCTTTTGTATGTAATTATTGTTTTCCTGTCAATAATTGAGTTTAACCGGAAGTGGGACCATAAGTCCGTATCTCAAAAACGGCTCTAACGATTTAATGTTTATAATGTTAATACTTCTTTAATATTTATAATGTGTGTAGTACTGGGTAATGGAAGTCGTGTGGCTGTTGCACACCAGATTTTTTTTATTGTACAGTTAAACATCTGTTATACGTCTCTCATTTATAGGTCTTTTACATTTATACGTCATTTTAGTAAAGTCCCGATTCATTCCTATTCACTTTAATGCTAAAATTCTTCGTTTATACGCCTTTCAGTATCGATTATACGTCTTTTCCACTTTTCTAAAACTGACAAAATTCCCTCTCCTGGTCATTATTTTTCGTTCAAAATCTTAATTTTCATGAACATGTAAACTATGATACTGATATCATGATTTCAGAATTATTCACAATCTATGAACAAATTGAAAATAATTTATTTGATGCTAATTTAAGTTTTGATGATGTAGAATGCGAAGAAGTTATTCCTTGTTTTCATTTAAAGATTCAATCGACTGCATTGAAAAACTTAGAACTTGTTTTGCTTATCAAAACACAAGTGAAATTTCTTAATACTCCCAGACAATCAGCACGTCATGTGAATATTAAAGACTTTTAAATATACAATGTGTATGAACATAAACCATATAATACTTATTATTAAATATACTCAATATACTTGCATAATACTCAAGATATGAGATGTATAATTAATACTCAAGTCATGCATTAATGAAGGATATTTTTTACTTTTTATAATAAATCTTTTTTAATTTAATTATTATATTCGAATATAAATTCTACTACAAAGTAATATGCCAGTTACTATAATAATAAAATTTATAAATTAGTATTTTCACATAAATTTTTCCTCAGTGCCATTAAATTTACAGTAATTATTATTTTCCCCCCCTTTTTTTGATCATGTGTTTTTTCATTTATACGTCCTTTTACGTCGGTCCCTTGAAAGACGTATAAACGGTGTTTTACCGTATTTAAATACAACACATGTTTCTGCTATTCATTATACGGTATTGTGTTTCAAAACGCACGTTTGCATTTGACGTCATTACAAAAAAGATAAAAAAAAAACATTTTGAGAAAACTTCTACATTACGACGTCTTATATAATTGATGTAACGATGGCTGTAGCCAAATCATAAAAGAAAATATCGCCAAAAATACAGAAATGGATGTCAAATTCATCGCATAAAATAATTTTATATATTTAATTATTAATATTTATTTATTTACATTAAATTAAATTAATAAAACTGATACATTTGAAAAATTTATTAAAAATATTACAAAAAATATATTTAAAATTACAAAAGAAAAGGGTATGTAATGAACTAAAAACTAACTAGTGAGGCAAGTATAGCGGCGTCTTTATTCAAGGATTCTATTGGTGAGAATTAAACGACAACATTTTATTCAAAAAAGACCAAGAGAAGTATGCCTTTAAAACAAATAAAATAATGTTAGAAAATAGTAACCATAAATGATTAAATGAAGTAAGAAGAAAAAGATAAGAGTTAGAAAGTAGAAAAGAAATTCTAACTTCTGATACGACTGCTAAAACAGGTGTGATGTAAGATAATTTAAGAAAGAGAATAGTTATTAAAATATATAAAAATGTTATACTTTTCATCAATTATATATATACAATAAATATTACATTTAATATTTTCTTATTTCAGTTATATTTTAATTAACATATTCGTAAAGCAACTTGACGCTATTAGCTTATCCCACATGTCATCTCGGCATAAAATTCAATGGATAAATGGATTATTTTACTTATTATATGTAACGGAGAGTACATAAAACTCAATTTGATCCCCCCGAAATTTAATGTCATCTGCGACGACCTTACATAATCAATCACGCTTGGTTCCACCGATAAAAACACTTAAATACCTCCTAAATGCATAGCGTGTCTCCAGAATTTAAGTGCGTCTCTGCCAAATGGTGCGTGCAGCGGGCAGGAAGACTAGTTTTGCGTGAGCTGAAGAAGTTAGTAGTGTAAACGGTTATTAGATTCAAATGTATATTCTTGATTTTTTACTTGGTTTCTTATGACATTTGATCGTTTCTGTTTCCATGCACAGTGCTTTTATTTATTTATTTTTCGATGCTTAGTCTTCATTTATCCTGAAAAAAAAAAAAAAAAAAAAAAAATGTAGATTTATTAGCTTTAACATTTTTTTTTTTTTTTTTTTTTTTTAATACTCAAGAAATATATATATATATACACGTTGTATTCCCTTAATTTATTTTTCATGAATCGGAAACATAATGAGTTACCAAATTACAAGTTAAATGTGAGGAGTAAACTTAAGTTTTGTTCATTTATTTATTTATTTTGTGAATTTATCTTAGTAAAATTTGCAAAATAACGATCATTTTATTCAGTGATTTTAAGAAAATTGACTTATTATAAGAAAAAGAAAGTAAATTATTTACCTCATCTATATTAGAAAATACTTTCCAACATAACAATATTGCGATATGCTAGTCAGGGCTCCCACAAATGTAAATTTGGATACCAGAATTTTTATATAGTAATTTTTTTTAAATAGATATCGACGGATATGAACGATTTGTTATGTCTAAAACTACTGCACCTATAAAAATAGTGATATTCATATATATATATATATATTGTGTGTGTGTGTGAGAGAGAGAGAAAGAGAGAGAATCTGTGTGTCCATCTTTGCTTCTATATCTATATACTTATCACAATCGAATTTGCTTTTTAAATTTTCCAGTATCAATCTGCTTCTTTTATACCTGAAAATATAGGCTATTTTTTTTTCCTATAATTAAAAAGGTGAATTTTATATGTAAATATATTTTCCAAGACAATAAATACAGAATAAATGATATTAAAAAAAAAAAAAAAAAAAAAAAAGAAAAACGAAAGAAAGAAAGAAAGAAAAGAAAGAAAGAAAAGAAAACATATCTAACTCATTATAAAAGCAAAGGCAGATAGTTAAGATAAAGTAAGATAACTTTTGAATTACCTTATTTGAAATACGTGTTAAATTAATTTGCATTTCATTTTCGTGAGTAAATTAGCGTGGTGTAAAACGCAAAAGCTGACACGAAAAACAGTAGTTTAACATAATTTGCATTTATCATTTGCAGTTGTAGAAAAATTTGCGAGAAAATACATTCTTTGTTTCAGAAATCATGAACGAAAGATTTTTTTGAAAATTTATTTTATGTTTGATGTTACAATATATATATATGTATACATATATAACACGGCGATTATAATTAAAATTATTTAAATAATTTATTGTTTAACATCCTCATCTTCGAATTATTCCCATGATAGCACATAATTTAAGTTTTAATGATAATTGGTCAAAACATAATTAGATGATTATCAAAGCTCAAAATTCATCTTTTAAATTTCGTATAAACTTTTTTTTTTTTTTTTTTGAACAGTTTTATTTACTAGAGTTTATAATTTTAACTTTTGCAATTTTAAATTGCCTGTGACATGCGTATTTTGCAATTTCTCTTTTGACGTAATGTAAACATAGAGACAAATCTTTATCTAATTACAAATATATTTACTAGTTTCTAATTCTATTATAATATTAAACATTTGTTTATGAAAATTCATATTTAATACATGTAAATAACCTTTTTATTAAAATAATGTTAATCAGAAACATTATTTGAATATTTCACGCATATTAAATACCACTTTTTAAACTTTAACGCATTGCAGTGTCGATCATTTTTTTTTCTCACACACATGTATGTATATGTATGAGAAGAAAATAAATATAATTTTCTACTTTATTATTTCTTTAATCAAATATATTAAAAATTTTCTCACTCTCTCTATATATATATTTTAATTTTAAATTAATGTGAAATGAATTCTTTTGAATATTAGACAGAAATAAAATCATAAAAGAAATAGCTTAAAATTTTAGAAAATATTTTTACGTTATTAAATACACCTTTTTTTTTTTTTTTTTTTTTTTTTTGTAAGATAGTTATAAGATTCGTAAGGTTTTAGATTATCTCATAATCGTTTTGTGTGACACAAATAAGCTTTGTTTTCTTTACCTATCTTTAATTGATGCATGATATTTCCCGATTCCTTTAGCGAAAAAAGGATAAAATCATAAATATATTTATGTATACATTTTATTTTTATTAAATTTCAGATTTTAAGAATTTTCTTAAAAGCTCTTTTATTATAAAATCAACGCTTTCTAAATTATTTATGAATTATTTAAAGTGATGTATTTATTCATCGCTTTTCGTAATATATATATATATATATATAATTTTATTTCATGTTAAAGACATTTAAAATGTTATAAATAGTTTTGGATGACGTTCCGCGATTCTCTAAAAGATACATTTGAAAAGGATATAAAGTACATTTATTTTTGAGTTTCATTTCCTTTAAATCATAAATTTTAAGAATTCATTTTAAAAATATTTTGTAGTTTTTAATTATTGTAAAATCACTCTTTTTTTATGAACTATTTTTGCATTATTCAAAATGGATTTTTTTTGCATGTCCTATTTTAAAAGAGCATATTTTAGTTTAAATTAAAGGCGTTTTGAATCTAGAATATTCTTTCTCGGGTTGTCTTCATGAAAATTTCAAACTATTTCTTTTGTGAATCATTGGCTTGTTTTAAATTATTGTGAAATAAACTTTTCTCTAAATTAGATAGAAATAAAATCTTGAAAGAAATAATTTAAAATTTAAGAAATTATATTCGCGTTATTTGAAATGGTTTATTAAATTCGCCGTTTTTTTTTTTTTTTTTTTTTTTTTTTTTTTTTTTGTAAGATGATAACTTTAGGTCATTTCAAAGGATATGTGAGAGTTCCATATAAATTGTTTCTCTCTTTATAATTTTTTACATAATACATGGTGTTTCCTGTTTCTTTTTAGAAAAGTATAAAAAAAAAAAAATAGATAAAAACGAAAATATATTTATCTATGCATTTTATTTTCAGTAAAAATAATTTTTTGAAATTTAATCATTTTTAACTTTTTTATTATTGCAAAACCAATCCATCATTTTTAGAATGTTTTTGAATTAGTTAGATTGATTTATTTACTTGTCAGTTTTTCCAAAAAGATACTTTATTTATTTGAAAGGCATTTTGAATGTTCCAAATAAACTGCATCTCTCTTCATTTCTTCTTCTTTTTTTTTTTTTTTTTTTTTCCGTTCACTGAATGACTTTTTGCAGGGTTTGTACAAACTGCTCTTTACAAATAAAATAAAAACACTTTCTATCACTATTTTCAAACGAAAACTTTATTTTTAAATTTATGGGTTTATTTTATAGCAACTATTTTAAATTAAATACCGTGGATATAAACAAATGTATATTTAATTATGCGTTCTAATTTCTTTAATTCAAAAATTTCAATACACACACACATATATATGTATATGTACATACATGTGTGTGTGTGTGTATGTGTTTAAATATCTTTATTTTTTAAATTCATTTGTTCTAAATAATTTTGCGTTATTTAAAGATTTTTTTTGTTGTTGTTGTTTTAACACGTTGTTTCCAGTAAAATGATATTTAAGGCTAAAAGAATTTTGAATCTTCCAAATAAGTACTTATCTCTCTCAATGGACAATATCCGTTTTTTTTTGTTCGAGGCTAAATCATACCCGACATGTGACTTCTGATTCTCCATTTCCCTATGAATTTCCAAATATTTCCCTATACAATGCAAACATTTCCCATTGAAACACAAATGTAAACATTATAATTCTGTATTATTCTCTGTAGTAATCAAGTGCCAATAGTTTATTACGTAAAGCGGATAAAGTCCATTTATTATTGTTATTGGGAAATATACAATTCCATAAATTAACAAAAAGAAATTGCTAAAAAATATTATAAAATTTCAAAAATTATTTTTGCATTATTTGAAGTGATTTATTTAACGCATCTTTTTATGTAAGAGGATAAATTCAGATGATCTGAAAGGCATTTTTGAATGTTCCAAATAAGTTGCTTCTCTCTTTATAATCTTCTACGCATTGCAGAATCTATCAGCGATTCCCTTTACAAAAATACCCGAAAAGGATAAAGACAAAAAACACGTTTTCTTCGGAACTGAAGAGAGCTAGTTTTATATACAGTAGGCATCTCAGACCTGAGAGATACGATCCTAGCGTCAACAATAATGGAATTTGATGTTTTTTCCATCTTTTTTGTTCTATCGAGTCGCAAGAAGATTTTACTTTTTGTTTTGGGCCGAAGAAATGGAAATGTCCAGAATGATTTTTGCAGATACGCTTGCATTTGTTAAGTTTGGAATAAAATTGAGATCCTTTCAAGATATTCTTAGAGAAGAGTAAATTTATTTAACTCAACATTTTCTGGAGAATTATTTATTCATTTTCTTTCTCTTTCTCTCTCTCTCTCTCTCTCTCTCTCTCTTTTTTTTTTTTTTTTTTTTTTTTTTTCCAGAGTATAAAATATTCTAATGCTGTGTTTCCTTTTATGCAATTTTACTTAACCAAAAATGACTGTTCGCTCGGTTATATATGCTTGGTATTGTATTTTTATCATATTATTTCATTTATATACATTTTTAATTTTTATGATTTATTTTATCGTCTAGCTCATCATTTTGTTTATACTTGATAGTACTGTTGGGTACTGATGATGAATGTTTGCTAAATGCGTTACCCAATATAGATTTTTTTTTTTTTTGGAAGATTTTTTATGGTTATTTGAAGAATTTTCTTTATTTTACATCTTTAAATCAAATTATACATTTTCCTATATGTAATAACAGTTTTTATAGTTTTATTTTAAATTCTTAATATTTATTATCATAATAATCTTTCTCGTTTCTTCGCATTGTCGTGATTAAATACGGTATATATATATATAAACAGCCAGACCTCTATTTAATGAAATTAAAAGTAGTTATATGGAAAATTCGTTAAACAGAGATTCATTTTCTGTAATATTTAAAACAATATAAAAGGAAATTTTCAATTCGTAATCACAAACTATCATTTGATAACGTAAGGATTTATACTTATTTTAAAAATTAATGTATTCATTTCTTACAATTATTCTATTTGCAAAAAGAGTAAAAGAAAGGAATTAAAGAAAACTTAACACCCAAAACAAATTCCGTGACTAGCACCTAGAAGTTAAATTGTAACTCTAGTACAGAGAGTTTTATGTCATCCTTATAAATTTTAATTCCCCATTCAAGGGAGTTCTAAAGACCCCTATTTGAAAGCTAGCATGTTTTCCTATATCATTGCCGTCAAACTTATATCAAAATCTTTACAAATAAATGCGAACAGAAGAGGCAAATTTTGCTACTTGGTAATTTCGGTTTGTGCTCCAATTCTAGGAAATTCTAGAATACCTTGCAATACAAAAGATTCATAGTATTCCTAACATTCATAATATCATTTGATATTATGATTTTCTTTTTCAAAATCTATAAAATCTATATAATATAAATTTTGAATCGTTTCATCTATACAGGTTATTTATTTACATTATACGCATAACTCGAAAAACTCTGTAGTTTAGAAATTCTTTGAAAATCTATATAAATAAAGCAAAGAGTTCCACACATCCGGGCGGATCACTCCTATTTTTGAATGGTCTAGATTTAACTACTTTGGTGGTGAAAAACGGCCATTTTATTTTTAGTAAAAACTAAATTTTTTAAAAGATACTGCATAGATGTTATACTTTTTAAAAGAGCTCTAAAAACTGTTCCTTTTTTGTGAGGACATTATTTACATCAAGTTATTAGATTTAAAGATCTTACGCTGCAAAGTTCCACAACGTGATATCATTCGTTTGCTTTTATATTAAAATAAGAGTCTAATTTTAAATAAAAAACAGTCTAATATTAAAGAATAATGAATAACTTTTTTTAAATTATCAGTTTTGAATTTTTAAGAGCTGCAATTTTTAAATTACAGCGTACTTATTTCCCATACATAATCCATTAAATTTGTAAACAATTGTTGATTCATTTTTGAAATTCATTCATATTGAGCATTGTTGCAAAGCGAGGGCAAAACGGAAGAAATATTTTATTTAATTCAATTTGTAATATGTTATTTTGACTTTTTGACCTTAAAATGAATTTTTAATTATGTTACAAAACTCAAAATATGATACAAAAAATAGTGATTTAATACTTTTGAAAATTCATTTAAATTTAGTGACCAGCGAAGCGCTCGTAGCCTTCTAGTATTTTATAATACGTGAAAATTTGTTGATTTTCACATAATCATCATTTTAGATTTTAGTTCTTTCGTATTTTTTCGTATTGCGTATTCTTTTAAATTTTTTTACCCTACCCAAAATATCCAATTCTGTTACTGTTTGGATGTCACAATTTCAAAATATCATTTGGATACTCAAGTTTTATTTTATTATAATATACATCGTAAAAAATGTATGCTAAAATACCTTCAACTTCTGTAAGTGTTCGAAAATTCTTACAGAAAATCTTTCTTTTCTAAAGCTATAGAAATTTAATTTAAAATTACATCTCAATCTGTCAGAAAGAAAACATTTTTTATAGCCAAATTAAATCTGTAGCCATTGATACAGATTTCAGCCATTGATACCGAGAACAGCTGTTTTATGTTTTGCATACGGAGAATTGGTATCAAATAACAAATGAGAAGTGCTAAGTAACAAAACAAATTATGATTCCATGGCTTAAAGGAAACAAAGCCGCCTTAAATGCAGTGAACTCTGATTCAATTCTTGCTAGCAAAACTGAAGAAAGGTCCATAGGACGGTTTTTGGGCCCTGTGGAATCTCAACTTACAATTTTATAACATGAAAGACCCCTCATAATGTTAGATTTGCTACGCCAACTTGGACTCCTGTTTCATTCATGACTGTCAATGGTGTGTAGATAGTAATAAAGAGAACCAAATACTGTATCATATTAGCTTTTATTTTAACTTATAGAGGAAAGGAAGGGCTCGGGACGTGGAAGAACTCGCAAATAGACTTAATTATACAATAACGCAATTTAGAATACGTCAAAAACTTTCCTCGCCACTGTAGCAGATTGCGCTATCACAAGCTGTCTCTAGGGAACTTTAACCCTGCATAAAAAAGAATTATCGCCTACTGAAGCACTTTTTAAATCGCTTTCTATTAACAGAACACTCCATCAAAAAACACACACCACACACCAATACACACCAAGTGTTCCGTTAAGCACTCTATTTAAAGTCCTTACCTTAAAAAAAATGATTCACTTCATTTTATACCAAAATTCTTCTCCTAAAACTACTCATATTCAAATTGTACCCACCGTTCGCAATCTACGTAAATTCCGTTCTTAAATTGTCAGGCTACCTAACCAATAACTAGAGACAATCTATACCAAAACAAATGCACCTCTACTCGACACTTCCAACCAGCTATCTTCCACACAACATCGCCAAAATATCCTGGAGACCTTCCCATTCTCAGCCAAACATTTTATCTCAACTCGACATTATCACTTTAGACTACTTTAAATACTAAATTCAACTGGCGACTTTTACCTTCTCAACCCAATATTCGAACTCACCACCCTCATTTATAACTTCTTCCAATACTGAATTCTATTGACGATCATTACTTTCTCAACTCGACGCCACTCATACCTTACAACTCCCATTAAAGAAAAGTTTTCATGAGGGTTCAAAACACGCCCGAATTAAAACTTTACCAGTTAAACTATCCTTCATCTGACGTTAACTTTAAGGTAGGTACTGTACCTCCAACAAAAATGAAATGAATCGTATAAAATTTTCTTCTAAATAGAATTTTTAAAGCTTTAATTTCTTTTAAAGAAAAAAAAAAAATAGGTAGTGAAGAGAATAAGTTTAATTTAGTTTTAATGCTCACTGAGAAAAAAAAAAAAAAAAAAAAACCTTAAGCGTTTAAAGAAAAGAAAAATTGATAATTTATACTTAAAAAACGGTCGTTATATAAGGAAAAACTCATCGGACTTAAAAAAGAATTTCTTAAAAAAGAATTTTAATGAGTTCATCCACATCGGGAAATATAAGGCTTTACAGTGTTTCCTAACAACCAGGAAATATGTACTTTAAATTTGTAGGTAAAAGTACCTATTTTTTTTTTTTTTTTTTTACTTATTTAAGTTTAACAACAATCTTCATCTGAGGGTTCTTCATCTATAGCTGGGTAGCTTAGCCTCGGAACTCGTGTCTTGGTTTTCGGATAGTGTAATGGGCATCTTTGCGTACTTTTTCAGAATCATCATACTCCATTAAAAGGTATACATTCTGAAAGAATTAAAAAAAAACTTACAGTTTGCTTATTAAAAAAAAACTGCCGTTTGGAAAGAAAATAGTCATTCCTGCCTCTATTACAAAAAGAACAATACATTGCTTGTGTGCATATGGGCATACGGAAAAACTCAAGTGTTAGTCATTTTAATATTATAAAATTATGCCTGTGGCTCAAAAAAAAAAAAAAAAATGCTCCCCTCACTATCAGTGCACACATAAAAATTTTAGATTACAAAAGTTTTACCAATACAGATATACAATTATACAAGGAAATGGAGGTGTTTATACAAAGGGCCATGCAATTCGATATACAATAATGAAAAGGAGTATAGTCACCCGCTCTGCAGCTGATGACTGAAAGAAACTGATTTGTAATACAGAGATATATCAAATATTTGTACAATAGAAAGACATTTTCCACTAAACTGCATGACTTCAATCAGGTTTAACATACTGTTATGCTAAACATGATTTTGATAAAAGAAAACATTTAAATTTTGCAAGAAAAGAAATAATTAAAATGTATTCTTAAGGATTTTTTTTCTCTTTTTTTATTTATTTTTTTTTTTTTTTAATGTGTCTTTCAATAAAGATATTGTAAGGTATTACACATAATTTATGAATAGTTAATAAGATTTCCTTGGTGTTTATCACGCATCTCGGACGAATCATGGGAAATATATGCTTTAAATCTCACTAAACTCGAATTTTATTTTATCTGACAGCTCTTCATAATAGACATTAATCTATCAAAAAATCAATACATCTTCCACGTTATAATTTGAGGCAAATGCTCTTCAATGATATAAGTTCGAAATTTTTTTTGGATTAAATATTTTCTCGCATTCGCTGTGTATAGGCACTGATTTATACATATATATATATACATATAACTAAGTTCAGATGAAGAAAGAACAATACATAAAGATCTAAATATTTCTTACAGATGGTCCACTTTAGCATAACAGATTTTTGTAAACAAACGGAAATAATTAAATGCAGAAAATAAAGAACAGGAAATATTTCAAAGGAAAGTCTTATCTTTGTATTATACTTCTTAGTAAAAACTCGTCGAATAACAAAAATGATAATTAAGTGAAAATTCTTAAATAGTTTTATGGACTTTAAGCCTACTTCTTAGTATTTATTATTTATTTATGTATAATATATATTTCATTAGATTGTTGCAACATATTAAATATATCCTGCCTCAGTTGGGTTGTTGTAATCAGAGTAAATTTACAGTTAAAGAAGAAATAAATGGCATTCCATTCTTTCCCATTAATGTCGACCTTAAAGACAAACGTGTCGACTTGGAAACAAAATTTGTCATAAAATGATAATTTAGGGTTTTTTAAGTTTCGAAGCTCTAAGTTGATTACAATCCAAGTTTTGGAATTTTCCAATGGATTGTAACACAGAAAGCATCGCCAAGGATATAAATAGAAGTAAGTTGACTCTCGCAGGCATATTGTGTTTAGAGAGTTATTTTCAACATTTCCCCCTGAGAGAATGTGCTTCAAGCATTTCATCTTTGTTCGAGAATCGTCAAAATTTAATGCTCTTTGTTTTACTATTATAGAAAAAGTCCTTGTCCTATCAGAGTATTTCCAGAATATTCGTTGAATAGTGAATTTTGCAATACGAGTGAAGGCTATATTGAACTGTTTCGAGAATATTCATTGAACTAGCTGTTTTATTGAACTGTTTCGAGAATATTCGTTAAATTGGTGGTTTTATTGGACTACATAAGAATACGTATTAAATAAAAAGCAGTCATTGACTAAAACCTGCGTGTTTGTTTGTGAACTACCTTTTCACAGAAGAATGTAGACATATTTCGTAACAATATTTATGGAAAAACCGTTAATTAAATAACCAATGCTGTTGCAGTGTATTTACTTGTCAGATTAATTATTTATCAATAAATTAAGCTTTTTGAACATATACTTGTATATCTACCTGCAGAATGATAAATATTTTAAGTAAATAATAATAATAATAATAATAATAATAATAATAATAATAATAATAATAATCAATAAATAAATCACAGTGTTCATTCATTCAATGTAATCATTCATCTCTGAGCTAAATAAAAATAAATTTTCCATGTTTAAAATCACTAAAAGCAAATTTTTATCTTTGAATTGAGAACTTTTTTTAATTATCAAATCCTTATGCGCATGGCTCAATCGCTAATTTACATCCATCTCATCTAGTTTGGCGAAAGTTTCTCATCTTTTTTCTTAATTTCATACTCTTTTCTCGTCATTTTGTGATTTTTTTTTTTTTTTCATTATGCAACGTCTCAGCGCTCTTTTAGAGCAAAAAAAGAGGAAGTAATATCTTCCTTTTGCAGCAAAACAACGCAGTGAGCAATCATTTCTTCTTAATAAGTTGCTAGAAACATCAATAAAAAATAAAAATAAAATAAATAAATAAAAGTGTAATTTCGCGCCCCTATTTACTTTTACGACTTTGTATCTAGCTTTAATTGAAGTTACGCTGTTTCAAAATTTCATGATCGTAACTGAATAATCTAGGTTATATGAATGACGCGCTATTTCATTTAATGCAAATGTAAATTTACTCCATTTTAAATATAAGCATACATTTACGTTAAATTAAATTTCTTGTCATTTTTAAGACATATTATTTTTTCTTTAAAGATTATCTTCAGGTCACTATTTTATATAATGAATATTAGAAAAAAAGACTTTAGTTACTTACGTTTGTATTAACTAAACACCCGATTTGTCTTATTTTCTAATAAATGAAAGTAAATTTGAAATTTCGAAAGTAAAAGATGTCATACAATAAATCATCTATTCGCGATTGCATTCGCAACGAATTTTTCAAACTAAAAGGGCTGTAAAAGCATTCCAGTAAAACTTTGTTCTTGAGAACGAAATTATATTAAAGCACAGGTGGATTTTGGTGTCGACGTTTTAAAAATGGCGATTTTGGTGTTACCAACTGAGAACGTAGTGACGCTTTCCTGGAGGCTAGGCATGACACTCGGCAAGCACTGTTTGATGAAGGTGCATTTCAAACGCAAAAAGAACTTACTGAATAATTTGGAATATCCCAGAAAACGGTTTCTAATCGTTCAACTGGGAATAGTTCAATCGGAACTGGAAAGATTCAGAAAGCAGGAAAATGAGTGTCACATGTATTGAGCCTGAAGAAAATCGAAGACTGAATTTATTTTGAATTGCTTGAAACTGTTCATGATGCAACGCAGTAAATCTTGTAGAAAATAGTGACGGGAGAGGAAAAATGGATATATTATGGCTATCTGAAATGCAAAAAACGTTAGGTAAATTCCAGCAAAGCAACAGTATGGACGCTGAAACGAATCATTCTTTGCAAAAATGTTATCCTATGCATCTGGTGGGATAAAAAGAGTGTGTTCTATAATGAATTATTATACTCCAGCATAAATGTAACTCACGAACGCTATAAAAACCAATTATTTTGATTAAACCGGAAATTGGTCGAAAATGCTTCTTTAGCGGCAAAGGTTTGTGCCCTGTAAAAATTGCTTCATGAAAACGTAAGGCCTCATCTTGAGAAATAGTTCAAGTACATAGTAACACATTTCTCGACGATTTTGGAGCGCCCGGTGTATAATCCTGACATAGCCATTTCGGATTATTATTTGTTTCTATCAATGCACAATGTCTTGTTTTCTGTAGTCTTCCGGATAATAGACGAAGTACGAAATAGGGTTGACGAATTCCTCACGTCAAAAGGCCGAATGGTTCTATACTAACATCCGTCAACGGTGCGATCGAAGGTTGGTTGATAATACAATATTATGATGGAGAATATTTTGGCGAAAACAAGCACTATTTTCAATGACGTATTAATTTTCTGAAACATGCTCGAAGCTTATTACTACGCACAATATATTTTCTTACACTTAACGTTCGAAAAATTTCTAATGTACCACAGTAAAATTTTTGGTATAACTTAGTTATTTAGTAATACTTATGAAGCATGGTAAAGCTCTTACTTTGAACAAATATTTTTTCCTTGTTAATTTTAATACTTATTACAATGATTTGATTTCTTTAGATAGACATTAGTCATTTTCTTTCTAGAATTTGTTTTTAGATGATTGCTTAAGTTCTAATTATATATGTTTTATATTCTATAGTCATGCGTTTTCATAGTTTATTTCAACAAAATTAAGAGTTTTATAACTAATTCTTGATCACTAATATATGATAGTAATGCAGCATTTTCATATTTTGCTACTTTTTTATTCAATAGTCACCAATAATTTTGAGAAGTGATATTTGATATACATAACATATGATTAATCTTCCAAGTGATTTGGCAACCGTTACATTTAAAATTTAGTGTAGATGTTGAATAAAAAAGTCGCAATAACTGGCAACACTGTAGCAATGCTTCATCTTAATAGCGAAGTGTGTTAGGGTTTATAATCTTATTTTGCGAAATATCTTAATCAGATTACTTTAATGAAAACAAAACAAAGGTTTCATCTGCTTATCTCATTGAACTTAGCAGTTTATGATTATTTAATTGTTAATACGAGGGTCATTAAATAATTAATTAAAAAACAAAAAATCCGCATTTCTAGTATCTTTGTATATTAGTAAAGTTTCTAGTTTTGTTTAAAAAAATTACTTATATATATATATATATATGTATATATATATATATATTAGACTTTCATAAGTCAAAAGCAATTTTATTCCATATATATATGTACAGATATGTAGAAATGTGTGAAAATTACCAGATTAATTTCTAAGTTTTATTTTTATTTACTTTTTTTTGTGCTTTTTAATGTATGTAATAATTCAAGAAAATTCTTGATATCATTTATTTTTCATTTCTTAAGAAAGTTTTGGATAATGATTTTTAACATTTTCTAACAATTGTTTATAAGTTTTATTTGTCAGTTTGTCTGCTTTTTTTTTTATTTCCATAAATAATTTTAAAATTCCAGCTTTACCCATTACTTTATACGTACTTTTCAATATCATTCGAAAATGTAGCCAAAACACAAATAAAAATGAACCTTAAACAATTTCCATTAATGAAAACAAATATTTTCGTTAGGCTCTGTAAATGAATCAGGAACATTTATTTCACTATTTTATACAGAAAACAACCTGCAGCATTTGATAACATATATACCAAGATCTGAATGATAAATATTCATTATGTATGTTTGACCCACTCTAAGGTTATTGAAATGATGTTTATACGAAATATTTCTCTTATCCCATAACGTATTCGAATTATAGCATGAGTCTTATAAGCAAAGCAGTTCTGCTATATGTACATATTTCAATGGGAAGAATTCTGCGAATAATGTAAAAAACTTGAATAATATATATCAGTTATATGGAACTCTAGAAATATTTATGGAAACGAAAGTACAAACAAGAAAAAAAATAAAAAAAAATAAGATAACAATAATAATAAATAAATAAATAAAATAAAAACTCAGAATTTGTCAAATAATTTTCACACTTATATACGTATAAGTATACAATATTTTAATACAAAAGTGGCAAAAACTGATACATTCTATCTCACTTCTCTAAAAGTAATGATTAAAGGGAATTTTTTGCTTTTAATTCAATTCACGATCCTTACATTGAATAAAACATGATATTTAAAGCACACAAATATCTTAAATTAATATTTTTTTTTCGTATTCTAAAAACTGGTAATCTTTTAAATTTTATATCAAATAAAGAATTATAGCAAACATAAATTGTAGGCGGTAGTTTTTACAAAATAAATAAATTTGTCGAAACTTTATGCAAATTAATCTTTTCTGATTTAAATCGATCTCGTTTTAAAACACTCTTCTTTGATTTAAACCTTGATTTAAAATTTTCATTAGCTAATAAGGCTGTTAAATATTTGGAAGAGATTAGAATTCTGAATAAATATATAGGAAAACATTAGCGGATCAAAATATTTCGAAAACATATTCCGGGGAACTTGTTTCCCGTAGGTTAGTGGAAGCTTTGAAAATGCTGTACTAATTCTTAATATTAATGTTTAGCATGCGAATAAGGATTTAAGTCTTTCGCGTTTTGAATAAAATGCTTAATGGTGTTGTTAGATTGGAGTATATTTAATGCCATGTCTGCAGAATTCATCAGAAAATTCTAGCTTGCATTAGATGAAATACAAATTATTAATTGCAACAAAGTAAAAACTGTTGCTACTTTTATAATTTCTATAAAATAAAAAAAAGAGGAAGAAATCGTGTAAACAATTTAAATTAAAACATCTGAAATTATTATTATTATTATTATTACTATTATTATTATTATTATTATTATTATTATTATATAAATGGGGAGATATTTTTAAGTTACTTTGTTTGCAGACATAAATTATAGTAAAATTCAATTTCCTAAAATATCAATTAAAGACAGATTTCGCAATGGACTCTCGCTTTAAAAACATAGATATTTTGGAGGAATTTTCAAGTAAATCTGCAAAATTTTATATTCGTATTGCTTAAAGCATATAAATAAAAAGTGAGAAATTGTGAAAAACGGTTTAAAATTCAAAATGAATTATCTTTTATTTAGCTCTAAACGTTATTCTACAATCATATTGCAAATAGTTTTCTTGTATCAACTATCAAATTTTTACAAAATAAGCTTTTTCATATTAGAGCCTCTAATACTTAATTATTAACATAATTTTTTATTTTATTTTTTTAATACATAGTTATTTCAATGTGACTGTAACATCATCCTGTCAAAATGCCTGTAATTTAAAATACCTAGAAGAACCTCTTATTGTTAAAAGGCATTTTTAATTTCTTAACACATTGATGCTCGCACATTTTCCGATTTCTATTTATACGTTCCTCCCTTTGGCGCTTCTTTAAAACATTACATTATTTAAAAAGAAGGAATTTTTCTATTTGTATTTAAACCACTTATATTTTATACTCAGCAACCAATGCAGTAATTTTCATTTAAAAATATATATACACGGATATCCCGTAATGAATTAAACGTGAATAAACGAAATCTTTTTTAAAATTAAAGTATTGTTTTAGAGGAGCGTCTAAAGAAAAGGCTTATCTTTTTAACACGCTTTTATAAGCTTCACCTGTGTGTATGTTTGTATGTATAATGTATGTATGTATAATGTATGTTTGTAACCGCTCTGGGAGCAAACAAAAAATCTATATTGTAAAAAAAGACTTTCCCTACGTGAACGCTGTGGCTGTGAGGTAAAGCTCCGTGCTACTAACCTAAAGGTCCAGCGTTCGAACCCAGTCAGAGGAGATTTTTTAAAAATGGTTTTTGTTTAATTCTAAATTATTTTAATTAAAGATTTAAATGTATGTAAATATTGGGGTGTGTCACTCACACGATTTTCTCTTACCCTGCATTTTAATACTAAGATAGATATGTTGTGCTTTTTAGTTCACATTTCTATAAAAGCGTGTTCTTTAATTTTTTAAAACTATAATATTATTAAAGAAATGTGTTAACTTGTGATTAGTCAGCAACCTGTAATTATACAACTATTTTATTATGATTGTAGCTACAATTATTTTTACAACAGAAATTTTTGATTGTAAAGCTGAATAAATTTTGTAAAAATTAAAATAACCGTATTAGAAATTGAAACTTTGTTCTTAGCAAGAGAGACTAATATTGTATAACTAAATAGATAAAAATCTTTCAAGTTTCATGCGAGTAAATAATATTGGTCAAAAGTTAAATAGGTTACTCAGTGAGAGACTTGGTACGGTATTTCGAAGATCCAAATTTGGTTCCTGGTCTGGTCCCTTTTTGTTCTCATTAAATTTCATTCGATATTTACTTCATAAGTGTTTAATGCACATCCATATTTCATGATGCATCTATGCAACTTTCTTTAAACAATTACAAATACAGGACATTACCCTTTTCAGGTCTATTCCAAGCAGTCAGTGCTTAGTGCAGATATGGTCCGCCCCAATATAATTTTAACTGTTCAAAGTGCACATAATGATTCTATTAATATATTTGCATAATGATTCTATTGATATACTTAACCTTAAAAATCTATTAAAATTGAAATACAAAGTGTTTAGTACTGCGCTGCAGAACTTCCATGAGATGTAGAGTATATCATGACGATTCCGAATCATATAGCAATACTGGGTCAGACATCCTTTCCTGAAACGGTGTTACACACAGTTAAATGAAAAATGAAAAGATGCCACGTAAATTATTATTCGTTTTAATAATGAATGAATATGAACGAAAGAGACAAAGATCGTGTTCAGCATTCCATCCCTCGACATCAATGCGGTAGTCGTTGACTATAAAAATGATATACAAAGCCAGGATACACTCTATTTCTCCTAGAAGTTCTTAAACGTGGTTCTGAAATACTCTCAATAAACCTGTCCATTTAAAAACTTTTTACTTAGAATTGAAATTAATGTTCCTTTATAGTTGTGTGTCTAAACGAATAGAGATAATTCCATTTTGATGAACGGTTATCACTGTGGCTACATTGGCACTAAAAAACATAGCTGACAAGACCTAAAAATCCACTACGTTCTGTCATTCTTATTTTAACAGCATCAAAGCAGACCTGTCCCTACGCAATAACACGGATTTGACCTCGATACGGAAAAAACAACATTTTAGAAATGCTTTTAATATTTAATGTTGTTTATTGTTTTAATGCACTTCTTATCTGTTTTATATGAAAATTAATTTATGATTTATTATGAAATATTTTATGTACATTTTCTCATTGTTCGATATTTAAATTCTTCTTCTTTATATATTTATATAAAAGTCTTTTGGTAAATGTTAAAATCTAAATTTTAAAAAAAGAAAGAAAAAAAAGAAAACCAAAAAAACAGGGGAGGAGGTTATTTCTACTGAATTTTTAATATCGATTATTTAGGTTTAACAGAAAAAAATGTTTTTATCGGAACAACTTAGATTATAAAACAATTTACATACCTAACACCTAACTTTATCATTCTTTTACGTCTAAAACTTCTAAAAAATTGCCTACCTGTGCCTGAAAAACGCTATTGAATACCGTCCAGTAGTTTTTTAAATTATCCTAAACGTACAAACAGAAGCTGTGAAATGATTTCATTTTACAATGTGTATGAATAAAATCTTGCATCATTTTGTAGAAATGTTCTTTTTTTTATATTTTATTAAGTATATTTTTGGTTGGTTAAGTAAAATTACAGACACTGAAGTAATGGTTACAAAAGAGTAGGGGAGAACCGTGTATTATGGACCCCCAAAGCAAGCATGCTCATAAAACTTAAATTATTAAAATAAAAAGATTTAATTTGGTGGCTGCTCATTACAATTGCATAGTTACATAGTTTAAACTTGGTAAAGTACTCTGGGAACTATTAATAATTGCAGAAAATAATGATTTTATTTACGTATCGGTGGACCATATTACACGAACGTATGTAATATGGACCAAGTGGTCCATAGTGGTCCTTCCCGTTCCCCAGCAGTTGACATACTTAGAATTGTGAAACAAAATGTCCAGCATGTTCCCTCACACACTTGTACATCTCTTGGGAATAGTAGAAATGGACGAAAAAAAAATAGTTAATGGACGAAAAAAAAGGAGAGGTCTAAAGGTTATATCCAATGGGTAGTGTGCGAAAGAAGTGATAATTTGATTACCTCTGCTTCCCTGGCCTATTCTATAGCCTCAACATTTTGAGTATGCGAGATATGTACTGCGAGCATTAACAAAATCTCTCTGTTTTTATTATGGACCGCTGGTCCATATTACACAACACAGCATGATTCGTATTACACGCGTACACAGAGCAATCTGGTTTCCAATGAAAAATTGCTATGCAAATTGATGCCCATGAAACGCATGTCTAAATTGTTCATAAAATAAGTACATTTGCTACTATTAACGTGAAAATTATACTACAATTACCTAACAGCAGAAAGGGATACTTCCATTTTAACATACTTGATACATCAATGATCATATAAACCGAAAACTCAATTTCATAATCGTCCAAATACAGGTATGCATGTACAAGTCACTCCATGGTTTGTGTAACAATAATATTCACTAAAGGCAATGAGACAATTTTACCATCTAGTGTTGAACATGCAAATTTCCTGATGGTCCGTATTACACGATAGTCCATAATACACGGTTCTCTCCTATTTCTTTTTCTTTCAATACACGAAACTAAATACTCATTATCAAAAAATCCACATACAGTTTATTAAAAATATACTTTTTTTTTTCATTTTTTAAAGTAA